>CM029555.1:27404111-27691611 GCA_017141385.1 Sogatella furcifera | reverse complement strand
TTTTTAAAGGTTGTTTGATTTTCATTTATTTTTCAATGTATTAAAGATATGAGGGTTGCAAGAAACAAATATAATATCCAACTTTAATCTCAAAATCGTGACAAAATACTGATATTTCACTTATGCTATGTTTTGTCATCTTTTGGTCGCTTTTGGTGAACTTTAAGAAGATTTACTCAATCACCGCCTCATGGATTTGTTTGTTATGAGGGTGAAGCCCACATGAGCTCATAGGCTTGTGCGTGGGTAATGATATGGATGATAGATGACGACTACTTTGAGCTACTTTTGAATTGTTTTAGAATTTGATACTGTTCAACTTTCATCAATTGAAAAAACGAATTTATAAATCAATATCGAGTTGAAACCCTGAATTGTTGAACAATATTGTATATAATAATGTTACGCTATAAACAACAATGTTGTTGTTTCAAAATGTTGTTTTATAGCATATTTTAAATTTTTTCCCCTGAATAAAGCCTTTAAAAATAATAAAACTAGATATTTTCTGAAAAATGTTATTTGAATTTCGGTGGCAAAGCTTTTTTGGGAGTATGCCTTATGGAACTTCTCTCTTCATTCTGTGTAAGGAATTAGCTCAAGAATTATTGAGATAATATTGAAATCTTTGAATTATTTATTTGGTGTATTATTGAAACTTTGGAGTGGACTTTGGATATCAAAATTCTAAATTATTACAGTTGGAGTTTTTGTTTTGGAGTGGAAATTGTAATATTAGTTTATGATTTAACATAACCTTGTTTTGGACTGTGTAGAATATATTGATAGAGGAGCGGTTCAAGGAATGAGCCTGTTGCACTCATTACAAAATTTAATTTGAATAAATGATGATGATTGATGATTGATTGATTATTGCACGTTCCTCCTGAAACACGCTGTCAACTAATGTCAATGAAATGTATTATTTCATTCTATCAAGTGTTCAATATATTGTATAAAGTCAATTATTGTTTATTGTAAAATTACAGTATTATTCAAATTTGGTCAATTATAAATATATAAGTCAATTTGGCATTTTTCTACATACGCTACTTTGTGTTGTGAGTGAAAGGGAAACAAATGTCGAGGAAGTGAAAGAGACAGAGATAAACGCAGTCAGATGGAGACAGAGAAAAAGGATAGAGAGAGAGAAATTCGAGGTCCAAAGGGCGAAGTTTGAATAATAGGCGTCGGGACGGTAAGTGGCCTCTAATGAATCGTATTGTTCCAGAAACTGTTTTGGTTTGGGGGGAGGGCGAGGTCTCGCAAAATCTCGCTTTCCACGAGATTTGTGTCGATGGTGAGGGGATGAGGAGAGGGGGAAAAGCATACCAGAACAGATTGTAAATGGTGGCTGTAATAGTGGTGCTGGTAACATTTCATCTCACTTTCTCTCATTAATTAATGCTTTCTCTGTCTTTATCACACTTCAGTAGCTATTGTGGAGGGTTGAATAGTTTGTTACAATGGATTTGAGAGGGAAAGGAAGAGAGAAAGAGTGTGAGAAGAGAGAAAAATAGAGAGCGAGAAAGAGATAAATCGAGAGAGAGTGAGGAGTGAGTGAGAGAAATATGGGAACTAGAGTGACGAAGAGAGAGATATAGAGTGATAGATAGAGGGTGAAAGAGAAGTAGAGAGCGAGAGAGAATGAGAAGAGAAAGAGACATATGGGGAGAAAGTGAAACAAAAATAGAGAATGAGTAAGAGAGAGAGAGAGCGATACAGAGATAGAGAACGAATGAGAGGACGAAATACAGTGAGAGAAAGTGAGGGTGTGGAGACGAGAGAAATAGAACAAGCAATAGTGCAAGAGAAGGGGAAAGAAAGAATTAGAATAGAGAATTAGTAAGATTATAAAAAATTGAGTAATACTGAGAATATGGTCTTAAAGAGAGATAGATGAATGCTGTTATGAATGTGCGAGTAGGACAGAGAAGACCATCTTGAGAGTAGAAGACAAAGAGAGATAAGATTAGAGAGAGAGAGGACGAGTGGGGAAAATAGAGAGGTGGTGAAAAAAAGAGAATAAGAATGGGTGAAAAAGGAATAAAGATTGAATAATCAGAAAGGAAGAAGAAGTGTGGGAAGAGGAAAAGAGACTTGGTGAGGGTTGATGAAATAAGTGGTTATTGAAGAGAATACGAATATGGTGGAAAAGACAAAAGAAAGAATATAAATGATATAAATAGGGATAGATTGTGTGAATAGAAAGGAAGGAATTATTTCAATGACAATGGGAATGGGTGAGTGAAAGAGAGTGTCATGGGGATTAGAGTTAGAGGGCATAAGAGAATGACAAACAGAGTGAGAGAGAGAGAGAGAGAGAGAGATAGTGAATGGGGTGAAAAGGTGCGAGGTAATTCTGTCTAGTCAGCGTTTAGCTGTCGCCTAAATGTTGTTCATTATGGAGAGCAATTGCGTGGCTTTGATAGGGCTTTGCGTAATAGGTGGCGATAATTTTCGCTTATCTTGCATTTTGTGTTTTTTCTATGTTGAAAAATTGGGTGTTGAAATCTTGCTAGATTTTTATAGTTGATTATATACTCGTATGTTGCAGATTTCAACAGTATTGAATATCATAAATGAAAGGAATTTATTTCCATCTTGTTGTTCTTCATCGTTCTCAGATTAGAAGATTGAATATTAGAAGAGAACTATTGGTTTTTTCCGGAAAATAAACGACTTTCAGTGATAAACCAAGTAGCTTATCGCTGATTTGAAATCTAGTGACAGCCGAGATTTTGAATACATAACTACAGCATATCAATTTTCCTACTTAAAAAGTGTTTAAACTTTTAAACTTTGAAAGTTAATCGCATGATCTATTCTGTGAAACTGACAGAATCCCTATAGGTCTGATCATTGATGAAATCTAATATTAAAGTCTAGTAGTCCTTGAAATCGATGTTAGTATAATCATATAGGTTAGAATTGAGCTCGAAATGGCTGAAGTCGCTATTTTGTTTTCTATAGAGCTGAAACTACCATCACTCAATTCACGCCTTCCTATTGGTTGGAATCATTCAATTCTGTCTTAATATTGGCTGGGAACTTGATTGCCTGAATCGTATTTTTAAATGTCTTGTTAGACGGCATTATGCAAAAACTGCATAACACTGTAAAACACTTATCTAAACTAAATTAAGAATAGAAGAAGTTCAAGGCGATTACCTGTTTTTCTCTCCTTGTATATTATTTTAACTACAATAAATAAATGAATAAGTAGGTAAGAGAATTATTATGACCTCTAAATTTGCAATAAAATTGACTCCTGACTCTGTTCACATTTTATAGGATTATTCACCTGAAAATCGTCTTCCTTTTTTTAATTACGATAAATTTAGAATCAAGCTATTTGAGAAACTTGAATTTAATTACGATAAATTTAGAATCAAGCTATTTGAGAAACTTGAATTTAATTACGATAAATTTAGAATCAAGCTATTTGAGAAAACTTGAATTTAATTACGATAAATTTAGAATCAAGCTATTTGAGAAACTTGAATTTAATTACGATAAATTTAGAATCAAGCTATTTGAGAAACTTGAATTTAATTACGATAAATTTAGAATCAAGCTATTTGAGAAACTTGAATTTAATTACGATAAATTTAGAATCAAGCTATTTGAGAAACTTGAATTTAATTACGATAAATTTAGAATCAAGCTATTTGAGAAACTTGAATTTAATTACGATAAATTTAGAATCAAGCTATTTGAGAAACTTGAATAATGCTATAATATGAGGTTCATCATCATAACATCAATAATTCATGGAGAGAGAACGATCTTGCTATATCCACGAATACAAATAATTCAATCGAATTCTCAACCACAAGTGAGGATTATTTCGCGTGAATGATCAAAGGCTATCCATGATACAACTATCACAAAACTCAAACTTGTGTAGGAGGTTCAACTCAAGAGCTACTTCAACGAAGTTCAATATCGAAGAGAGATATACATGAGACAGAGATCAAGAAATAATGAGAGAGAGATAGAAATTGAAAGGAAGTCAATGAAACAGAGTGAGAGTTTAGAGAGAGGAAGTGACTAAAACATAGTAAGAATTAGCGAGAGAGAGAGAGCTTAGCAGGGAGAGAGAAAAGGAAGTAGCAAATGAAAGAAGGCAGAAAGATATAGTTGAATAATTTGATAAACAAATAAAAGTATACTCGTCTAGACCCAGCTACATGACTAGAATCTGTGTCCTACGCATCAAGTCAATATTGGATTAAATTTGTTGTATTGAGTGTGAAGATGGATTTAAAGGTAGGAGGAGGAGAAGAAGATAGAAGTAGAGGAGAAGAAGAAAGAAGATAATGTGGATGCGATAATGACAGGATTATGAAAAATATTGTGATAAGAAGAGGGAAATGAAGGAGAATATTTTTGAAAAGCTCGAGAAGAAGCAGGAAAAGGAGAAGAAGAAGAAGAAGAAGAAGAAGAAGAAGAAGAAGAAGAAGAAGAAGAAGAAGAAGAAGAAGAAGAAGAAGAAAAAGAAGAAGAAGAAGAAGAAGAAGGAGTGAGAGATTAGGAGAACTCGATCAAGTAGTAATTGAGCCCGCATCGTTGTGGTTATAATGGCGAAGTGAACTAACTGAATAGCACTAGTTGAAGTTGTTGGTTGATTATTTGAACAGCACACTTTGGTAGACAAGAAGCTGGTTAATTTGAGAGATTCACACTTTCAAAATATTCATCCATCTATGTACTCGTATTCAATAAAACATTTGTTATCGAAAGAAAATTGTATGTCGAAAGGTGTTGAAGATCGGAATGATTCATACAATTCGAGACCAAATTTATAATTGTGAAATCAATCTGGAGTCATTTTTCCACCTGGCCAGAATGTCTTCTTTGCTTGGATAGACTATAACTAGGTAAATGGGAAGTGGATCTAACTCCGAGAAATATCACACCAATGTTACATTTTATTTTAATTCTTTGAATGATATCTTGAATTCCGTTCAAGTTCGTTTAACGTATGATATACAATGCTATAATATTATGGAATAATATAGAATTATGTTTTCTTATTCCTAAACCACTATTTCTTCCTATAAGTAATTACTGTACTTGACACTTGACAGTCTCTGTACATCTGACCCCTCTAATCACTTTTATCACAAATCACAAATCACTTTTATCACGATTTCTAACAAAGCTTGGTCAAAACTGATTGTCCTCTTGTAATAATTGACTCTAATTGTCCCCAAAATACGCACAAGACCCACATTAATGTAATAAATCAAAGCTTGAAATAAACTGGAACAATAATAATAACAATAATGTGTCCCCGCAAAATAATGTAACTAGAACAATCTATAGTCTGTCCAAGCAAAGAAGACATTTTGGCAAGATGGAGAAATCGCTCGGTCGATATTAATTCAAAAATAATAAATTCTGTCTCAAATTGTAGGAAACATTATTATCTACAATTTGAGACCCAATCTATGATTTTTCAACCAATATCAACCGAGCTGGAGTCATTTCCCCACCTCGCCAGAATGTCTTCTTAGCTTGGACAGACTACCTAGTCTGATTATTATTTGAAATAGTGACGTGAAAAGATGTTGTGGAATACTACAAACATATACACATATAGATTGTCACATATACTACATGTCACAAGCCTACATGTGTAACGTATATTTTTGGGAATATATACAGCCTAGTTGGGAGAATATAGGTATGTGAGGTATGTAGGCAAATGTCTAGTTTGGGTGCGTCGCTACTGTAGTTTGCGTATGTTGAGAAGACCCTCTATCACATGTATTTTACATTGTAACGGCGTGTCTTCACAGCTTGCGTGAACTGTATGTTGTAAAGTGCGAGAGATGCAGCTAGCGTTGTCTATTGCGAATAATTTATGCCAGTCAGAGTTGGTTGGTGCAATTAGAGTTGTCAGCTGACAGTATTTGGGTGACAGCTACCGAGAAAGAGTGAGAGAGCGCGTGAGTGTGTGAAAGAGAGCGAGTAAGGAAGGGTGAGAGTGAGAGAGAGAGTGATTGATTGACATCCAAAGAGGAACAGAGAGAGAGGCTGTGTGATTGACACCTGAAGAGAAACAGAGTAAGAGAGATAGATTTATTCAGTGAGTGAGTGAAAGAGTGACAATGTTTTTAGGAGAAAGCAAAAGAAAAATTAGATAGTTTAAAGTGAAGCAGGGCATCTGAGAGAATTTGTACTAGGATTTGACTATAATATTATCTATATCTACTTGATTAATGGGAAACACAAAATAATATGTTGGATTTGAAATATCAGATTATCCAAAAGTGATATAAAACTATGTTATTCTATTTCAAAACTGTTTGGAGCATCACCTGATAAAATTAATCTAGAAAAATGAGACAGAAAACACATGAATATTATATAATGAATATTATCTGATGGTAATTGTGATGTGACAACATGAAATTGCAAATATTAAGCTCATGCTCTTCTCATAATTTACTTTATCTATTATTAATTTTTTCTGTTTCAGATTGAGGACGCGATGCTAATGTTCGACAAACAGACGAATAGGCATAGAGGTGAGAGGAACAATACTTTTATTGCATGAAACATTTTAGTTATTCAGTTGAAAAACTTTATTGTACTGATAGACTAATTATTGTTATGTTGTGAGTATCCAGTTTTTTAGAAAGATACAGGTTCAAATCTGTTCACATCAACAGAGGCTACTCTATAAATATTGTTATTTGAATTGAAATTGAAGACGTTTCGTGTGAACGTCTGCTCATCATTCCTTGATATTGTGTTTGCGAAACAATAAAATCGACAATAGACATTATACGATTATAAAATATTTCTTCTTGAAATTTAATTTATTGGAATAGCAAAGCGTTTCTGTACCAAAACATTCGGTAATATCATTCAAAATGATCGTCTGATAATAGGCAACACTGACAACATGTAAACAGCGCATAAGGGACAGACGTTTCGGCTGGATTATTGCAAATCAGCTGTATAAACGGAAAGTGGATCTCTTACCCCTCACCACTCCCACTCTCCCTACCAATCAAACTTAGCCACACTTCCTCTCTTTGTCTCACACATTCTCACTATCTCTCTCTCACTCTCACTCACTCACCCTCTCCAATCTTACCACCCTAAAATAGATGGATTTGATGACGTCACTGAGCTCTTAGGTAGGGAAGGGTGGGTAGGGTTAGGTTAGGTTAGATTAGGTAGCCAGGTAATGGCCACAGTTCCCATAATGCTTTGCATGTCGGTCCAGTAAGTGTCCATAGCTAATAAACGTGTATGCTATGAATGGAGTCACCATATACATAGATATACTTCCTACCTACTACATGGTGCATGTTAAGCGATGGATACAAAACTATAGGTATACAACCTATCTCCGTGATGGTGTATGTTATAAGATGTATACACACCTATAGATATACTTATTGTCTCCATTATGGTTCTATATTGTGTGATAGAAACAAAACTATAGATATACATCATGAATCTCACCTTATGCCATGAGGTAGATACACAACTATAGATATAGTTACTATTTCCTTGGATATGTATGCTATGTGATATAGTCTGTCCAAGCAGAGAAGACCCTCTGGCAAGATGAGAAAATGACTCCAGCTTGGTCAATATTTGTTCAAGAATTATAAATGTGGTCTTAACAGTAGATCAAATTGTTTACAAAAAATTTAGATAAAATTTATAATTTTTGAACCAATATTGACCGAAATTGAGTTATTCTTTCATCTTGCCAGAGGGTCTTCTTTGCTTGGACAGGCTATATGATAGATACAGAGTCACCTCCCATGCTATGCTATAGATACAGAGATAGTCTGTCCAAACAAAGAAGACTTTCTGGCAAAATGTAAAATGACTACAGCTCGGTCAATATTGGTTCAAAAATGATAAATTTGGTCTCAAATTGTAGAAGACATTCTAATTCATAATTTAAGACTAAATTCATAATTTTTGAACCAACATTGACCAAGCTGTAATCATTCTTCCATCTTGTCAAAATGCCTTCTTTGCTTGGACAGAGAATACCTCCATGATGATATGGAATAGATAGAAGCGGTACATGTGCCCGATACATGTCCGTGTACATGCTGCAACATGCTAGGCTGATTGCCTACTGTATGGAAGCACGGTTGCATGCTATTTCAATCATCTGTAGGTGAAATATTGCTGAATTATGTTGGCAATGTCAAGCGTTGGATAGCGCTATGATGCGTAGGATTGAGGAGATATTGTGAAATCGAAGATGTATTGAGTATCAGGATTTAAGAATTTGAGAACATTGTCTCTAGATCCCCTTACTGGAAGTCTTCAAAATTTTTTTTGAGTATTATCATCATCATCATCATCATAATCATAATCATCATCATCATCATAATCATCATCATCATCATCATCATCATCATCATCATTATCATCATCATATAGCTAAGGCCAAAAAGTTAGGCGGTTCTGTTTGTTCCTTGTATGTTATGTAACCCATTAACAACTTTTTTTTTTTTTTTGAGGGTGATGCCCACATGGGCTCTTGGGCCTGTGCGTGGGTAGTGGGAAGGATGATGATGAGAGATGAATGGACCTACTGCTTTAGGTGGGTTCCGAACCACCGGGAAGCGATTTTTGAGGCTCATGAATTGAATTCAGAGGAGCCGGTCACCGTTACAACAGTGGTGATAGAGGCACGTCGCTTATCTAATCTCACCGATTAGACGCTCTCTACCACTGGGACAAACCGCTTCCCACAACTACAACTGATGTAATGCATTCACTGTCTCTTTTGATTTCTAAAACATCATCTAGGCATAACTAAATGACAAATTTATTGACAACATCAGCTGTTGAAGCGTACAAGGAGCAGACGAAACCGCCTTACGTTTGAGCGTTAGCTACAAATATAGTCCGTCCAAGCAAAGAAGACCCTCTGGTAAGATGAGGAAATGACTCCAGCTCGGTCAATATTGGCTCATAAATTATAAATTCAATCTCAAATCGTAGGAAATAATTAGGTCCACTATAAAGACTACATTTATAATTCTTGAACACATTTTGACCAAGCTGAAGTCATTTTCCCATCTTGCCAGAGGGTCTTCTTTGCTTGGGCAGTCTATACAACCAATTGACTAGCACTTATCTTAAGAAGGGTATGGTATGGCGAAGAAAACAGAAGATGATCAATAATTTGAAAAATAGGAAAAAGGAATAAAATTAGTAGAACCAATAATACCTGAACATCCAGAGTTCTCGCTTATAAAATTATTAAAATCAAATAATAATTTAAATACTTATAATTTATTCTGATATTTCTTTTAAACTTAATAAAATTAGCAATTAAATTTATAATTTGAATACCCGAAAGTAGTTGAGTAACGTTTCAAGTCAATTGGTAACGCATGAACAAGGCTTAAACAAGGGACATGAAAATCTGGAAAATTTCCTGACAAATTTTAATAATCCCCAATATTATTAAAAAATTTGGAGAACACGACAATTTTGTTCTCAATGTAGAGGAGTTCTATGAAAATTCAATTTAAAACAATGCTGATACACGCAAAATGAACAATTGAAATTGAATTTTTATGAATACCTCTCCCCAAATATCTTAATTACAACTTCGCTCCCTGTATAGACGAGCGAATTTCCATACGGGTATTAATCAATCTGCATGAGATTATTAAATGAGGAAAAAGATTATGAATTCGTTTGGCTTTAATAACGGCGCCAATATCATTTCATCGAAAATTCAATTTGGGGAAAATAGGCTGTATTGATCATTATTAATATTCATGGATAGAGAGCTGTTATTGAAGCTTCAAAGTCAATATAATCAATCTCTGTCAGTTATAGAACCGCGTATTGAATATGAGATAATATATTATTTATTATTATACACCAAGCTTAGTCGAACGATAATACGATATATTCACTGTTATGCGTGTTTAAGTCTGCCCGAGAAAATTAGACATTCTTACAAGATGGGAAAATGACTCCAGCTCGGTCAATATTAGTTCAATAATTATAAATTTGGTCTTCAATTGTAGAGCAGAATGTTTCCTACAATTTGAGAACAAATTCATAATTTTCCAACCAATATTGACCGAGCTGGAGTCATTTTCACATCTTTCCAGAATGTCTTCTTTGCATGTACTGAGTATACTGTGTTTATGTGGATTGACCCTGTATAGTAGATGTTTCAATTTTCCATACTAATATAGATGCGAATAATATAATAATAAACATGTGGATGTATACAGTTATATTCAGCCAGTCTCAACTACAGTATATAGTATTACAATCATTTTAGTGAATTTGGACCGGGTCCATGTTCGTGATTACAAATTCCAATTGAAATCCAAAGTGAATTGAATTCATGTAATGTATTCTGATAGTCTTGATGAAATTCATTTCCATATTAATATTGAGTGGTCGATATCAGGCGTGATATGTTTACTATGTATTATTAGAGTATGGCTTTATTAGGTGGAGAGTCCCAAAAGTGTTCCACCTCGCCGATGAAATTTGATGAAAATTTTGTCGGCATTCTTGGATGAGTCTTATTGAATTCAACTTAATAGTTCAAATGGGTAGGCGCTCATATTATACATGATTTCTGTATCTGTTGATAGCTTCAAAACGGTTTCCATTATTCATTATATCTTGCAATTATGTATCGAAATCAAACACATCAGCGACTTTCAAATCTAGTCCGCCATCTTGAATATTTCATATTTTTTTGAAATGTGAGATATTGAAATCCTTTATGGAAATAATTTATAACATTACCAAATCAGTGACATTCCAAATTTAGTCGATCATTTTGAATTTGCCATGTGTCAGAATGTTTTCATCAAAATGTAAAATCTCTTTAAAAATGTAAAATCTCTTTCAAAATGTAAAATCTCTTCACCCTGGCTGTATGTTCGAATCCAATGAATAAGGGAAACGATTGATGCTAACTTAAGTAGGAAAACTCTTTATCCTTGAATTTTTACTCTTTCTTTCTTTCTTCATTTTACTCTTTCTCCTTGAATTTTCCTCTCTCTCCTCACATTCTACTCTTTCTCCTTACATTTCATTCTTTCTCCTTACATTCTAATCTCTATCCTTACATTTACACTCTTTCTTCTCACATTCTACTCTTTCTCTTTACATTTCCTCCTCCTACTCTCTCTCTCCTTAGATTCTACTCTTTCTTCTTACATTTCACTCTTTCTCCCTTAATTTCATTCTTTATCCCTTCATTTACTCTTCCTCCCTAAATTTTACGCAGTAGAAACCAATTATCTTTTTCGTTTAGTTCACCTTCTCAGTCGCACTCCTAACCTAACAAAAATCTTAACAGAGGACCGTTTAACTGGCAGATTATACGAGCAAGGCACTTTGTATTTAATGAACGCTGGAGTTTACAATTATCGTAAACTTGCTCCCGGCTTGGTTTCTCTCGACACTCAGTTACAGTATGGCCGAGCAGAGAAGACAGTCTTGCAAGATGGGGAAATGACTCCAGCTAGGTCAATATTTGTTCAAAAATTATAAATTTGGTCTTAAATTGTAGAGCAGAATTTTCTCTACAATTTGGGATCAAATTAATAACTTTTTAACAAATATTGACCGGGCTGGAGTCATTTTCCCATCTTCCGAGAATGTCTCCTTTGTTCGACCAGACTATACTCCACCTACCCTCTCGTATTCTTTTCACTTTCTTTATTCCTTTCAACTCCCCTATTTTACGCCATTTTTGTATTTTCTCTTCTTCACTCATCTATTACTTCATCTCTCCTACCTTCTTTTCTAGCGGATACGCCGGATTCCTGATAGGTAGTAATGGTACGCGGTTTTGATACAAAATTTTAAAAATTGATACGGATTGATGATGATACGCGATGATGATACAAGATGATACGCGGTTGTGATACAAAAGTTGAAAAATTTATACATGGGGGAAAGTCGTTGATACGAGACATTTGCAATACTAATGAATCGTCGCCTTATTGGAAATAAACCGATTCTATTCCTTGATGATAAAACATTTTGAAAGATTTTAAACTTTCTTCCGAGGAATTTTCCAAGTTGAATTAATTGAAAATATTACTAATAATAATGATGATAATAATAAAACACTAGTTGTTTCATCCCGATCCTTGGCATTGTCGAATAAGCTTAAATAAATAGTTTATTTCCATCAAAAAATATCATTAACAGTGAATTCTTAAACTAACGATATTAATTGACCACTTTAACGAGTTGTTTGGTCATTTTTAGTCCGTTAATTTGGTTCAATTATAGTAATTCACTATGAAAATTGTTAAGACATGACTAGATTGAATTTTTCTCAATTTTGTAGATTTCAAATTCAGTAGATCACTTACAGACGCTAAAAAGGTGATATTTTCAATGGAAACATGAAATCTCTACTTCAAGAGAGTTAAAAGTCAGTTGTGACCAATAGGGATGAAGAAAGGGGAATCTGACTAAAAAGATCAGGAATTAGAGTAGGAGGGGTGTTGGTGTGAAAGGGAGGGAGGGAGGGGGGTGAAGAGAAAATTTGTAAAACCCCAGTTGAGCAAGCCGTTATCATTATGTAGTGTCGGACAGAAGTGTTTTGTAAAGATAGGAGAAGGTTTGCAGATGATGAAGGGATGAGAAGGAAGAATAAAAAGGAGAATGAGAAGAAGAAGAAAAAGAAGAAGAGGTAAAGGGGAGAGGAAACGTCAGAGCATTTATCACTGGCAAATATGATAATATTATAATGTAGAGAGAAGGTGCCCTAATCCATCAAGTACCTCGACGGGCATTCTTCCTTTTCCCCCTTTTCCTTCTTATTCTTTTTATTCTTCTTTTTCAACTTCTACTCTTCTCATTTCCTACTCAAAATCCCATACTTCAACCCTTTTTTAACACCTCTTCATTTTCTTATTTTATTTCTTTCCCCTAGTTATCTTCTTCTTCCTTTTTGACCTCATTCCACAAGAAGGATTTAAATCCCTTTCTTATCACACTTAGTTTTAACGCTTTCTGACCTCTATCCAACGTTTATCTTTTTCTGATTCATCTTTCCTACTTATTTTTTTCTCATTCTTTCTTTCTCTTGATCTCTACTCCTCTTTCTATATTCCTCACTTCTTTCTATTGATATTCTTTTTGTTTCTATTCACTTCTTTCTATATTTTTCTTCAATTCCATTCTCCGATCATTGTCTTCGCTCATTTCTTCTTCTTTCTCTGCGAAGTCTGTCTTCCTCAAAATACCCCTTATTCAACTTGTATCCTTTTTTATTATCCTGCTTCCCTCTTTCCTCTCATACTGTCTTCTGCATCTCAATTTTTAACTCCTTCCTCCTTCTCATCTTCATCTTCGTCTCCATACATGTTCTCCTCTTATTTTTTTATTCCGTTTTCAAGTTCATCTTACTCCAGAACCAGACTTTAGAACCTTCCTAGTTTCTTCCACTAATCAACTCTTTTTTCTTCCCCTTCCTTCTTCACATATTCTCCTCCATTCCTCACTTTCTCTTTTCTCCTCCTTCTTTTATACTTTTCACATGATCTCCATCTGCTTATCTCCTAAATTCTACTGGAAAAAGTTGTAACACAGAACTGAATTTAAATATCATTTTTGATCCGGCATATAATAAGAATATTAAGAAGATCAAGTCAAATATGTAAAGGAGAAAAAACGCAGTAAGATAAGAAAAGAAGAGAAAAAGAGAAGAAGAAGAAGAAGAAGAAGAAGAAGAAGAAGAAGAAGAAGAAGAAGAAGAAGAAGAAGAATAATAATGTATTATGAGAAGCAGCAAGATGAAGATGATGAATAAAAAGAAGAAAATGATAAGAATAGTGACGACGAGATCCTATAATTAATGACGGTTCAAGTCTTTTCTGTTTCTCACCTCCCCTATTTCTCCTCCTCCTCCTCATCCTCCTCATCATCCACCACTTCCTTCTTTCCTCCACCTCCTTCTTCTCCTTTTCCTCCTCCACCTCCTCCTCCTCCTCCTCCTCCTCCTCCTCCTCCTCCTACACCTCCTCCTCCTACTCCACCTCCTCCTCCTCTTCCTCCTCCTAGTCCACCGCCTCCTCCTCCTCCTCCTCCTCCTCCTCCTCCTCCTCCTCCTCCTCCTCCTCCTCCTCCTCCTCCTCTTCTGAGCCTCTTTTCATAGTCGACTGGACTAGAGTGTAGTGAAAAGGCCGCGCTATAAGTGGTTTGCAGGGTGAGAAGAATGGATGCTTGAAAAGTATCTTCTCTACTTTTCTTCCACTGTTTTCACGTTCTGCACCATCACACTCTCTCACTCTATCTCTCTCTCTCTCTCTCTCTCTCTGTCTCTCTTTCTCTCTGATGGCGACGTTTTGTTAGACCTCCTCTCTCTCTGATGGCGGTAAATCACTTTCGTTCTGTCGGCACTTGAGCTGTTATGACTGCGAAGGCGGTTTCTGATCTGTGCGAAAATTTATTTGGCCTCTTTTTTCACAGGTCAAAATATTCGCTACAAAATTGTTGTGAATGTGGTCAACATATTGCTACAGCCTGTCCAAACAAAGAAGAGCCTCTGGCAAGATGGGAAAATGACTCCAGCTTGGTCAATAATTGTTCAAGGATTATAAATGTGGTCTTAATAGTAGATCAAATTCTTTTCTACAATTTGAGGTGAAATTGATAATTTTTGAACCAATAATGACCGAGTTTGAGTCATTCTCAAAGAGGGTCTTCTTTGCTTGAACAGAATATATTACAATGCTAGAACCAAGGTATTTTACAAATAGGTTAATCTGTTTTTGATTAGTACAGCCTAGTACAGGTTAGTACTAGTATCTAGTAGTAGTACTAAGATTTTCTTCTTGAAGATTATAATATCTAAAATCATAGATCTTAGAAGTAGTGGTATCAAACAAATGACTGACTGATTTGAGAGAACTAGAAAAGTGGAAGGAAAGCCAGAGAATGATTTAGTTCATATCAATAAAATATTATGAAGCAACCTACTCTTTATCAACCTGGTTCGAGTTCATAGTCAACGTTGCCTTAATAAGGCCAGTACTTCATCAATATTCTAGATTTGTAACCTAAATATTTTTTCAATTTATCAAAAATTCTATTACCTAAGAATATAAATAGTTTCGAAAAAAGATATAATTCATTTTCAAATCGAGATTGAACATTAATGGATATAAGAATGTTGCATGTTTATCTATCCTCTTTCTTTTAGACCCATATACTCTTCTTCTTCTTCTTCTTTTTCTTATTTTCTTCTTCTTCTTCTTCATTCTCCTTATTCTTCTTCTTCTTCTTCATCTTCCTCTCTTCTTTTTCTTTTTCTTCTTCTTCTCCTCCCTCTTTTTCTTCTCCTTATTTTCCTTATTCTTCTTCTTCTTCTTCTTCTTCTTCTTCTTCTTCTTCTTCTTCTTCTTCTTCTTCTTCTTCTTCTTCTTCTTCTTCTTCTTCTTCTTCTTCTTCTTCTTCTTCTTCTTCTTCTTCTTCTTCTTCTTCTTCTTCTTCTTCTTCTTCTTCTTCTTCTTCTCTTTTTCTTCTCTCTTCTTCTTCTTCTTCTTCTTCTTCTTCTCTTCTTCTTCTTCTTCTTCTTCTTCTTCTTCTTCCTCTTCTTCTCTTCTTCTTCTTCTTCTCCTCTTCTTTTTCTTCTTCTTCTTCTTCTTCTTCTTCTTCTTCTTCTTCTTCTTCTTCTTCTTCTTCTTCTTCTTCTTCTTCTTCTTCTTCTTCTTCTTCTTCTTCTTCTTCTTCTTCTTCTTCTTCTTCTTCTTCTGCTTCTTCTTCTTCTTCTTTGCGCAGCAAACATCAACAAGGAATATTCTCTCGCCATCCAATCGGGAAGGCCGTGATCTCTCTCTCACTCTCTCGTTGAACCGGACGCATCCAATATTAAAGCGGCGGCGGCGGCGTTTTTGCCAGCAGCTTGTGTTCAGCCATGGCCAGCACCTCTCTAAAACATTTCGTTGCCTGAGAGCAGTTTGCCCCAACAGCCAACCCTCTAGCTCTAGCCTACTGCCAATCATCAAATCTTCATTTCTCCGGTAGTTATTCCACTCTGGTATACTTCTACTTTTTCCTCCTTCTCCTTATTTCATCTTCCACCTTCCTCCCCATACCCGTTCTTGGTCTGCTTCTTCTTTTTCTCACTCTCCTTCTTCCTCTTTAACACTCCCCTTACCTTTCTTTACACTCATGTTGCATCTCTTTCTTGTTCTTGCTCTTCTTCTTTTTCTTCTTCTTCTTATCTTCTTCTTCTTCTTCATTTTCTTTCTTCTTCTTCTTTTCTTCTTCTTCTCCTTCTCTCTTTCTTCTTCTTCTTCTTCTTCTCCTTCTACTTCTCCTTCTACTTCTTCTTCTTCTTCTTCTTCTTCTTCTTCTTCTTCTTCTTCTTCTTCTTCTTGTTCTTCTTCTTCTTCTTTTTCATCTTCTTCTCCTTTCATTTTCCATCCTGCTCCTCCTCCTCCTCATCTTCATCCTTCCATTGTTCTCCCATTTCATAACAATTCCATCCTTCTGATTTTTCTCTCTCTTTCTTTTTCTTCTAGACCATTTATTCTATTTCTTCCATTTCCTTTAATTCCATCATCCCCTATCTCTCCATCCTCATATTTCAACCTTTTCTTCTCTCTTCTAAATCCCTCCTACTTATTCCACTTCTCCTCTTCTTCTGCTTTTCCCTCTCCTATTCTCCCTTCTCCTCTTCCCTCATCTATTTTTCTCTTCTTCTCATTCTCTGTTTCCTAGTTTTCTCCTCCTAATACTTCTCTTCCCACTCTTCTCCTCCTACAACTCCTCCTCCTCCTCCTAAAACTAATTTTTACACCTTTTCACTTCAAAGATCCTCTCCCAGATTTTCTCCTTTTTCCTTATATCTTCTCCTCTTTCTCCTCCTCCATCTATTCCACTTCTCTCCCCAATTCTTCCTCTCCCACCTTCTCATTTACTCTCTCCGGTTTCTCCAAACTCCTCATATTACCTTTTTTCCATTTACTCTCTCCATCTTCCCCAATCTCTTCATTTTAACTTTTTCCATTCTCCCCTCCCACTTTTTCTCTCTTTCTTCCCATCTTTTTCGTCACCTCCTCCTATTCCTTATTCTACTCTTCTTCTCCCTCAATTCTTCCTCTTCCACCTCCTCATCCACTCTCATCTTCTTCTCCAAACGTGAAAACCTGGAGCTCATCAACCTTCAAATGTCCTCACATCTTTTATTGAATGCAGTAATACTCGCTCCTTCACTCTTTCTTGGCCAAAACAAATGACCTTTCTTTTTCTCCTCCCCCTCCTTCCTCCTCCTCCTCCTCCTCCCCTCATCTGTTTCATCTCATCCCCATCTATTTTCCCTCTTCATTTCACCCTCCTCCTCCTCCTCCTCCTCATCTTCCCCCTCATCTGTTTCATCTCATCTTCATCTATTTTCCTTCTTCATTTCACCCTCCTCCTCCTCCTCCTCATCTTCTGTTTCATCTCATCTTCATCTATTTTTCTGGCCTCGGGCCTCATCTATCGGGTCTGTCTTCGAATCAGCTATGCATGGATTCAATCTACGTACCTCTAAGGCTAACATCTTTTCTTGCCCAGCTTTTCAACTGCTGCGAAATGCATGGTGATTTGCTTTGCCGCTTTTTCTAGCTGTTTATCTACTTTTCTTTTTCATCCAAGCTCTACAACAATTTTACGTCTCTTCATCTTCAAGCCTGAAGGTTCTTATTCGTCTATTCATTAATTTATTCTATCGAGATAAACTTATTGGTTGAAAACACAGACACTAGTCCAAAACGTGATTTTCCGATTTTTTCATGAGGTGCTTTGGTACCTTGGCAGAGCTCCACACAAGAATCTTTGGTCCAGGAAAACTATTTTCAAATTTTGATTCCAGAGTAATATGATGTGGAATAAATTGATCTAATTTATTACATAATATCTTTGAAAATTTGAAGCCACAATTAAAAACGCAAATTTACTCTTCGCTATGATAATATCAATGTTCTTATACCTTCATGTTTTGTTCTGGAGGGATCATAATTAGAAAAATTCTATTATGAAATCTGTAAATATAAACTGAGAAAATATGTTCTCAGTTTTGTTTTATGTTTTTGAGTACAGTTTCACATTTGGTGAGACAAATTTGGTATCAAGAAAGTAAGTTATCATTAATGTTATCTAACCGAGTGTAAAGAAACATATGTCACTGTCTTCAACGCTCAACTTCCATTACTGTTTCTAAAGCTCAACACTCATTGGTCAGTGAAAGTGGGGGGTTTCGTCCAATCACAGAGCTGCAACGTGTTCACAGTAGAATCGGCCATTTTGGTTTCTAAAAAGCAGACATTTTCTAGGCAAAAACTTATATCAATAATTTCGAGACTACGCACAGGCCACAGTTCCCATTTAGGCTCATTCTTCTCACATATAGTTACAGATTTATATTCTTTTACCAAATAATAAGATTGCATAATTAGTAGGGTGAATTATGCAAAATGAAATATTTATTATCCATGTATTGTAAATTAATTGAACGAGATTTTGATTCGATACAATTTATTGAAAGAGTAGGGCGAAAAAATGAGAAAAGTAGGAAGGAGCGAATCATTAGATTTCTTGAGAAAATGAGGTAGACATCTGCAAAATTTAGAATATGTTTCTAAATTCTCAAAAAAAAAATTATACTTTGCATGTGGCTGGAATGAAAGTGGTATATCAAGGATAGGAAAAATTTTACAGAATCAAGGACATTTTTGAGACTAAATGCTCTGCAAGATCATATGACGACTGCTGCAAAATCTAAGAAGATATTTACAAATTTATTGAAAGTAAAAATGTTTTGCAGTTGGCTGGATTGGAAGTGGAGGATAGAAAGAATCCTGCAGAATCAAGAAGGAATTTTTCGAAACACTGGCGGCTCGTACTCACGGAACAGGTGAAGTGCTGTACAGTAAAAGATACGGACTCTTCATCTGTTTTGTGGGCACAAGCCGCCAGTGTTGCGGAAGTAGACAGCTTTCGTAGTTGGCCAGAATAGAAGTGGACGGACATGAGTACTGTTTGTCCAAGCAAAGAAGGCCCTCTGGCAAGATGAGAAAATTACTCCAGCTCGGTCAATATTGGTTCAAAAAGTATTTATTTAGTCCCAAATTGTAGATCAGAATGTTTCCTACGATTGAGACCAAATCAGAAATTTTTTAACCAATATTGACCGAGCTGGAGTCATTTTCTCATCTTGTCAGAGTGTCTTCTTTACTTGAACAGACTATACAGTCTAGAAGAGGACCACCTCATTTGAATATGAAAATGAGGCAGCATCGCATAATATTCAGAAAGCCGGCAGATGACCGATACTGAGGTGTCTGAGGCAGGCATGACACAACCTCACTCAAATGACCGAGATCGCTGAGGTAGCCTTCACTGAAGAAGCCTTGCCTTGACTGCAGTGAGACGCAATTTTCAGCAAAATCTCATTCCAAATTTACCGACAGGAAATATTTAGCTTGTATCTTCTATATACAGTATAACTTATATTCTATATATTATAAACAATATGTATCATTTACTGTATGCTATGTATACTATAATTTACTATTATAGTATTATTCACTATTTACTATTATTAAATGTAATTCATAGTAAATACATTAATACATGTAAACAGAACAGTCAATAGTACTTCATGTACTGGTCATAAATGGTATATAGACTGGTCGAGCAAAGAAGACATTATGGCAAGATTAGAAAATGACTCGGTCAATAATGGTTCAAAAATTATAAATTTGGTATCGAATTGTAGGAAACATTCTGCTTTACAGTCATTTCCCCATCTTGCCAGGATGACTATTTGCTTGATCAGACTCTAGCTGTACAGTGAACAATGTTAAAACTTTAAAATAAAAGTACCCTTTTTTAAATATTTCTATAAAAATTAAAATAATTAAAATGAAAGTACGCTTTTTATAGTAAAATAACAAAATTTAAAAAACGGCGTACTTTGATTTCAATTATTTTAGAGTTTTAATGAATACAGTAGCCCTAAGAGAAAATAAGACTTGGTGTACAATATACATGGTACTTTTAAATTTTTTTGTAAACAGGAATGTTTCCTACTGGTGGTGTTTCAAAATTTCTGGTTCACGTGTGAACTGAATCATTTATACTGCTGCAAGATCTTTTGAAATTTCTGATATAATTCTGGTATCTTCACATGTTGATGTACATGATACCTGTAAATTAATAAGGATGCAGGCAAACTCTTCTACTGGTGATGTTCCGCTTCAAATTTTCGGTTCGAATACTGCTGCAAGATCGTGAAGTCCAGAATTTTTGTGAAGTTGTGGAACTGGAAATAATTTGATTCAATAAAATATGCTTGGGCCTCAGGCGGATCGTGCTTGAAAAACATGTGAATTGCTGTACAGTAAAAGATACTAGCACTTCACCTGTTTCGTTGGTACGAGTTGCCAGTGGCTTGGGCGCATGTGGTATCGGAACTCAAGTTGAGAAGCTTTGCAGATCTTTGCATAAAAATCTATTTTAGATGAGTTCTGCGAAATCTAGGAGTCAATAGCACCACGAATATGTTTGCAAACATTTTGAAAGAGGACAGGGAATATTGGATTTTATGATGAGAAGCAAGATTTACATATAATTATTATTTGATTAATGTTTCAATTGAATAATTACTGGAGTCAGTCGATGTTAATCAGCAAAAGTTGATTATGTATGAATTGTTGAGAAGAGGATACATTTCCACTGGCGGCTCGTGTCCACGAAACAGGTGAAGTGCCCGTATCTTTTACTGCACAGCACTTCACCTGTTTTGTGGTCACGAGCCGCCAGTAATTTCCAATCAAGTTGTAATCTAATAGTGCATTTTTAAATTGGATGAAACAAGGACTACTTAATGTACTTATCACTTGATATGAAAGTGAATGAATGCTGATGTGATAACACTGTGATCCTCCATGGTTCTCATTTTTATTCAAAGTTATTGACAATTCTGTCAATAATTTTCTGCCGGCTAGTTATTACTCATCAAGTTGAATTTCAATGTGAGAATTTTCTGTCAATAAAGTAATCCCCCTCGAGATCATTTTATACAAGCTACTCAGAAAGTTTCAAGACAACAATTAACTGAAACCCAATACCACACAGCTTCCGCAGTTTGTTTCCAGCTGGCGAAATTTCAAAACAAGCCACACTGGGATATTATGAAAGAAGTAAGCCAACAACTACGACAGGCAATAAATCAAGGGTGGATGATGTGAATGATTAGAACACGTGAAAGAATGAAAGCGAGAGAGTGAGAAAAAAGAGAGGGAGAAAGAAAGAGAGGAAGAGGATTCAAGAGAGAGAGAAAAAGGATTTGAGAAAAAGAGGAAGGGAGAATGAAAGAGAGGAGAAAGACAGAAAGAGAAGAGAGAGAAAGTGAAAAGACAGAAAAGAGAGGAAGAGAAGAAGAGAAAGGAGGAAGAATGTGAAAGGAGAGATGAAGAATGTGATTGTAAACGGTCAGGTTTGAACTGAAGGGTTACAAAACTGTAAAAGTTGGAAAGTGAATTCAGTTACTGCATGCTCGAAGTATTTTGGAAACTTGTCCATAGCGAACAGGAGAGAGAAAATGGGGGTGAAAGAGAGGAAGAATGAGAAGAGAAGAGTAGAAAAAGAGGAAAGTGAAAGTGTCTGCTTGTGACAGTTTCTAAGAGACTGATCAGCGTTGTTAAGTGGAGCCTGAATATCTATATACTTTGCGAATTTACCGTATATATTCAAGTAGTCTATGTAAACTGGGAGAGAAAGTGTGATATTTGTTCGAATTCAAGTTCTTGTTCTTTTCCGGTTATGGCATTTTGTTTGAGGATGTTTTTGTCACTGTTTTCAGGTATATAAAACCTCAGATTACAAGTACAAATCATTCAATTTAATAACAACCCTAAAACTTTTACTGATATACTGACTCTATATCCGTCTATAAATCTACGACAATGATTTGGCAGGTCAACTATAGTCTGTTCAAGCAAAGAAGAGCCTCTGGCAAGATGAGAAAATGACTCCAGCTCGGTCATTATTGGTTCAAAAATTATTCATTTGGTCTCAAATTGTAGATCAGAATATTTTCTTCAATTGAAACCAGAACAATAATTTTTGAACTAATATTGACCGAGCTGGAGTCATTTTCTCATCTTGCCAGAGGCTCTTCTTTGCTTGGACAGACTCTAATAACCACCATTCTTGTAATTCTACGTAGATAAAATATTAGAATACTTCATGGTATGAGTATAATAAGTACAAATAAGTATTTGTACTAATAATAAGTACAATAAGTACCGCGAAAAGTACGCATAAAATTCTGGGTACTCATGTGTTAACTGATAGCCTACAGTAGTTAATCATTTCATAGTGAATTATCATTGGTATCTGACTATATTTTTCATTGTATCATTGTCATTGACCCTGGAACTTATTTTCTGTAGTTTGTTTATATTTGACAATCTCTGCACCAATCTAACAAGATCAACTAACAATCATTATTCTCTTACTTTTATGATACACAATAAATTTAGTTCAAGTGAAAATTGTGTTTTTCAACTCAAATACAAAAATTACTTGGAATTCGTGACAGAATTATAGTGCTTATTTTCTCTAAGGGCTACTGTATTTGTTAAAACTTGAAATAATTAAAATCAAAGTACCCTTTTTAAAAAAATATTTTAATTTTTCAATATTTTTGAGAATATATTTAAAATATTTTTCTCAAGAATTATAGTAGTTCAAATTGATCTATTATGTCACAAATTTTTCATTCATTGACAGTGAATCATTGTTCAATTATCAAATAAAAACTTCTATTCTCGAGCAATAAGTATGTGACACAAAATATGGCTAACGTATTAAATTTATTCAATGGATTGTAATAAATACAATAATAAATACACAGTATAGTCTATCCAAGCAAAGAAGACCCTCTGGCAAGATGGTAAAATGACTCCAGCTTGGTCAATATTCGTTTAAGAATTATTATATATGGTTTTAATAGTAGATCAAATTGTTTCCCACAACTTGAGATCAAATTGATAATGTTTGAACCAATATTGACCGAGCTTGAGTCATTCTCCCATCTTGCCAGAGGGTCTTCTTTGCTTGGACAGACTATAGTAAATCTCTTAGTCCAGTATCATACGGTAATACTTCTATTATCGTATGGAAAGAGATGAAAATATGATTGAATATTATTTCGTATTTTCATTTCCTTTCATTTGATGATAGAAATGTTATCGTGTAAGGCCGGTATTACACGACAATAGTTGATCATGTTGATAGTTGATCAATAGTTGATCAATAGTTGATGATAGTTGATCATATGGAAAGAGATGAAAATATGATTCCGTATTTTCATCTCTTTCCATATGATCAACTATGAACATATAACTATTATCGTGTAATATCGGCCTAATACCGGGCTAAGTATGATCATATTAACTTTAAAAGCGTTGTTCCTGTAAATTATTCTATATATTGTAGTTTCTCTATGCTATAGTCTCAATGAGAACAGTATTAACAAACTACATGTCCCAATAAAAACCTAGCTCCAGAAAATGCTGCATTCGCAAATTTGAAAAAATGAGTCCCATCTTCAAGTTGGCATCTTCCAGCCGCAACTGGCATTATTGCAAATTTGATGATCGCCATCTTGGATTGCGCGGCAACTTTCAACAACAGACGAGAACAACTAAGCGGAACTAAGTTTCCCTCCTATTTTCTTCATAATAATTTTGTCATCTCTCGCTCAAATCCAGTGAGTTGCAGAAAAAAATAAGTTCAACTTTTCAAGATTGCACTGGAATATTAACTCTCTCCTGCTAGGCTCTGTGTATTTGTGGTAGAGAGCTTGGTTCAGTTGAAAGAATCTAGTGTACTTGTGTTGGTAACCCTGTTTTCAGTTGGAAGAATTCAGTGTATTTGTGTTGGTAAGCCTGTTTTCAGTTGAAGATGAAATTATGTGTGTGTTTGTGTTAGTATAGTCCGTCCAAGCGAAGAAGACATTCTGGCAAGATCTGAAAATGACTCCATCTCGGTCAATATTTTTTCAAAAATTATAAATTTCGTCTCAAATTGTAGATCAGAATGTTTCCTACAACTTAAAACCAAATTTAACATTTTTGAATCAATATTGACCAATCTGGAATCATTTCCCCATCTTGCCAGAATGTCTTCTTTGCTTGAACAGACTACCCTGTTTTAGTTGAAGAAATCGCGTTGGTGGTAGAGAGCCTGTTTCAGAAGTTGTGTGTGTGAGTGTGGTGGTAAGACTGTTTTATAAAGTTGGTCAGAAAAAGTTGAGTAAACTTATTCTTGTCGCACAGTTGGTAGTGGAACTGCAACAAAACCGCGCTAAAAAAGGTCGTCGAAAAAAATTGTATGACTGTTGTAATTTATTCAGAGTGAGGTTATCTTGTCGCATCAACTTTGATAATTTCTGCGACAGTGCGAATTAACACTCACCCTGTATATAATACTTCATAAATCTTCTTCTTATCCTTCTCCATTTTCATCCTCCTCCTTTTTTGTTATTTCCTACCATTTTCATCTCATTTTTTTCCAATTTTTTATCTTTCTCTCTCACTATTTCTCTTATGCTCTTCCTTAACTTATTTTCTCCTCCTTGCCAATTATTTTTCTTCTTTTTTTCCTTTTTCACTACCATTACACGCATATATATTATCATAATTTACCTTTGTATTAGTCTTCATATATATTTGTCTGTCCTTTTCCATTATTCCATTCCCACTCTTGAAGAATTACGCATGTTTCCTTTTTCTTTATATCTTTTTCCTCGTGTCATTTTTTCATTCTCGCCAATGTTTTCTTTCTTCGTTTTCCCTTTATCACTGAATTACATGAGTTTTCTTCTTCTTTGTGTCCTCTTCCTTAACTCGTTTTCTCCCCCTTGCCAATGCTTTCTTTCTCTGTTTCTTTTTTTCACTACTATTACACACATATGTATTTTCATAATTTACCTTTGTTTTATATCTATTTGTCTATCCTTTTTTCATTATTCCATTCCCTCTCTTAACTTTGTCTACTTTCTCCTATTCCTCTTCCATTCTTCTAGTGTTTTCCATTCTCTGTGATATGATTTTCTACTTCTATTTCATGTGTTACCTATGTCTATATTTCTCTTTGTCATTCTCTTTTTAATTATATTATCGTCCCCATTTTCAACTTTTCCCACTTTTTCACAATCTCTCCCACTTTCTCTCTCTCTTTTAGTTCTTCTTCCCATTCTCTGCTTTTTATGATTCTTCCTCTATTTTTTCCTCGAATTTCCAAAGTTCAAGAGATGACCAATGACTTTTTTATGAATTGGACAGTGAGCTCGAGTTTTGTCATCATGATACCTGAATAATTTCCAGAATAGAGGATAATATTAGGGAGATATGGAAACTTCTATGAGAATATAAAAAGTCAAGTTTTTCCAGGGTCTTCTAAATTATTTAAATTGTAAGCTTGATGTCAAGTTTTTCTACATTTTGGGATAAGTTACATTGTCAGCTTGACCTCGATAGTAAGTTTTTAATGTTCGT
This sequence comes from Sogatella furcifera, assembly GCA_017141385.1. Taxonomy (NCBI): domain Eukaryota; kingdom Metazoa; phylum Arthropoda; class Insecta; order Hemiptera; family Delphacidae; genus Sogatella; species Sogatella furcifera. The sequence goes on along the minus strand of CM029555.1, from coordinate 27,666,049 downwards.
TGTAACTCTGAAACATGTATGAGGTACTTGTTTGTACTTGTTCGAAATGTTTGTTCAAGAAACAACACACATATAAAATGTTGAAACAAGATATCGTTCATTCTGAATAGTACATTATCTCGTACAAGAGGCACAAGAAAACGGTCATCTTCTTGGTATCGGCGATTATAGTTGCCTATGAAGCACTAGTATAGCGGCTCGTGCCCAAAAACAGGTGAAGTGCTGAACAGTAAAAGATACGGGACTTCACCTGTTTCGTGGGCACGAGCCGCCAGTGACGAGCACTTTAACTGTTTCATGTGTACGAGCCGCCAGTGCTATGAAATAATGTAGTTACACTGATTAGTTGAGACTGATCAACTAAAGTCCATTCACGATGGCTTGAGACGAGATAAACAAAAGCTCTTCGTGTGTGTGTGTGTTTGACTGGAGTGGTTTCGCTTGAGCCACGACATAAACAAGTCACAGCAATGTCGAAATCCCGAATTTTGTTGTAGGCGATTCAGAATAAGTATCTCTAAGTAATCTTTCTTATAGGTACACATTGGGAAATTGCTTGTTTCAAATGTCCCTCGACTGCATGAACCTAAAATGAACAAACAATTATTGTAAACGTTTTTGTCTCAATGCTTTGGTTACAGTCCCGACAGCAAAATTCGTGATTTTGGCATTGCTGTGACTTGTTTATGTCGTGGCTAAAGCGAAACCACTTTAGTCAAACACACACACATGCAGAGCTTTTGTTTATCTCGTCTCAAGACATCGTGAATGGACTATAGATACATTATGAAGTAATGACTGCAAATCCGTTTCAATATGGAAATTCATCAGAACTTATCACACTTATAATTCTACACTTAAAAAATTCGATATTATTTGCACTTGAAATATTGACTGTGAGTCGAAGAAGAAGAAGAAGATGAAAGACGAAATAGGAGGAGGAAAAAGTAAGCAGAATTCTAATGAAAGGCGGGGGAAAAGTAAATATTCACAAATTTGATATCATTTAAACTTGAAATATTGACTGCGAATCCTTACAGCTGGCTTCAATTCTAATGAAAGGCGGGGGAAAAGTAAATATTCACAAATTTGATATCATTTAAACTTGAAATATTGACTGCAAATCCTTACAGCAGGCTTCAATTCTAATGAAAGGTGGGGGAAAAGTAAATAAGTGAGCAAAGTTAATTGAGATTATTATTGCTAAATGTAATCCATGAGATAACTGAACTATAAAATTCATTGCATTGTCAGCCTAGAAGGGGAATGGGCAGATTGAAATGGGAAATGGAAAATGGAAGGATTAGCGGAAAAGAAGAAGGAGAGGGATTTGAAAAGGGACAGTGTTTCAATTAGTGAAAAATAAGTAGGGAATGGATTTTGGAGGTGAAAGTGCTTAAAAGAAGGAAAGACAATGGAGAAGAATGAAGAAGTAGGAGAAGAAGAGAAGGAAAGGAAGAAAAAGAAAGGGAAGAAGGAGAAAGAAAAGAGGAGGAAGAAGAAGAAGAAAGAAAAGAGGAAGAAGAAGAAGAAGAAGAAGAGGGAGGAGACAAATCAGTTGAAGTAAAAGGAGGACAAGGAGTGGAAGAAGAAGAAGAAAAAGAAGAAGGAGGAGGAGAAGAAGAAGGAGAAGGAGAATAAGGAGAATAACAAGAAGGAGAGGAGGGAGAAGAAGAAGGAGACGATGAAGCAGAAGAAAAAAAGAATGAAAATGAGAAAAAGGGGAAGAAGAAGAAGGGAAGAAAGAAGAAGAAGAAGAAGAAGAAGAAGAAGAAGAAGAAGAAGAATGAGAAGAATGAAAATGATAGAAAGGAAAAGAAGAAGAAGGAGAAGAAGAAAGAGAATAAGAAGAAAGAGAATAAGAAGAAAGAGAATAAGAAGAAAGAGAATAAGAAGAAGAAGGAAAAGAAGACAGAGAATATGAAGAAGAAGAAGGAGGATGAGAATAAGAAGGAGAAAGAAAAGGAGAAGAAGAAGGATAATAATTAAATGAGGAAGAAGCAGAAGAAGAAGAAATAAAAGAATGAGAAGAATGAAAATTATAAAAATGGAAAAGAAGAAGAAGGAAAGGAAGAATAAGAAGGAGAAGAAAAGATAAAGAAGGTGAAAAATAAGGTGAATAAGAAAGAGGAAGAGAAGGAGTATAAGAAGAAGAAGATGAAAGACGAGAAGGAGGGGAAAAAAATAAGCAGAATAAGATAATGAAAGAAGAGGAAGACAAGATTAAGATGAAGAGAAGAATAAGATTAAGAGAAGAAAAATATGAAGAAGAATAAGAAGTAGAAGAAAAAATAGACATTGAAAGAAGTATGATCAAGAAATACAATAACAAGAAATCCCGTTGAATAGGATGGGGAGGAAGAAGGAGAAGAGTGAGAAGACCAAGAGGAAATGAACGAAATCTGCTGAGCGGAAAAAGGGTATAAAGGAGAAGTAAGTAGAAGTGAGTAATAATTAGTCAAGAGACTCGTCCATTATTTTATTAACGATCGGTTCTGGGAATCAACCCCTTCCCCCCTTCCACCAGCCCCCCACCATTATCGGCAATGGAGGGATTTTCATGGATCAGTTGATTGAGTTTGTCAGTCGTCGAGAAGAAATAAGGCGCACGGGTTTATTATTGGCGGATAATGGAGGGAGAAGGAGTAAAGATAGAGAGAAAGCGAGAGAGAGAGAGAGAGTGAGATAGATCGGAATAATAAGAACAATGACATTGAGAAAGATGGAATGAGGAGGTCGGAGAAAGGAGATGGAAGGAAGGAGATAGGGAAGATGAGATGGAATAAAGGAGAAGAAAGAAATGGAAGAAAGGAAATTGGAGAGAAGAGATGGGGAATAAAGAAGATGTGGAAGATGGATGATGAAGGATGGAATGAGTTGAAGTGGAAGAGATTAGAAGAGAAGTAAGGCTATTGGTACAAAAAGAAAATGCTGAGAGAAGGATTGACGAAGGAAAGAGTTGTGGAAATAAGATAAAAAATAATTGGAATAAAGGAATAGATGAAATAAGAGATAGGAGAAACTATAATATATTTATTATGATATAATCTCATATAAAATAAATAAATAATGAGATGTCACGGACATAGATAGGATAGCATTAAGACTTGATGAAGGGATGAATAGTTTGATTGAAAACAGAAGAAGAAAAATGAATAAGTAAGAAATAATAATTAGAATTGAGTGAGCTTCTGATCAATTCAATAAAGATAAATTATAGGGGACATGTGGGCTGAAGGTGGAAGCAGAAAATAAGGGGGAATTTGAAGAAGAACCCAAAAACGTATAGTATACATAGCAAATAGCAGAAAGTGAAAGTTGAATAAAGACATGGGGAAAAGAACCTGAAGAAGAAGAAGAAGAAGAAAGGAAGAAGAAGAAGAAGAAGAAGAAGAAGAAGAAGAAGAAGAAGAAGAAGAAGAAGAAGAAGAAGAAGAAGAAGAAGAAGAAGAAGAAGAAGAAGAAGAAGAAGAAGAAGAAGAAGAAGAAGAAGAAGAAGAAGAAGAAGAAGAAGAAGAAGAAGAAGAAGAAGAAGAAGAAGAAGAAGAAGAAGAAGAAGAAGAAGAAGAAGAAGAAGAAGAAGAAGAAGAAGAAAAAAAAGAAGAAGATTATGGACGAGAAGGAGAAGAGGAATTATAACAAGAGGAAGAAAAAGGAGAAGAAGAAGATAAACAAAGAGAAGAATATAAGAAGAAGATGAAGCGAATGACACGGCTGCCAGATGAAGATAAGGGGATTTTTGTGTGCTGCTTTTGCGAAAAAGGGGTGAGAGAGAATTATTCTCTTTTCAAAAAGAGAAAGAGCTGCTCGAGAAGAGATTAGCAACTCTTTCAGTTCACTTTCTGATGATGATAATAATAATAATAATAATAATGAAAAGACTTGGTGACGTCATAAGAGTGTTTAGAAGGAGGAGCTGAAGGAAGGGATAGCTCAAAGACAAAGAAGAAGTAGAATAAAAATGAAGGAAGAGTAGTAGAGTAAGATAAATAGGGGAGTGGAGTGGAACAATAAATGAGAAAGAAGGTAAATACTTTGTCGAAGCAAAAAAGACATTCTGGCAAGAAAGAAAAATGACTCTAGCTCAGTCAATATTGGATAAAAATTTATAAATTTAGTCTCAAATTGTAGATCAGAATATTTCCTACAATTCGAGACCAAATTTATAAGTTTTGAACCAGTATTGACTGAGTTGGTGTCATTTTCCCATCTTGCCAGAATCTCTTCTTTGCTTTGACAGACTATAGCTGTTGCCAAAAATTGAGGTAGTAAAATCGAAAATATTGAATCTTATCTTATTTTGAGAAAAAACATTTTCTAACGAGCAAAAACGGATGTAAACTACTAACAGCTGATGCAATGCGTCTATTGCCTCTTTTGATTTCAAAACCACTACCTAGGCCTAGTCAAACGACAACCATATATCAACAACATCAGCTGTTGAAGCGCACTAGGAGCAGACAAAACCGCCTAACATTTTGGCATCAGATATACGTTCGCTTACATTGACTTGGATTTCATATTGTCATAATTACCAAACTTCATTAAATTAGCTACTGTTTATACTATTCTGTAATTTTATTCACAGTAAGCTTGTCCACCGTTTTTATGCTTGCTTATTGAGTAGTAAGTGCATGAGAGCCATTTTGTGAACTCTGAAATTGAAATTGAAGCTACACTGTAGCTTTACTCCGCCCACAAGTAGGCGGGAACTGGATTGACGTCATATCATCGGCACCATTTTGTAAGTTCTGACTATAGAAATTGAAGCTACGCTGTGATAGGTCGTAAACTTGACTCCACCCACAAGTAGGCGGGAACTGGATTGACGTCATATCATCGACACCAACAGTCAAATTTTCAGAATACGTTTTCAATCTTTCTATTTGGATATTGTTTGTATTTTGAATTTGAGATTTGAATTTTTTTGAAATATTTCATGCTTGTTGTTTGAACTAAAAGACGAAATTCAAGAGAACGAACTGAGGCCTATTAAAAAAGTTACAACGACTATCGTAGAGTATATAGTAGTTGAAATTTAAGTTGAAGTCTAATCTATTTATCTATTAATTCATTTGACCAAAATTATTTCACTTTTTGGTTGAAACACAGATTTATTCAGCTTGATAAATCAATCATTATGGAGTTGAAAATTTACTTTTGAGTTTTTGGTTTTACTGTATTTCTGTACATATTTAATGTAGTTGATAATTATGTTAACTTGAACAATATTTCACCTTTTCTTTCGTCTATCATTCTCTGAAGTACTATCATTGTTGTAAGATTGAACTATAAGTAATAATTGTATTTCTTTCTTTTCAGGTGAGTGGCTATTCTTAGAGTGGTAAACTCTACCAAGGAAAATCGTCAAACAGTAAGGCTAGTTATCATTCACTGCTTATTATTCATGACCGCAATGAAATCGAATTTAAAGGCGATTGTCAATTCCATTATACTTTACTAAATACTATGATGCTGGAAATAAACAATTTTCAACAAATCACGAATCACGTGATTGTTTTAACAGGGTTGCGGACTCAAATGCTGGATTTGCAAACTATAAATCACTGGCGGCTCGCACCCACGAAACAGGTGAAGTGCCCGTATCTTTCACGTAACAGCAACTCACCTGTTTCGTGGCCACGAGCCGCCAGTGCTATAAATATTGAAGTCTATCTTTATTTCCTATTAGATTGAATAAAAATTCATTTCCTACAAATAAGAATTTTGAGATCAAACTCCCAACAGATTTTATTCCAACAAAGATTTTCAGGGAAGGGAATTTTAAGGAATACTGTAATAAATTTAAAGAAAACAGACTTTCTGCCAACCAGTCTCTTCCATGGTTGTAATTATTATTTATTTATTGATTTGCGAGAATACAATATACTTATGAGATGAAAACACAGACAATTAAGTCCATAATTAACTATCGTAAACCATCAGAAGCATGTAACTTTGTGTAGTCCAACAATATTGTAAGATGAAGAAAGAAATTCCATTCAAGGTAGATAGAACTACATTCAAGTTGGAAAGAGATTCCATTCGAGGTAGAAAGAACTTCATTCAAGCTAGAAACAAATTCCAGAATAACAATAATTACAAAAAACCCAGAACTTTGCTAGAATGTGCTTGGTGAAACAAGAGTAGGCTATTACATTTCCACAGAAATTATAAAAAAATTTATAAATTACAAAATATGCTGATAAACAAAAATTACAAAAGTATCAAACTAGAAGAATAAAGAAGAGTACTCTTATTGACAAAAATGCAGAAATTACTGTAAGTCGGATTAACAAATACATAAGCTAATTTTTTAGCTTGGAAAAAACATGAAACAAAATTCACTAATTCCGACTTCGAAAAATTCATTTGAATTTCTCCCACCTAGAAAACAAAAACGATTTATACATAACTTTTGAAGCACAGGAAATGTTTTGCTCGCGCATGCTGAGAAGAGACGCCGTTGTAGTATACTTAACATTGTGACGGCGTGTCTTCTCAGCTGGTGCAAACTATAATAAGTTTGAATGACTGGAGGAATTCAAGAGATTCCAGAGTGGAATATTGTCCCAATAAAATGAAGCAATGCTAACAGGGTACTGTATTGCATATTCATAGGGAAAACGTGGTACTTCAATTTAATAGCATTCTGCTCTTGATAATTCACGCTTTTGCTTTATCTTCATCTTTTATTAGTGTCTTCAACTCCTATACATACTTTTATTCATTAACTCTTTTTTGTTAGTTTTCTTATTTTTTCCTTTTTTCATATTCTAATTTCATTCCGATATCTTCTTATTCTTATTCTTCTTCTTCCTTCTTCTTCTTCTTCTTCTTCTTCTTCTTCTTCTTCTTCTTCTTCTTCTTCTTCTTCTTCTTCTCCTCCTTCTTCTTTTTCTTCTTCTACTTTTACTATTTCTTTATTTTCAATTCTCAACCTCTGCTTCTTAATCTTCAACCTCTTCTTCCTCTTTTTCTTCTCCTTCCTTTCTTTTTTCTGATTTCTCTTCTTCTTACCCCTCTTCCAATCCTCTTCCACCTTCCTTTTCTCCTCCTTCTCCTCCTGATTTTTTGTCTTTTTCCTTTCTTTCTATCCTCACTTTTTTATTTAATAGTTTATTCCCACGTCTTTCTTCTTGTTCTTCTTCTTCTTCTTCTCCTTCTTCTTCTTCTTTTATCATCTCCTTCTTCTTCTTTTCTTCTTCTTCTTCTTCTTTTCTTCTTCCTCCTCCTCCTCCTCCCCTCTTCCACCTACTCCTCCTCCTCTCTCCTCCTCCTCCTTTTCTTCTTTTACTTTTTTCCTCTTCTTTTTCTCATTCTACTGCTTCTACTTCTTCCTCCTCACCTTTTTCTTCTTCTTATTCCACTTCTTCGTTTTCATCCTCTCCTTCTTCTTCTGTTCTCCTTCTTCCTATTTTTCTCTTCTTCTCTATTTTCTTCTTCTTCCTCTTCTGCTTCTCCTTATCCTTCTTTTTCTTCTTCTTATTCTTCATATTTTTACTCTTCTTCTTCTTCTTCTTCTTAAAATTCCTTTTCACACCTCACTCCGTTTTAGTCTTCTCATCTATCTCAGTATTTTTCCCCTTACAACCCAGTTCGTTACTGTAGGAAGCGGAATAATAAATATAATGGCTCTGACTAATTTTTATGTATTCACAAGGCGCTCGCTGAACATAGCACAGCAGCAATTTCCCAGCACTGGCGGCTCGTGCCCACGAAATAGGTGAAGTGCTCCACAGTAAAAGATACGAGCACTTCACCTGTTTCGCGGGCACGAGCCGCCAGTTCTTCCCACTGCAAATGTATAGAGGTGTTGTGGCGGTTATTTTCGCCAAAACCCCCCCCCCCACTCTCTCACTCTTCCTGATTTCATTATTTTCTTTTTTATTTTGCGTGCGCGATTTTCTTCTGTGCTGCAGAAATCCATTAGCCGGGGAGCGAATCTCGAATCTTCGGTTTTACAAGACGCTTTAGCTCTTTGGCTACGCGCTTTCATTTATTTATGCTGATTTTTAGGGGTTCTTCTAATTTCTCTTCTTATTTATCTACTTTTTCTTTTTTTTCTTCTTCTTCTTCTTCTTTTTAGTTTTATTCCACCCGAATAATACTCCCTTCTCTCTTCTTCTACTACCTTCTATACCTCCCGCATTCTTCCCCTCTTCTTCTGTTACTTCTTTGTTTTTAATTTTCTTCTATTTTCTGCTCATTCATCATCATCAAAGCACAATGCATGGTACAAGGTATTTAATACTTTCAAATTCGAATTTGCTCCAGTCACTCTTTATTAGTTACATGTTATCTATATCTATAAAAGCGAAATGGCACTGACTGATTCATTCATTCATTCATCACCAGAACTAAAAATCCACTGAACCGAATGCGTTCAAATTTGGCAGGCATGTTCAGTTGGACGTTTAAACGCGCGCTAAGAACATATTTTAAAAACTTTTCAAGGATACGCCAAATATTTTAGTTTTTCTAGAGTTTTTCGGCCTTTTCCTCATTTTTTCGAGAACCAATCGGTAGAAAATGTTGATATTTGGTGGGCAGATTCAGATGAGGTCTAGAAATGTTGTCTTAAGATATTTTTGCAATCCGTTCAAGATTAAGCCAGTAATCAGGTTTTCAAAATTGTAGATGTGTTGCGGGTTGCATATCTTCCGCTTTGATACGACCAATCCTTACTGTAAATTCAATGGTTCAGCGAGATTGTAGATGAACTAATTTGGAAGATATTGAATCAAGTTTCAAACTGGGTCCGATATACTTACCAAGGTTACGCTCAATTTTAGCGTTTTACTATTTTTTGGAATTTTCGGAGTTCTTTTTAGATTTTTCTAGAACAAATTGGCATAAAATGTTGAAATTAGGTAAACAGGTCCATATTAGGGGTAGAAATGCTGTGCTCAATGAATTTCTAATCCCTTCTGAACGGAGTTTGCAGGCGAGCGAAGCGAGCCTGTTTGTCTTAGCTGACACTGACAGAGGTTTTGCAGGCGAGCGAAGCGAGCCTGTTTTACTCACTTACACTGCCTATACTCTCGGGGGTCCAGGGGGCGGAGCCCCCTGGCTAGGCTGTGAAGGCGAGCGAAGCGAGCCTGCCGGCTTGTAGGGAATAAGATGAAAATATTTTTTCTTACAATATTACTATACAGCTCACTGTATGATACAGTATCTGCACAATTTGGTTTTTTCATAGAACTATCATGGTCTAATAAAGCTGACGCCTTAAAGTCGGGCGGTTTCGTCTGTCTCTTGTACATGATGCAACCTACTAACAGCTGATGTAAAGCAACTACTTTCTCTTTTGATTTCTAAAACATCATCTAGACATAGCTAAACTACAACTCTAATCGACAAAATCAGCTGTTGGAGTGCACAAGGAGCAGACGAAACTGCCTCACTTTTGGCGTCAGCTATACCGGTCTTACGCATCCCTGAACAATGATAATTGCTGTGGAATTGTACAATTGCTCCACTGGCGGCTCGTCCTACGAAATAGGTGAAGTGCTGTACAGTAAAAGATACGAGCACTTCACTTGTTTCGTGGGTACGAGCCGATTGTTAATGCGTTTCTGAAAAAGCGCGCATATCGGAGCAAGGTATGAATGCATGCGTGACTGAACTTTTCATTCAATTTTTCTTTCATTATTCAAAACGAGCTAAACGATTAACATTCGTTGATTGAACGTTTTACGCCTCGCTCGTATGATAATAGAAGTAATGAATAAAGATGATGATGATGATGATGACGATGATGATAGAAAAGGTGACTAATGAATAAAGATGGGAGTTTTGGTGGCTTATTGTGTTATTTTTCACTCTTCACTCTTTGAATAATAACGGGTGTTTATGATTAGAAATGTGAAGGAAGTTTGTTTGAAATTTGGTTAGCGAATGACTGTTATAAATGATCTGCTCTGTAAGGACAGTCGGTATGTGATCAGAAAAACTGACTGTTGAAGTATAAGTCGAAGAAATTCAACCTAGGGCTCTTTGAAGACAAGTTAGACGCAGCTTCCCATCTAGCACTGGCGGCTCGTACCCACGAAACATGTGAAGTGCTCGTATCTTTTACTATACAGCACTTCGCCTGTTTCGTGGGCACGAGCCGCCAGTGCCATTCAGTTTCAGCAGCTTTCAATTGCCCAACATGATTGGTTTGTAGATAATTTTCCCCAGATGTTTGACTGCCAATTTATTCTATTGTGAATTTGAATTTGGCGCTATCTTTTGATTACAGAATGGCGGATGTTGTATATGCCCACAAAGCCTTAATTTAAAAGAATCAGAGCAACCCAATACAACGAAGCCAATAAATTGATGTCGAATTTATAGAGTTTCTTTCGATCATCCCATAGAGTTATAGTCAAAGAAGACCCTCTGGCAAGATGGGAAAATGACTCCAGCTTGGTCAATATTTGTTCAAGAATTATAAATGTGGTCTTAATGGTAGATCAAATGTCTTTCTACTGTTTAAGATCGAATTGATAACTTTTGAACCAATATTGACCAAGCTTGAGTCATTCTCCCATCATGCCAGAGGGTCTTCTTTGCTTGGACAGACTATAATAATGCTTGTAATAAATACATTATACTTATTGAAATAAGAGGGTTCAGATTGCAAACAGATGGATTTTTGGGGAAGAGAGAGAGAGAGAGAATTTAAACGAGCAAAAGGATAAAGACTACTACTGGTATAGTCTGTCCAAGCAAAGAAGACATTCTGGCAAGATGAGAAAATGACTCCAGCTCGATTAATATTGATTCAAAAATAATCAATTTGATCTCAAATCGTTGATCAGAATGTTTCCTATAATTTGAAACCAAATTTATAATTATTGAAGAAATATTGACCAAACTGGAGTCATTTTCTCATCTTGCCAGAGTGTCTTCTTCGACTGTATGAGCAGAGTAGAAAGAAAAGTATAGAACATTATCTGTTGCAGCCTTCGCTAACAAAGGTGAGCAGTAAAAAACACAAGAGATCAGCTTTTGGAAAACCACAAAGCGGAAAAAGTGGCAAATCAGTGGAAAGGGAAAAGGGAACATGATAAAGGTGATGGATGAGGGAAGTAGGAATAGGAAGGGAAGAGAAAGAAACCCTTTATAATGAAAAGTCAGTCCGACACAGAAAATACGGCATACGTAAAGCGCTTAGTACAGATATAATCCGATGCAAAACCGCAGACCCGTTTCATAGTCATATAACAGGGAACAATAATACTCCCATGACGGTATGTGGAGGTCTGGCTAAAAGCAGTACAGTATTCAAGTTGAGATGATGACTAAACACAGTACAGAGGATCTGTTCCTGTTACCGCAACTAGCTTTTTGGGAAAGCGTACTATTACTAAACGAGTATTATTATATCTATGTAGGGAACTATATTACATATATTTGAACGGAATATGATAATCGGGTAGAGATGATGCCTAACAGAGGACATGGGTCATGTTTTGGTTAAACACAGTACAGAAGCTTTGGTCTGGTTATGGTAACCACAATACGGTTTTTGGAGAACATACTAATTTTGCATAAGTTACAATAATACATGTATTTAAAGTTGATGAGATGACCAAACACGGTATAAAAGCAATGTTTTGGTTACCAGATAATACATTTGGGGAAATAATACTTAACTCAGTGGACTTTGAGTATTAGTCGAGGCTATATTACAGCTTATAACTATAAATAAGTCAGGAAATATTTGAGTCATAGCCTGTTAAGATGTTAAGATTACACCTGTTGAGATGAGTGAATATAGGAGATTTATTGTCACTGTAACTAATCAAATCAAGTATTATCTCTAAAAAATAATGAATTTTCCCCTACGAAAATTTTGAAGAATGAATACCATCAACTAGATTTAGGTAACTACTACTTCTTTAACTCAACTACTTCAAATGATTGTTCACTGGCGACTGTACGAGCCGCCAGTGTAACTGATCCATTAATATTCATCCGTTTAACACTGGCGGCTCGTGCCCACTAAACAGGTGAAGTGCCCGCATCTTTTACTGTACAGCACTTCACCTGTTTCGTGGGCACGAGCCGCTAGTGCCGTTTAATAAGGTATTTACGATAATACAAATATTAGCAAACAGTTCTTTCTGACTCTATTTCCTAAAATTGCAATTGTACCTTAATACTACCTAACCGATGAAAATTGGAACAGAACCACCCTCTCATATAGTTCTAATTATTCAGTTATCAATTTGTTTCACACAGCAATTTCACTATCAAATACATTTAAACCTGCCTCAGAACTAATTCATTTATTAATTACCAACTACATATTTCAGTGCTATAGGCATAGCAAAAATGCACTCTTGACTCGATTTACATCAATTGAAATGTATAAAGTTAGAACTCAACCCAATTCAAAATTATAACATTAGAAACCAATTTTTAGCAGTTGAAAATACGGAATCAATCATTTATTCACTTAATTGATAAAATACAATGGTTAGTACAACTGGCATAACACCCAAAAATAATAAGAATATGCTAAAATAAGAGTGGCAATAGAAAGTTATTAGTCAATTGTCATAAGTTAATGACTAATCAGTATCAGTTTACAGTATCTTTATCGTATAATACAATAAATTTATGCTGTTCAGAATTTCACCTGAAGCCTATGACGTCATACCTCCACTGCAGTATGTAGGTTACAGTTGTTGCTAACCTCTCTTCAAATATCCAAATATCACTATCACTATACTAATAAATCTATTAAAAATTTGTCTCAGAACTATAACGTCGAATCAGATTCTGTTAACAGTATCTTTATTGTCTAATATTAAGTTATGCAGGGAATTCAAAACTTCACCCAAGTTTGAGTAGGCCTACATTCTCGCGTCTATGATGTCACACTTCCACCATAGTTTGTACAGTTGTTGCATCGAGCTCTTCAATTGTCGACCAAACTTGCTCAAAGTGTAGCTGCAACCGAACTGCATTGCAGCATATAGGGGCCACCCTTTGATTGTTCACCCTATGTTTTCCCAACACTTGCCCCCACAAACACACTTCAAAGAAGACATTCTGGCAAGATGGGGAAATTACTACAACTCAATCAATATTGGTTCAAAAATAATAAATTAGGTCTCAAATTGTAGATCAAAATATTTCCTACAATTTCAGACAAAATTCATAATTATTGAAACAATATTCACCGAGCCACAGTTATTTTCCCATCTTGCCAGAATGTCTTCTTTGCTTGGACAGACTGTAACACTGCACTGCTCAGTTTGGCAACACTGCGCGGACCGCGGCAATGTTTGACTGCGGTCAACTGATGGCGACAAAGTGGACCAATGCTCACTCTGCTGATAGCGACGACAAAGTGGTTCTATGATCACTAGCGACAAAGCGGAACTATGTATTTCCGGTTATGTACACTACGTAATTATATATAGTTATATGTTTGAGTTGTATAACTGTACACAGTTTCCCGGTGTATATACCGAGGTATGTTACATATATAGCATGTTGGGAGGTGTACAACTAGATATAGGTATAGGTTTGGCGTTGTATAGGGCGAGGTATGTAGTGGGTTACAGGTAACTCTCAAGTTCACAATATCTATATATTATACAACAATAGCTCCACCCTTTGATGACCCTTGATTGCGGTAGGCTTGATTGTACATCATTATAACCATTGCTCACCTATATTTGGTTGTCTATTCAGTATTATAAACACAAACATAACAATATTACATTTGCGATAATTGTATTGATGCATGTGTTATTATTATTTATTTATTCAGAGTTACAAACACACAATCATGATAATAAATTATAAATATGATAGGGAAAGAGAAAACAGGCACAGGCCCTTCACTATCTCGATCCCAATTTTGACGAAAAATTCAGTTCAGAAAAGGTTATGTTCATTGAAATCTTTTTAGGACAGATTATGTGGATGATAATTAGGATGATTATGTTCATATCAGTATGACTATTTAATGATTATTTGATCATTCAATTATAAAAATACAGAAATCATGGTATAGTATGTCCGAGCAGAGAAGACTCTCTGGCAAGATGGGAAAATGACTCCAGCTTGGTCAATATTCGTTCAAGAATGGTCTCATGGTCTTAATAGAATGATGATTAATGGAATGGTCTTAACTGTAGATCAAATTGTTTTCTACAATTTGAGATCAAATTGATGATTTTTGAACCATAATTGACTCAGCTTAAGCAATTTTCCCATCTTGCCAGAGGGTCTTCTTTGCTTGGACAAACTTTATGATTCAGGCCCAATTTTCCAAATGAGGGAATTGATTTCATATTAATTCATATCTATATCAAACGGATGAAAATATCTCAATTTGAGTCTATGAAGCATTTCATTCTGGATGATTCAATAGGAAATATTGAATGTTGGGAAAAAGAGAAGAACTGTGATTGATTAACATACATTAGGTCTACTTATTATAGAATTGATTTGTTTATTTTCCCAACACTCGATCACAAAACATCTCGTTCCAGAACTCGGAACAATTCGTAAAACAGTTGATTCCTTTTGCGCACAAGTTGCACAAATAGCTATTGTTCATTTGCATTTGAAAAACTATAATTAGTTGAAACATGTAATGCATTAAAAAAAATAATTCAAAATGGGTACTTTGATAATTATTTGAAATAAAAAAAAAACAAAGGAGAAGAAGTATAAAGCTACTGTAGGCCAAAAAATATCGAATTCTTATCTTTAACCTCTCTTATAATTGTTTTGTTTACTTGCCCAACTTGCTCTATTCTTTAAGCCAACAAAAATATTCTCTCCAACACGAAATTTCTACTAACAAAAATCGCTCTCCAAATAGTGTACCACTGTACGTTTGGCGAAGGAAACCAATTTCACACAAAAGACACACAAACAACGATTAGCTGCTGGCGATAGAATGAAGCAAAGCAGTAAGAAAAAGAAGAAGGAGAGGGAGAAAGAGAGATAGAGAAGAAGAAAAAGTAGAGTAGTTGACGAAGAAGTGGTGGATGGAGGAGAAGAAGAATTAGACGGAGAAGGAGTAGATGAAGAAAAGTAGACGAAGGAGGGGAAGGGGAAGAAGAATTAGACGGAGGAAGAGTAGTCGAAGAAGAAGTAGATGAAGGAGGAGAAGGAGAAGAAGTGAACGAAGGAGAAGAAGAAGAAGAAGAAGAGAGAAGGAGGAGGAGATGAAGAAGGAGAAGATGAAAAAGAAGAAGAAGAAAAGAGAAGAAGAAGAAAGAAATATGGAATAAGAAGACGAAGTAGAATAAGAAGAAGAAGAAGATGAAGAAGACCAAGGAGGAGACGCTGGATCAGAATCAGAAGAGAATGTAGATGAAGGAGGAGACGATAAAGGAGAAGAAGGAGGGAGCGGAGGGGAGGGAGAAGAAGAAGAAGAAGAAGGGTAGGAAGGAAAAATGTTGATGATGATGAAGAAGAAGAGGAAGAAGAGAAGAGAATAGGAGTGAAATGAAGAAGAATGAAGGTGGAGGAAGAAGAGAATGAAGGAGGAAAGGGAAGAAAGTTCAAGTAGTAATGACTGTACAGCAATAATTCAATTACGAATATGAAGCAGAAGAAGGAAAAAACAATAAGAGAAAAATAAGAAGAGAAATAGGAATAATGAGAGACGAATGAAAGGAAGTAGGAGAAGAACAAAAAGAGGAGAAAACGCAAGAAGAAGTAGAAGAAAAACAGAAGAAGGAGACAAAGAAGTCACCATGTGTTTTCATTCAACAATGGAGTAGATGAAGGACGTGACAAAGGAATAGGAGATGAAGGAGGCTGAATATTAGGAGAAGAAGTAAACAAATGAGTCGTAGAAGACAAAGAAGTAAACGAAGAAGAAGTAGAAGAAAAAGGTGAAATGGGGCCGAAGTGATTGGATAAGCAAACATTGGTTTGAAAATTAGCAGAGTGGCTCTTGCTAGGTGACACAAGCTAACTGGATTGGATTAGTGGCGATTTAGTAGAGAAAAGTGGAAAGAGGTGGAGGAGGAGGAGAAGAAGAAGAAGGAGGAGGAGGAGGAGGAGGAGGAGGAGGAGGAGGAGGTGGAGGAGTAATAGGAAGAGAAAACAGTACACACAATTTGGCGGTGTGTTTGCACGAGTGAAGAGTGCAAAGAAGTGGAGTGAGAGAAAGTGAGAGTGAGTGAGGTAGTGGTAGCTAAAATCAAATGATATGAAAAGTTTGGATAAGATTACTCTACTTCACACATAATGAGGCCCAGATAACAAAATATGTCTGGATAGCGTTTTACAGATTAAGTTGATTTTCAAAGTTAATATTGATGATAATTCTATAAACTCATTTGAATTAATTTATTCTATAGAATGAACTTTATCAATAGTAATAAAATTTGTGATGATGTTAATGTAATTTGGTATTGATTAATAATAGTTATTAAACTGAGATTCAACGTGGAATTTGAAAGTATAAATACCGATTCCAGGAGAAGTATAGATTATACAAATATGTTTCCTTTATCTCAGAGCTACTATTATCACTGTTTTTTTTCAATTTTAAATAATAATCAATATTTTTCAGTGCATTGCAAGTATCGACTATTTATAGTCATTTTCAAATTCAAATTTTTTTATTTTGGGGAAGAGGAAAAAATAATAGCTTTTTCTATTTGTCCATGTCCTATTTGCGAAATTTTTTTGCATTTGGAAATGACTATAAATAGTCGGAAAAAATATTGTAAAAGAGTAATATGATTATTATTTGGAATAAAAAACAATTTCACAAATATGTATGAAGCTTTCGTTGGGAGGAGCTACCCATGAGGGTAGATTACACTCGCCTTGGTCACATTCTGGTCACCCATCAGTCCATAGTGTTATTGTGCATTTTGGTTATTTGAAAGAAAATCTTATAGAAGATGAAATACAAAAAAAAACTGGAAAACAGAGAGAAGGGAAAAAATTAAAATTAGAAATAGAATGTGTGATTATATTGCAAGCTAGGATATGAGAAAATATGAGGTCGAAATAGAATGAAGAAGAAATTGAGGAGCAGTAGAGAGTATGATAAAAAGAAGAGTATTGAGAAGAAGAGTATGATAAAATAGATGAATAGGAAGAGGAGGATGATAAAGAAAGCAGAAAAGAAAACGAAGAAGAGAAAGAAGAAGAAGAATAAGAAGAAGAAGAAGAAGAAGAAGAAGAAGAAGAAGAAGAAGAACTGAGAAGCAAGTCTTTATTAGCCAGCCTGCTCTGGTAGATGTAATGGTTGTGGGTTCATAATCGAATTACACTGATGTGATGTTACTACTACTTGTTCTATTTCTTTCTCTCTCCTTCATCCTCTTATTCCATTATTCTCTTCTGTTTCATTCGATCCTCCCTTGTCATCTTCTTACCAAATTCATTCCTTTCCTTTTCCCTCCCCTCTTCTTTTCCCCCTATTTCTTCTCATTACTTTATTTTTCTTCTGCTTCTTACTCTTCCACTTCCCTTTTATCATATTTTTCAGTTTTCTTTCTTCTCCTTCATCTTCATCTTCTTCTTCCTCAATCCTATTCTCCTCCATTCGCTCTCTATTCTCGACATCTTCTTACCAATCTCATTCCTCTTCTATTTCCTACAATTCTTCTTCTTTCTCTCCTTCTTCTTCGTCTTTTTCTCTTCCTAATCTCTCTGCTCTCCCATTTCCTCTGTTTATTTCTTCTTCTTTCTTTTCTTCTCCTTCTCTCTAATCCTCTTCTTCAATTTCTTCTTCTCCACTTCCTCTTTCTCTCCATTCTTCTCCTTCTTCATCAGCTCCTTCTTTCTTGTAATCTTCTCACTTATTTCACTCCTCCCGATTACCTCCTATTTTCCATCTTCTCCCTCTTATCTCCTCTCCATAATCTTCTCTCTCTTTCTATTTTCCATGTACTTCATCTTCCATTTCCAATTTTCTTCTTCTCTTAGTTTTTCTATTCTCTCCCTATTGTTCCCTTTTCTGCTTCTTCTTTATCTTGTTCTCTTTCTTCTACTTTTCCTTCTCTTCTCCCATTTTCTCCTCCTCATAGTCCTTCCATTTCTCCTTTTCTTACCTCGTCTTCTTCTTCTTCTTTTATTTTTCTTCTCTTCTTCTCTTCTTCTTCTTCTTCTTCTTTCTTCTTCTTCTTCTTCATCTCCATTTTCTTCTTCCTTCTTCTTCTTCTTCTCCTCTTCTTCTTCTTCTTCTCTTCTTCTCCTTTTTTCTTCTTCTTCTTCTCCTTCTTTCTCTTCTTCTTCTTCTCCTCCTCTTCTTCCTCTCCTCTTCTTCCTTTTATTCTTCTTCTTCTTCTCCTTCTTCTCTTTCTTCTTCTCCTTCGTCTTCTTCTTTTCTCCTTCTTCTTCTTTTCTTCTTCTTCTTTCCTCATTCTTCTTCTTCTTCTTCTTCCTTCTTCTTCTTCTTCTTCTTCTCCCTCTTCATCTTGTTCTTTTCTTCTCCTACCACCACAGCAAGTGTGCTAACCGAGTCAAGTGCCTCACTATAGTGGTAGGTAGTTTTGTTCTCCGGGTGCCAGATTTAGTTGGTTGCCCTGTTCGCCTGAACGAGGCCAAACGTGTAATTATCTTGGATGGTCTACAATAAAAATTAATAACACAGACTTCCTTCTTTCCCCGTTCTTTCCCTTCTACCCACCCACCTCTTATATCCTTCCTTTTCTAACTCTATTCCAGTTCATTTTCCATCTCACTTCCTCCAGACCAGCCTTCTTCCACTTCACTGTTCATTGCACCTTCAGTCTCTAATTCAGCAAACAGTCGCCTATTTCCTGCTTCCTCTTTCGTTTCTCCTTCTTCTTCTGCTTCGTTTTCTTCTTCTTCTTCTTCTTCTTCTTCTTCTTCTTCTTCTTCTTCTTCTTCTTTTTCTTCTTCTTCTTCTTCTTCTTCTTCTTCTTCTTCTTCTTCTTCTTCTTCTTCTTCTTCTTCTTCTAATTCTTGTTTTTCTCATTTCAATAAGTTCTTCTTGTTCATCCTATTCTTATTCTTGTTTTCTCCTTCTAATGCTTCTTGTCTTTCTTCTTCTTATTCTTCTTGTTTTCCTTCTTCTATTTCTTGTTTGTCTACTTATTCCTCGTGTTTTTCTTCTTCTTTCTCTCCCTTTTCTTACTGACATCTTGTTTTTGTAATTTTTTTTGCTGCGGATGATGCCCACATAAGTATTCCAATTTACTTGTGCATGGGTAATGGAGTGTGCGAGGGTGATTTATGAGGTGCATAAACGACCATGCCTCTGGTGGGATTCGAACCCTTCTCTTCATTTATTTTCGTATTTCTATTGTTTTTCTCATTCTCTTCTCTCATTCCCTTTCTCTCCTTTCCTAATTTAACTTTTTTCATCTTCGTCCTTATTATCCTGTTTCGTATCCATCTCGTCTACTAGTGTCAACCGTCATTTTTCATTGCTCTTTGAATTTGTATTGCATTCTTTCTTTTATTTTTCATTACTTACATTCGCAGTTTTTGTCATTATTTCCTCCATTTTTCTCCAAATTTGAACGATATCAGTGCGGCTTTTCCACAGAACAGTCAACAACCTGGAATTCGCCATTTCATGAACTGGGAGTGGGAGCGGACAGAGCTCTGTGGTTGGTGGAGAACTTTATCCCTCCCAAAAGTGGGCTGGCCTTCGAATAGCATTAAAATGGCTTCCCACCAATTGTAACTGAGCTACGTTACATTGCTCAAAAAAATTATAAGTAAAACATGTTGCTTCATAAACGGTCGAATAAGCGATTTTATCGATGTTCAAATTGAAACCAATAATCATCTTTGATTTGTTATTTGGGTTGCATTTCAAGTTTCAAACCGAATATTGTTCTAAATCCAAAGTCTTTAGAGCTAAACATATTTTGCTATAATGCATACATTAATCAAAGGCTACTTGGATGTTTGTTACATTCGATTTCAATTATTATGTTATTGCTCGAGTGATTAAATTTCAAATGACGTATTGATATGACTATCAGATAACAATCTTAATTGAACAATTACAAGTATTTATTTACCATAATACATATATTATAACATCCTGATAATGAAGAATCGTATCACGGTGGAATGAGATAATAATCCTCCCCCCAGCATTTCAATTTTCAAGACAATTTGTCCATCTCCTGACCTCCTCATCTATGAGTATTCTCACTTATTCACTTACAATATGACTCTATCCACCACACCAACTCAAGATAGCTCTAACCTATGACCACCATTACCATAAACAAACAGAGCATTTTACACAACACCACCCCCTCTCAATTATTCAGCCTCCCCTAAATCACTCAGCTGCACGGCTACCTCACCACAGAATAATAACAACAGAGTGTGGTCAAGCATAGAAGACATTCTTGCAAGATGGGAAAATGACTACAGCTTAGTCAATATTGGTTCAAAAATTTTGAATTTGGTATCAAATTATAGAAAACATCCTACTCTATGATTTGAGATTAAGTTATGAATTTTTGAACCAATATTGACCGATCTGTAGTCATTTTCCCATATTGCCAGAATGTCTTCTCGGCTCGACCTAACAGACAGCAGATGTGAGACGTGGATAGCTACGTCTCAGGGGAAGTTGCAAGTGGGAGGAGGCATGCATCATTCGTATTGTCTGTCTAAGTGAAGAAGACACTCTGGCAAGATGAGAAAATTACTCCAGTTCAGTCAATATTGGTTCAAAAGTTTAAAACTTGTTCTCAAATTGTAGACGAAAATGTTTCCTACAACTTGAGACTAAATTAAAAATTTTTTGATAAATATTGACCGAGCTGGAACCATTTACCCATCTTGCCAGAATGTCTTCTTTGCTTGGACAGACGGTACCACACACCACAGAGGAGGTAGAGAGGGGGAAATTCAGTTCTCTGTACTTACATGCTGACCGGTCTTGAAATTTTAATGGCGCGTTTTCGTTACAAGATGCGCGTGGTCTCGAAATTTGGACAGTTGGTACTCTCTGGTTGGTCCTATCTCACGTGTCTATGTCTATTCTCTCTTGTTC
Source organism: Sogatella furcifera (assembly GCA_017141385.1). Classification (NCBI taxonomy): domain Eukaryota; kingdom Metazoa; phylum Arthropoda; class Insecta; order Hemiptera; family Delphacidae; genus Sogatella; species Sogatella furcifera. Next base: position 27,645,066 of record CM029555.1, on the reverse strand, counting down.
TCATTGTTATATAGGGATTGTTCTCACTGATAACTATATATATCTCTCTATCATCAACTCTCTATCTCAATCTCATCAATTATTGTTGAGTTTCTCTGGGTTTCATTCAGTTATTTCACTGATGCCCGGATTTTCCAAGAATCGTCAAACTAAGGATCCGTTATTTTTCTTTTATCGTCAAATTGAAAACCAATCAGTTTTCATCAAATTTTGATCTGTTAACTTTGACGAATCTTCTGACATTTTCTAACCTTATAACATGAGAGTGATTGTCAATGAGGCAGCAAAATTTTGAAGACTGTATTGGGATTGGCTAGTCTTCAAAGTTAACAGACCAGATTTTGAATTCTTATACCTTGATAAAACTGTTTGAAATTGATAATTTTTAAAAAAATTACGAGTCGTTAGTTTATCGATGCTTGGAAAAACCGGGCATTAACTTATTCTCACTTTTTTTCTCATTAAATCTCCACATTCTTGTTATAGAGCTACTCTGTTCTCTCTGTCTTTCTTGCTTAAACGCAATATTTTTGTCTCTCTCGATCGTATTCACTTGGTGTTGTATCATGCATTGCTTTCACCGTATCTTACTTCCTTTTCTCTAGTCTATTTGATGATAATTTCCGTTTGGATTGTCAATTCTTCTTCTCTCGTCTCAATCAATTTGAATTCGTTATACATTCCTTTTCCTTCTCCTCGATATTAATCTTGGTATTTTTTTATTAATTTCCTATTCTACAATCACACATTCCATTATAATTAAATGATTAACCATTATAATTAATAATTAAATGATTATCAATGAATACTCCTATTTAACAAAAAGTGAGTTTTTCCTCTTTTTAATTAATTTTTTGCCCATCGCCAACTTAACGCAATTACTGTCAAAAATCCGTGTTTCGGATGGACACGTTAAGCCGTTGGTCCCGGCTGCCTAAAAACAGTCGTTAAGTCATGTCATAGGCCCTTAAATTGATCTGGAGCGACCTGAAAACTCGGATACCAGACCTGAGCCAGCCAGGTTACACGAATATTATTATTATTATTACTGTAAAAAAATATTGGAATCAACGAATTGATTCTGGATAAAGTGGGATTTAATTCAAATGGAATTGATATTATCTCCATTAATGATAAATGTATTAGAAAGAAAGCTCATAAATGCTTCGAACACATTATTAGCGCTGGAGGAAAGCATATTTCATGGAGGTGGGATGTACTAGCAAAGTGTCATTGTGTGATTTAGATGGGGACTTTAAATTTGTAACGGCCATAACTAACATAGGGGCTTCGGCCAACGGGGGTGATTAGGCTAACGAAAGAGAGAGAAAGAGAAAGTAAGGGAGGGAAAGGGAGTGGGTGAGTGAGGAGAGAGAGATAGATACTCTCCCTCACCCTAGATTGTTGAGAGAGAGGTAGTGCATAAGAGTAAGGAATATAAAGATTTGTTCGAGAGGGAGATATAGAGTGAGAAAGTTAGATAGATAAATTGCCTTTATTAAGGGCGGAGTTAGGACTCTTGGTCCTCTCCACTACACAACCAAAGACTGAGAAAGAGAGATAAGGAGTTAGAGTAAGGAAGCGAGTAAGAGAAGGTTGATCGTACGTAACAATCTGATGAAATATAGTGAAGAAGAGATGCTAGAAATTGAAATCCAAGGGAAATAGAGGATAAAAAGAAATGAAGAGAATGAATAGTGGAAGGCAAAGGTTAATTTGATGTTTCATAGAGTAAGAGGAAATAGATGAAAGGAGAAAGATGAAGAAGAATAGAGAATAAAGGGAATAGAAATAGATGATGAAGGAGAATATAACAGAGAAAAGGGGAATAGAAAGCAAAGGTTGATTTGATATTTTATATAGTAAGAGGAAATAGGTGTAAGGGTGATAATAAACGGAAACATAATAGAGAAAAAGGAAATAGAAAGAAATGTTTGATTTAATATTTTATAGTGTAAGAGAAAATAGGTGTAAGGGTGATAATAAAGGGAAACATAACAGAGAAGAAGGAAATAGAAAGAAATGGTTGATTTGATATTTTATAAAGTAAGCGAAAATAGGTGTAAAGGCGATGATAAAGGAAAATAGAAAAGAGAAAAAGGGTGTAAAACGCAAGTAAAGTTGTCAAGTGAAGAGGATCTCTCCAGTAAAAGATGAGAGAGAACACTAATAGGCCTTCTGCTATCGAAAAGTGACACCGCTCGGGTTTTTGGCGGCAAAAGGGGGTTTTGGCGGCAAAAAGGGCTCAGATAAGGACACCGTTGAGGGTTATTTTTCATCGAGCCCTACAGATTCATTCCTCACCCCCTCGCACTCCCCCCCCCCCTTAGCGAAATTGATGCGATTAGTAAGCCGTGATAAAACATATTCGGTCGATAATGTCGGCATACTGTGTTTAGCATGTTGCCCCGATACTGTATTTAGCCAGCTGCCCCTTATCACACCGCCGCTGACAAAGACCGATTTTATTACAGAAGAATATAGCTATTTAGCAAAATTATAGCTATACTGTACATCTATAGCTATGTATATATCGCGAAACAATATTTGTAGCTGACAAACCATATAAAATATAGCTATTTATCACTGAATTACGTTAGACTATAGCTATAGTTATACAGAACACCATTTATAGCCGCCGAACCAATGAAAATATAGCGATATATCACAAAATTACTTTAGAATGTAGCGATATATTAACAATATTACATCAGAATGTATAGCCATAATATATAAGCAGATATAGCTATATAAGCTATATACATAACAGAATATATAAGCTATAGGTATAGTACAAAACATTATTTATAGCCTCCTAACCATTGCCGTTCAAGTATGCTTTATTGCTCGCAAAATGTTCAATTTTACTATCGAATTTATAAATCTATAGTCTCCAAGCAAAGAAGACATTCTGGCAAGACTGGAAAATGATTCCAACTCGGTCAATATTGGTTAAAAAATGATAGATTCTGTCTCAAGTTATAGATCAGAATGTTTCCTACAATTTGAAACTAAATTCATCATTTTTGAACCAATATTGACCGAGTTGTAGTCATTTCACCATCTTGTCAGAATGTCTTCTTTGCTTGGACAGATTGTAGCTTTCCAGAAGCTAATCTTTATGGAGTTAACCTATTTTGAATTTGTTACAGTGATCGTAAAGGTTCTGTATTATGGGTGATTGATTGTGGCTTATTTACAGGCCTCATTTCATGGGATCGAGTTATTGGGTCATTAAATAACGTGGTCAATCTGTTTGAATGTATTGAGGTGATTTAATATTGTTTTATTCACATAACCTGTAATTTGATACACATTGTTGAAATATAATTCGCGAATAATTTTTACTACTTGAAAAGTTGACATAACACATCAGAGCGGAGCTTGAAGATGGTGGGAAATGACTGATTTTAGGCTTCTGTCATTGTAATTTTCAACTTCATCGCTCCTCAATATTCCAAACAATCGGAAAAAATTCTATCCTGAGATTTTGAAATGTTATTTGCTAGGCGAAAATTTGTTACAGAGTAAATTTATTAAGCAGAGTGAATTTGAATCAATATGTGTTACAACATTACTATTTTTAACACATTGACGGCTCGTACCCACGGAACAGGTGAAGTGCCCGTATCTTTTACAGAAGTGCACTTCACCTGTTTCGTGGGCACGAGCCGCCAGTGCTTTAACACCTGTTTGATATGCCTGCGCTATCACTCCGGAACTATAATCTACTCAATATCTACTTTATTCCGGTATTCATCAATTATTCATTTTTCTCCAATTTCCCCAAAATCAATCAATTAATTCTCTAAATGTGATGAGAATTGGTAAATTCGAATTTATATTGGGGTGAAAGGATATTAATAAATGTTATAACATTTTATGACAAGATTCCTTCAATAGCCTATCTCAATTTTTTAATAGCTCATATTATTTATCGGTGTATTTGGGTCAATAGTATTGTTCTACTACTAGATTTTATCATTGTGAATTTACAATTCGAAAACATCAGTTCGAGCTACATTTGTAATAAATCAGTAGTTTCAATGTATCAATCAAATGTTTGCAATGTATCAGTAAATGTGAATCAATGTTTGAAATTTATCAGTAAATGTAATCAATATCGTCGTACAACAAAACTATTTCAATGAGCATTCCCTATTTCTAGTTATAGTCTTGCTGAAGAAAGAAGACATTCTGGCGAGATGGAAAAATTACTCCATCTTGGTCAATATTTGTTCAATAATTGTAAATGTGGTCTCAAAGTGTAGAGCAGAAAGTTTTCTACAATTTGAGGCCAAATCTATAACTTTTGAACTAATATTGACCGATCTGCAGTCATTTTCCCATCTTGCCAGAATGTCTTCCTCGCTCAACCAGACTATACTACCCAATGTATCAATTTATTTTCTGACGATAACTACAACCGACTCTCTAGACAGCAGGAAATCGGTGCACTGAGATAATTTTCTCGCCAAAAAACTCTCAAAGAAAAAGTGATCACATGTCAACCGTCGAAGGGAACAGAGGGAGAGGGAGTGAGTCTAAAGAAAAACTTGGCAATCGGAAAAGTCTTTCCCGCTGGGACGCTTTTCTTTTTTGAGAAACGAAAATGTCGTCATCGCGGAAAACTGAACTGCCACTTTGGTGTCGTTTCAATTAACTGGGAAACTTGGAGTCGAGTTTCGAGGTTTCGAGACTCGATAAAGACTCCGCAACGCAAGTGAACAACTCGGCTACAGGAAATTACCTATTAGCGGAATGTGGGAGGGAGTGAGAGAGGAAATCATGTGATTGAAAGTTAAAGAGAGAGAGAGAGTAAGTGAGAATAAGTCTTGAAATGAGCGGAATGTGGGTGTGAGTGAGAGGGAATATTAAGTGATTGGAAATGAGAGAGATAGTGGGTGAGATGCTGAAAATGTGGTAGATGAATGGCGCTGACGGCTCGTGCACTCGAAACAGGTGAAGTGCTCGTATCTTTTACTGTACAGCACTTCACCTGTTTCGTGGGCTCGAGCCGCCAGTGATGAATGGTGGAGGAAATGGAGAAGAATGATATGAAGAGATTGCAAGGCAGTGAAGAAGACTAGAAGGAAAGAATAATGTCAAATAACAAATAGTAAAAATAAAAGAGATATTAAAAAAATGAGTAAGAACAAGGGAGAAAAAAGTAAGGAAGAAAGAGAGAGAAAGGTAAATGTGGGAGGAGAGGAATGATGTGCAGAGAAATAAGCAAGATATCGCGGATAAAATGAAATGGAAAAGGTCAAAAGGAGAGTAAGTGGTGAGAATAGGAAAACAGAAAGTGGAAAGATAAAGAGTGAAAAGACGGAAAGTGATTTTTGGGATTGAAAGAAGATGAAGTAGAGAAAGAAAATCGATTCTACACTTCGTTTTATCATTTTTATTTTGAACTTGTCAACAAACATTAGCTGTATAACTCTAGACTTCTAAGCAATGGTGACAAACTCTAGACCACGAAGCAAGTGAAGTGCCCGTATATTTTACTGTATAGAACTTCATCTGTTTCGTGGGCACGAGCCGTCAGTGCTTAGAAGTCTACTGTGAGTAATTTTAAGATGAGTAGTTGAGTAGTCATGGGGAATAAAAAAAGCACTAAATTATTGAGTAAATGATCAGTGCTGGGATCGTGTTCCTTAGGGTAACCTTTAAAAATTGATAAATTGGAACATTGATACATTCAAATTATAAGTACTGTAGTTTGAGTCTCTATTGGATAGAAATGTATTTGTCGGAATTTCAAGATGGATTTCCCCTTCTAGATTTGAACTAATTGATGCATAAGGCCTCAGAGATACATACTACATCATTCGTATATTGAATGAATTTCATTCAATTATACCAACAATTTGGGGGATTCAAAACCAAACTTACTGGTTTTGAAAACATTTGGGACTAAACTGAGTGGTGAACTAGGGGAAATTGAGTTATTATTACCATCGTAATTGTATTATTCCACATTCAGTCAATTATTGTAAGTCCACTTCATCATTCCTCTAACTCATAACTGTATCAATCTATGAACTTAACTAACTGCCTAAAAGTGTTTTCATCTAATAAGATTTTTTATTTCTTGGAATAAATGAATGAATCATTCTCTGTTCAATCTAATTGAATATAATAATTATTCATCATAATTTCTATTGAAGGTATTATGAAGAGGCTTCATCCAAAGCCGCGTATCGACAGTGCGAGGCATGTGCCGCGAATGCCTCAAGGTATATCTATAAGGTATATTCTGTTGAAGCAAAAAGTCCCTCTGGCAAGATGGGAAAATGACTCTAGCTCGGACAATATTGGTTCAAAATTAATTTGAAAAATAGGTGAAATATTTTATACAATTTGAGACCACATTCATAATTCTTGAACCAATATTGTCCGAGCTAGAGTCCTTTTCCCATCTTGCCAGAGGGTCCTTTTTGCTTCAACAGACTATACCTTGAGGCATTCGCGGCACATGCCTCGCACTGTCGATACGGGCCTTAACACCATTTCTGTGGAGAGGTTCAAGAAATAATTTGATATGTGTGTTTAGTGAGAGATCACCAATATTTTACTTGAGATAATATACTGTGTATGGAGAGGTCTATTAAATACCGTTTCACACTAATATTTTTGGGTTTTTGTTGTTTTTTTCTCATACTAAAATTCAGTAGATTGAATGGAACTTGGTAGACATAATAATGTTGCCAATTTCCGTTCAATGTAGTAAAATTAATAGAGTAAACGGGGAACCAGACGTCGAAAAATCGTGATATGTGTAACGGAACTTCTAAGCTTCAGCTTGAGTTATACCTAGAAAATAGATTCTTCATCACTCCACAAAATTAAATGGACCGGAATCACTCAACAATAATATACTCGTTGTAACCTATCATCGCGACTCATGACAGAATCCTTGTTTTCAACTTATGTAAGGGTTTACACAACCACCAAAAACTTTCCTCAGATCAACCCCCTCCCCTTTATATCCTTTCCCCCGGGGGAGTCTACACACGGGGGTCACTCTGACAGAGTGATACGTCATAGTAGCCCCCCCCCCCTCCACCACACCTCAGTGAACTAGTTTGTTAGCGACCGAATCGTCCATCATTCGCAACGGACATTCCTCAGGGGGTTCTCCACGAGGGGGGTTGCTTATGAAGGGGGTGTATAGTCTATCCAAGGTAAGAAGAAATTCTGGCGAGATGGGAAAATGACTCCAGCTCGGTCATTATTGATGCAAACATGTTAAATTTGGTCTCAAATTGTAAGAAACATTCTGATCTAAAAATTAATACCAAATTTATTATTCTTTCACCAGTATTGATTAAGCTGGAGTCATTTTCTCATTTTGCAAGAATGTCTTCTTTGCTTGGACACACTATACAAAGGTCAGTAGCTGTATGAGAAGTAGGAGATGCAGGAGGAGCCGGTGGAGAAGGAGAATAAGGAGCAGGAGGAGGAGGAGGAGGAGAAGAAGAAGAAGAAGAAGAAGAAGAAGAAGAAGAAGGAGAAGAAGGGAAGAAGAAGAAGAAGAAGGAGAGGAGGAGATTAAGGAAGAAGGGAGAAGAAGAAGAGGAGATGAGTAGGAGGAGAAGGAGCAGGAGTAGGTGATAAAGAACGAGGAGGAGAAGGAGGAGATGTAGTAGTTGGAGTAGGAGTAGGTAATAAAGGAAGAGGAGGAGGATGAAGAGGTGGTGATCGAGGAGTAGGAGGAGGTGTAGAAGGAGAATGAAGAAGGAGGAGCAGGAGAAGAAGTAAATGAAGGAGTAGGAGGAAGAGGAGGAGAGGAGGAGGAGGAGGGAGGAGGAGGAGGAGGAGGAGGAGGAGGAGGAGGAGAAGAGGATTAGTAAATGTCAGAAGGACCCTGGTCCCCTGGTGAAGTCAGTTTGGCCATCCAAATGTCATCTACCTCTGTTTGCTTGGTTGAGCTGAAAACAACACTAGTCAACCTCTCACTCTCCTCTCACTCAATCTCTCTCTCTCTCTCTCTCATTCCCTCTTTCTTCTCTCTCATCCTCTCTCTGTAACAGCACTGTCACCGACATCCTATTTCGGCGATTATTCTGGTTCGTGATTATCACTGCACCCCCTTCCCACCTCCGCCCAACTATTTGCTTCAATCAAAACCTTTTACGGGCAGTCAGAGCTGCTGAGTGTCCCCTGCGTTTGTGGAGAAAGTTTTGGGTATCATGCTCCCTGAAAGCAAAGCTGATGTGTGGTATTGTTTAATTCTCGACAAACATGTTATATGTAGTTGAAGATTGTGTTGTTGATGAATAATCCACTCTGACACACAGGTGAATAGTCTTGTAGTGGTATTCCAGGAAATTAGGAAATACTTTCAATACTATGAATTTATGGAAATTAAGTATACTTTCCAGGAGACTACGGCTATGTGTCTTATTATTTGACATGTGTATTTTTCCTGTTAATTTTTGTTTCTAATCTAGACATTTTTGTGGAAAAAATGTTATTTTCTGATTTGATTTCAATCCCTCGCAGACGAGAATGATCGTTTCCCAGTGGAATCAATGGCATAGATTGTTTTTACAATTTCACAATCTTAGAATCACGGGATTTCCAATAGACTTTATAAGTAAATTGGTTGTTGATACGTTGTTTTAATTTATGAACTGCTTTTATGGAAAAGTATTGGTGTTACAAGAATTTAGATACAGGATTTCAAATAATATCATCTAGATAATCTTATAATATACATATGATATTCTATTAATATTAATATTATCTATAGTGTTGGAGTCATATTACTAGTGTTGGAGACATAAACCTCCTTCCATCCTTAACATCTCAGTCTCCAAGATGATTTTCATAGTTTTCTTTCAATTATCAGATTATCTGCAAATATTTTCTCATAAACCTCTGTATTACTTGAGACATTAATTTGTATTCCTGACAAAGTGATCTATTTACTATTTAGAAATTAATATCTCGAAGCTTCATAGTCTGGAATAATACACTCTTGGCATAATATTGATAAAGGAATGATTAATCGAAAATTCTTCAGATAAATGAAGACCGGAGCGGTCAACAAAATCGGATTGGAGCAATCAACAAAAAATCGAATCAACAAATCGAATATCTTGATAAAAACCATTTTCAGCCTAACAAATGTTAGCGCAAGATTAGAAGACCCGTGGTTATTATGAAAAGTGTACTGTTAAGGTGTGTCTTCTCAGGTTGCGTGAACTATATATTTTAGTTATATTTATATGAACTATAAATAATTATAGTTAATATGAGTATGTTAATACATTTTTCTTTCAAATTTCTCCTCTATTTTTTCTGAGTTTCCATCTTATAATTCCCAACCATACCAACTTTCTTCAACTCCACACTAACACACACTCACATGTAACAGTTCCACTTCCGGTCCATCCGGACTGTTTACGCGTCACAAAGTTCAAGTGGCAAAGTTTTGGGGGGCCCTGTACAACCCCCCTTGCACCCCACCTCAGAATTCTTCTCGCAACTGGTGCTAGTAGGATTGCAGAGGTGGGGGGAAGGTTACGTTGCTGCTGACCATGTTACGGGGGGAATAATACCCCTTTCCGACATTTTGGGGAGTTGTAGGGGGAAACCGGGTTTTAGGGGGGTGTCCAAACCGGAAACAGAGTCCGGTGGGCTCCTGGATGTCCGGCTAGGTTGGAGTTTTTGTGGGGGGGGACCCAAGCTCAATAACGGTATGTCAATACTCGTATAAATCCTCGCCACTTTATAGTTAGTTTTCTCGACTTTTTTCCACTTGGCCTGCGTTTTATTCTTGTTTCTTCTCTTATTTCTTCTCTTATTTCTCCTCTTGTTTCTCTTCTTCTTTCTCAAATAATTCTCTCAAAGTTCTCCCACTCATCTATTTCTTCCTGCTACTTTTTTAGAACTTTTCTGGTATATTCGGCAACTTGTTACATTTCGAATGTATCTGTAAACGATTGGGAATCTCATAATATAGATTTTTGAGTTTCTAATCCTCATTTTGTTGTATGTGTAATCCATAATTTCCTTAATTTGTTTTTCTCTCTCCAGTTGTTGCGATTTTTATAGTTATTCGTATAATTCAGATACTATTAAACCACAGATTCAAGCAAAAACAATTGAGGCGGTTGGCGATAACTGTTATTAATGCTCAGCTCTGTGTGGACAGTCGGCGAGCTGTCTCTTAGAGTACAACGTAACGAGAGCGATACCAAATATTCTTATTCGCTCTCAAAGACAGCTTTAAACTGTCCTGACAGAGCTGAGCTATTATAAAAGTCATTCGCCAACCGCCTTGATGAAAGCATCTATATACATCACTAGCGGCTAGTGCCCACGAAACAGGTGAAGTGCTGTACAGTAGAAGATACAGGCACTTCACCACTCTAGTAGGTAAGAGCCGCCAGTGCTATGAATATATCTCATATCTATCTCAATCTCTCTTACATAAAGTAAGATTCATAAATCTATATCTATTTCAAGTGAGTCTCTTCGAACATATCTGTTCTGGCTTTATCTCTAGCAGGAGGCTCTCTTCATCCTTGAATATGGCAATTATTGGAGATCGAAGACTCAATTTGGCCCAATCCAAAGCAATGGAATATTTTCAAATAATATGTATCTATGGTTATTGTCAAGCCATTGAATTCCAATCAGTTTTATTCTTGGGCGCACTGAATGATTTGTCTCAAAACCAAAAAGTTTACATACCGCATTTTTACAAGGACAACTTTATCTTTTTCCAACTGAACAGGCTTTTCTTTCTTAGTTTTTCAACTTTTACTGTCATCCCCCTTTGATATTCAATGTTATCATCTGTCACAATAAACGTAGATAAATGTAAACAAGTCGAAATCAACCATCACATTCCCACAAAAACTTTAGAATCTCATCGAGAAAATGTTCACGAAAGAATTTTCACTCGGGGAAAATGTTTGTTGCGCTATTTATTGGTGCGAAAACATGATAGCAACATCGGAAAATGTGTAGTCGCTAAAGAAAACTCGGAAAACTGCCATTTTGTCTTGAGAAAACGTTTTTCGCGCGCGCGGTTGACAAGCTGAAACCAGAATATCGACAGCTTCCTACAGAAAAAGATAAAAAATGAGAAGAGTGAACACGAAATGACAGATTCGTTGCTTTGAACATCTTTATATTGATGTTTAGGGTGTTGAGAAATGCAATATTGAGTGAAACATGGTAATATTTATTCATGATTAAGTAAATTCTATCAAGTTTGTTAGAACACAAGCTATACATCAAATACATTAATATCAAGATTGATAAATGTATTCGTGTTAACACAATCATCCCATTGTTCATGAAAAAGTGTAACATGCTAATGTCCGAAACAATTTATCTTACAGTTTATGCAAGCTGTCCAGTTGAAACTGTTTAGCATGAATTTCCACTTAAAAAACAATAACCAACAATCTCAATCTGATCATTTCGATCATGTAACATAATTACATTCGATTGTTCTGTGTTTAAATAATTGATATTAATTCATTATTTCTTGTTACAGCTCTTTCTAGAATATTTGTATTATTTTCATTATTAATTGATTTATTACAGTAACAATTTCTATTGTTTGTTACAGGTTTTGGATTCGTGACGTTTCAGTGCGAAGACGTTGTAGACAAAGTTTGTGAAATACACTTCCACGAAATCAATAATAAAATGGTGAGTACGATCTTGTTCTATTCTATTGATCGATCATGAATATTATAAAATTCCCATTCGTCACAATAATTATCATTTTTAGACTTATCAAGTTTATATTTATTGTTAATTTCATGATGTTACATAATCTGCTCATGCAAAGAAGAGCCTCTAGCTTGATGGGAAAATGACTCCAGCTTGGTCAATATTGGTTCAAAAATTTTGAATTCGGTCCCAAATTGTAGATCAGAATGTTTTCTACAATTTGAGATGGAATTATTGATTTTTTAGCCAATATTGACCAAGGTAGAGTCATTTTCTCATCAAGCCAGAGGCTCTTCTTTGCTTGGTCAGACCATACTTATAACTATGTTATGTCTACATTGATATAGTCTGTTTAAACAAAGAATACATTTGGGCAAGATAGGATAATTTCTACAGCTATGAAAAATCATAAATCTCTTGTTCTCAAAATGTTGAGCATAATGTTTTATTATTATACAATTTGAGACCAATGAATATATAATATGTGAACCAATATTGACCGAGCTGGACTCATTTACCCTTCTTTTCAGAATATCTTTTTTGCTTGACAAGACGTTACAAAGTCGAATATGAACGTTTGTGGGGATCCAAGCCAACGATGCTCTGTGATTGGTCGAGAGTTAGACACGCCTTGACTCCTCCCACAAATGGGCGGGCTCTAGGCTCACTTCATAGCTCATCCATTCCACCAATCAGAGCACTTTTAGGATTGGAGAATGGCCGCTCTAGCTTTTATAGTCTTCCTCTGACTTGAGTATCAAAACGTGTTCCACCAATCATAGCTGAGACCAATGATCTTGTCTTTGTCTTTTACTTTTCTTTCTCTTCCTCTTTATTTTTATATTTTGCATCTTTCTTCTTCTTCTTCTTCTCTTTATTTTTCCTTTTCCTCTTTCTTCTTCTTCTTCCCGCTTCTTCATCTTTTCCTTGTTCTTCTTCTTCCTCTTACTAGGGATAACAATAGAACTCACGAAAGACAGTGCGATATTCAAAAATTATAAATATTGAAGATGGGGAAGATGGGGAATGACTCAAGCTTTGGTCAATATTGGTTCAAAAATTATCAATTCGATCTCAAATTGTAGGAAACAATTGCTCTACTATTAAGACCACACTTATAATTTTTTGAACATAAATTGACTGAGCTGGAGTCATTTTCTCATCTTGCCAGAGGCTCTTCTTTGCTTGGACAGACTATTATATCAACTTTTGAATGTTCAAATAATATTAACGTTGTAAATGTTCCCCATGTTCAATATTTATAATTTTTGAATATCGCACTGTCTTTCGTGAGTTCTATTGTTATCCCTAGTAAGAGGAAGAAGAAGAACAAGGAAAAGATGAAGAAGCGGAAGAAGAAGAAGAAGAAGAAGAAAGAGGGAAAAGAAAAATAAAGAGAAAAGAAAAAGTAAAAGACAAAGAAGAAGAAAAAAGGAAAAAGAAGAAGAAAAAGGGAAGAACAAAAAGATTCTATTTCAAAATACTAGATTGGGAACAGAACGCAAGAAGAAGAAGAGGGAAAAGGAAAAATAAAGAGAAGAAGAAGAAAGAGGGGAAAAGAAAAATAAAGAGAAGAAGAAGAAGCAAGAGGAAAAAGAAAAATGAAGAGAAAAAGATAAAGAAGAAGAAGAAAAGGGAAGAACAAAAAGATTCTATTTCAAAATACTAGATTGGGAACAGAACGCAAGAAGAAGAAGAAGAAGGAGAAAAACACAACTTCCACAATCTTGTTGATGGTCCATTCAAAAACCAGATCAAATATTTATTTATTCTCCTTTGTAATTTTGTCTTCAACTTCACACTAATTTTTCACTAGTCTTTTTCCACACTTCAAACCACGTCAATTATTCTTCTTTTTTACTGATTGCACAAACTCAACTACTGCGGACTTTTATAACAGACTGCATAATAGACATGGAGGTTTATGAGTGGTATGACGTCACAATGAGCCGTAGAAAAGATATTGTCGAAATTGCAGACGAATAAAAGATCTGCAGAAGGGTTTGCCAACCTGATTGGGTTTTACGATCGACCTGGGCCAGTTTCAGAGTTAGGATAGTTACTGAATATGATACGAAAGAGGAATAAAAAATGGAGATATGAGTGGGTGGAGAAGGAATACGAAAAGGAAACGTGGAAAAAGGAGAAGAGAGGGTGGTGAAGAAGGTAGTAGGAAAGTTATGAGGAGGTAAAGGAGGTGCTTGAAAACGGAAACTGAAGAAACGTTGTATGAGGAAGCTTCATAAGGAGAAAAAGTTATGAAGAGATGGTGAAGGAGGAACATAAAAAGGGAAAGTTTAGAAATGAATTGAAAAGGAGGTGAAGAAGAAGAACGTTATGAGGAGGTGGTGGAAGAACACGAAAATAGAGAGTGAAAAAAGAGAGAAAGAGGGTGATGAAGAAGAAAAACGTTATGAGGAGGTGAAGGAGAACATGAAGAGGGAGAGTAAAGAAAGGAAGGAAGATGAAGGTTGGAAAGATGAAAGAGAAGTGAAGAGGCGGTAAAAAAATACCTAATGAGAGAGTGAAAGAAGGAAGAAAGAGGGAGGTGAAGAATAGAGAGATAGTGAAGGACAAGGAAGATAGGAGAAGAATTTATAAAGGATCTAGATGGGAAAGAAAAAAGGATGCTAATTGGGAGAGAGGAAGAAGAAGAAGAAGAAGAAAAATACACAGTTGTCAGAAAAGCAGAACAGAAATAACATGAACCAGGAACACTAAAAAACAAAGAAGACAAAGTACTGTATATAATAGGGAAAATATAAAAGTTGGAAGAGAAGAAACGGAAATTAATAGATTGGGAAGAAAAATTGAATAGATAATTTGAGAAAAATGAACAAAAAGAGAACTACTAAATGCAGCTTTCACGTCATTGAGGTCTACCAGTATAATTTTCCTTCTTCTGCAAGATTAGTGTTCGGTAGAGCAGTAAAACACTCCACCTGTCATCTCTCCTGTCCATCATTCATCTCTCACTCACTCTTTGTGTCCCTCTCTTTCTATCTCTCTCTGTTTCCCCTCCTTCTCCTTCAGTCCCTCTTACTCACTCTTTCTATTTCATTCTCTATTCTCCTGTTTACTATCTCACTTCTACCGATTTTATTCTTTCATATCCCCCTTCTCCCACATTGCACTAATCGAATAAAGGCGCGGGTGATGGGCTTACTGAATTGAGCCCAACCACTGCATTGTGGGTCGACCGTAAAAACATTATGACATTATAGGCTGCAGCCCTAGTAGTATAGTCTGTCCAAGCAGAGAAGACCCTCTGGCAAGATGGGTAAATGACTCCAGCTCGGTCAATATTGGTTCAAAAATTATTAATTTGATCTCAAATTGTAGGAAACAATTCGATCCACTATTAAGACAACATTGATAATTGTTGAAAAAATATTAACGAAGCTGGAGTCATTTTCTCATCTTGCCAGAGGGTCTTCTTTGCTTGGGCAGACTATAGTCTTCATCTTTTCTTCTCTCTCCATTTTTATTCTTCTCTGCTTCTTCTTATTATTCTTCTACTTCTTTTTTCTTCTAATTTTTTTATAAACCATCTGATATCCCTCTTTATTCAAATTCTCTATACCCTCCACTACCGTTCCCTTTCCCATTTACTCTACTTACTCCTTTCGCATCATCTTTCTCCATTTTCCTCACCTTCTTCACCCTTTTCCCTCATTCTTCTTTTTACACCTTGTTTTCTCCTTTCCGTACTTCTTTCTCTCCCTTCTGAAAATTACACCCCAATCCTTTTCCAAGATTGGACATTTTTATGTCCAAACTTCTCTGTTTCATTTAGATAATCTAATACATATTAAGTAGGATTGATTCTCTATTTATCCACAATAGCATAATTGTATTACTAGGTCTAATGGATGAATATTTATAATACATAACAAGCAAGTAAAATATTGTTAAAATAATACTTCTATAGCTTCTCCATTTATGTGTAACCTTTTAGGTTGAAAAATTACTAAGGTTTCAACCTATGAAATTCATAGAATAATCAGATTTACTTATTATAATTAATGCAATCTAGATACTAAGCATGAATGTTTCTTCTTTTGTTTTCAATAATAATCTTTTGTTAAAATAATAATAATAATAATAATTAGCCTTTTCAATTAACTTTCTATTTATTATTACTATGTAGCTTTCAATTAACTATTTATCTATCAATGTTGGGACTACTTAGTCATTTTCAAATGCTAAAGTAGCCCTAGAATAAAGGAAACATTATGAAAGAATTATTAGATATTGCAGCTCATAAATGTTTTATTTCATCTAAATAAATTAAGGGAGAAATCTAATCTAACCCAAAATCGAATCCTCATTTTATTTTCATACTTCTAATTTCTCTTATAACTCCCTCCTCTTCTTCTCCTTTCCTTTATCTCTATTTATTCAACATACAGTATTCTCTTACCATACACCATTTCTCTTCTCTGATTTACTCTCAAGTCATTTTCTCACTCGGCCTATCGTTATACTTTCCAATGCACTCTCTTGTGCATTTATGTATCAATCTCACTCTCTTTCTCTCTTCATTTTTCTCTTACGGTTACTCGCCATTCCACTATCACTCACTCTCTCTCTCACTCTCTCTCTCTCTCTCTCTCTCTCTCTCTCTCTCTCTCTCTCTCTCTTCTCAGCTTTACTCTTATTCGAAAAATAAATCGATTCATTCATTCATTCATTCTCTCTCTATCTATCTCTATTTCTCTCTCTCTCTCTCCTCTCTTCTCTCTCTCTCATCAAGTCTACCCCTTACACTCCCATGCTTTTTAATGCATTGCACCAGCAGTCGAAGCTTTTATGACCCTGCCTACTCTGTTTACATACTTATCTGTCGAGTGAGCCAATTTTTGACTCGTAAAAATTTTCCGCCTCGAAATATAATCTACACACGTTCTCTAATCTCTGCTGTATGCTATGCACTACCGCCCAAGTGTATATTCTGTCCAAGCAAAGAAGACATTCTGGCAAGATGGGAAAATGACTCCAACTCGGTCAATATTGGTTTGAAAATTATAAATTTGGTCTCAAATTGTAGGAAAAAATCTGCTCTACAATTTGAGACCAAATAAATATTTTTGAACGAATATCGACCGAGCTGTAGTCATTTTCCCATCTTGCCAGAATGTCTTCTTTGCTTGGACAGACTATACAATCTACAAACCTGATTTTTTTCTTACTGTGTTTTTATATGTTTCTGGGTTACTTCACTTCATGAATATTTGCGGATTTTTTTATATGTTGTAGACTAGTGTTAATAGAGTAGTGTAGTTGGAATTGATTCTTGAAACTTGGGTTTCTTACTTGAAAAATACCCGGTTGATTCTATTATGAATTAATTAGATTCTCTTTTACAAAAACCATTATGACAGTATTACAACAGTACAAAAAACTCGGAAATTAACTGATCAATAGCTCATTTTATTGAATAGAATGGTAAAAACAGACAAGACCCAAAACAAGTTGAATAAACCGTTGTGAAAATACAATAGGCCTATTATTTATTTAGCGTATGGCTTTTAATAGTGGGGAGACCCAAGGGTTGTTCCTCTTCGCCAGATAACCTCATTTTCCACAAACGGAGATATGAGTTATAGGCCTATAATCAAATGAGAATCTACTACAGTGAATAATCTTCTTGTAACCTTCAAATGAGATATTTTCAACGTTGGGAATTACCAACTTTCAGTTCTTCAAGATGATTTGCATCGTATTTTGCAGTTTCTCAATAAATAGCATTGTTCTCTTTGAAATATTTCACAGTTTTGATAAGTAAAGATGTCTTTGTTAATGTTGAAGGGGTTGTTTTTCGTAGAGTGAGGGTTAAGAGATTCTTTTGAGATTTGAGAGGAGGGTTTCTTGATGTTGAAGATGTTCTTATATGGTGGGAGGGAGGAGGAATAGCAAGTAAAGTTGGTAACTTGATGGTTAATTGATGGGTCTCGACAGAAGGCCTGAAATGTGTACAATAATAAGAAGATAAGAAGAAGAGAGGATAAGAAGAGTGTTGACAAGAAGTAAGAAGGATGATGTGGAGAAGGGTGTGTTGAGAGAATTTGAAAGAAGAGATAACAAAGAGTGGTGGAAGAGGGAGGTAATTGTTTTTCAGTTGAAGATTGAATATAATAGCAGTGAAATAGAATATAATGGGATGATTAGAATTACTCAAATTACAAAATTTATTTGTTACTCGTTGAAAATCTGGGTAAATGTTCTCACAATCAGAAGGTGATTTGATATCATTGATTTTTAGAAGAAGAAAAGAAGAGGAAGAAAAAGAAGATGAAGAAGAAGAAGAAGAAGAAGAACAAGAAAGGAGAAAGAAGAACATCAAGAAGAAGAAGAAGAGAAGAAGAAAAACAAGAATAAAAACAAGAACAAGAAAGAAGAAGAAGAAGAACAAGAAGAAAGAAGAAGAAGAAGAAGAAGAAAAAAGAAGAAGAGAAGGAAGAAGAAGAAGAAGAAGAAGAAGAAGAAGAAGAAGAAGAAGAAGAAGAAGAAGAAGAAGAAGAAGAAGAAGAAGAAGAAGAAGAAGAAGAAGAAGAAGAAGAAGAAGAAGAAGAAGGTTGTGTTACAAAAGACATGAGTGGGAACAGAACGCACCGGTTGGTGGGATGGTGTGTGTGTGAAACGTGAAAGCTTTTCCTGATTTTGTCTTTTCTTCTGTGGCTGCGTCCCGGAAAACCCGTTTTCCACGCATTGTTCGTCGTGAAAATTTTATCAAGGTTCATCGTGTGCGTGTGTGTGTGTGTGTGTAGGGTGGGAAATGCATTTTCTTGGTAGCAATGATAGAATATAACCTATTAAACGTAATATTCTGTGATTATGATAACTACGCTATGAAAACTAGAAAATTTTAATATCAGCATTAAATATAGATTTCAAAATTTTCATCAATGCTGGGATATAGCAGGTTGAATATTATGCTAAATGAATTTCATGCCTACCCTAGTTAAGTTACATAATAGGGAAAGAAATCTAATTGAGCTTGATGTTCAGCTTATTGGAGGACTTCCTTTCCTTAGTAGAAGTTCATGCATCTTTTAAACACTTACAAGAAGATAATTCAATCTTTCACTATTTTGTGGACTCCAGTTTTGAAGTACAGGTTTCCGACTAGTCTGTACAAGCAAAGAAGATATTTTACGAGAATGGGTCCAAAAAGACTCCAGCTAAGTCAATATTGGTTCAAAAATTATAAACTACGTCTCAAATCGTAAACTAGAATCTTCTGTATAATTTTTGAACCAATATTGGACAAGCTGAAGTCATTTTCCCATCTTGCAGAATGTCTTCTTTGCTTGGACAGGCTGGCAATTTATGAAATCATATTATGGTTTATTATAAATTTTTTATAAAAGTTTTCACAATATTTCCACTAAAACTTCGAGTGACTAGGCTTTTGGATTCGCCACTCAATCTCCTTGCTTGGACGGACTGTAAAGCGGAGTGAATATGAAACTGGCAACCAGCTGGTAGGCCTAGGCCCTTCATGGGCTGTTGAGCAATTGAAAAAACAATCATTCAATCTCAAACTCTTGTGAGATTGTTCTAGATTATCAATGTCACACAACCGCTGCTATTGTTGCCAGCAATGAACGAAACAAAAAGTTCAACTTGTAATGTTTCTTTTTTTCGGAAACAAATCACTCATCAAATGTCATACATTGGCCGCTAACAATCATTACTCAAACAGCGAGCAGTGATAGAACACGGATAAGATGCACTGGCGGCTCGTAACCACGAAACAGATGAAGTGCTCGTATCTTATACTGTACAGCACTTCACCTGTCGCACTTCACGAGCCGCCAGCGATAAGATGCACACTGACTGACTGCCATTGTGAACAATATATTCATCACACCCCCCCCCCTCACAACACGAACAATGTTCATCTTTTTGCTAACATGAGTCAACAGTTTGGGATGTTCCTCTTTGTGCTCATCATTCTTCTTCTCCTCCACCTCTACCTGCTTCTTCTGTTTCTTTTCTTTGTTCTTATTCTTCTCCTCCTTTTCTTCTACTCCTTTTTCTCTCCTCTTCTCCTCCTTTTTCTCCTTTTCTCCTCCTTCTTCTCCTCCTCTTTTCTTCTCTTCTTCTTCTCCTCCTCCTCCTCCTCTTCTTCTTCTTCTTCTTCTTCTTTCTTTCTTCTTACCCCCCCATTTCGAATTCTCATCAACATCAACATCCCCTTCATTCTTCTTCTTTCTTCTTCTTCTTCTACTCCTGTAGTCTGTCCAAGCAAGAAGACCCTCTGGGAAGATAAGAAAATTAATGGTCAAAGGTTGAAAAATATTAATCTGGTCTCATTGTAGATCAGAATGTTTCCTAAGAATGAGACTAAATTCATGATATGAACCTAATATTTCGCCTTCTCTCATCTTTCCAGATAACTTCACTTGGACAGACTATATTCATATTTGCAGTACTTCTACCACTCCTACTTCTTATTTTCCTCTTTATTTTCATTTTTTTTGCTGCTTCATTCATCTTCTTCTTTTTCTTTTTCTTCTTCTTTATAGAAGTTATCTTCTTATCCTCCTTCTTTTGTTCTTAATCTCTGTCTTACACACCCCCCCATTTAGAATTCTCATCAACATCAACATCTTCAATTTTCTTCTTCCTCCATCTATTTCTTCTTCTACTCCCTCCTGCTCGAGCTTCTCATCCTTCTCCTTCCTCTCTTCATACTCTCTCAGCTTGAAGTAGATGATTGATGATAAGGAGCAGAAGAGTATCAAATAATTACACTCAAATATTCATACATGATAAAATGTTTGAGTAGTTGTGAGTGTGATATTGTGGTAGTTATCCATATTAAATGAAAAGACAAGATGTTATCAAACCACTGATTCATTAAAAAATCGAGATACTGGTTTCGGTTGTTACACCATTATCAATCTCTGGTAAACTGAGATTGTTAATCTGGTAACAGTTTACCAGAGATTGATAATGGTGTAACTACCGAAACCGGTATCTCGATTTTTTAATGAATCAGTGGTTTGACAACATCTTGTCTTTTCATTATTATTATGATGTAATGTAATTACAATGAAATGAATGAATAAATAGAAACATGAGTACGAGAAGTGGAGAGTCGAAATCTAGGAAGAATAATAGATTAAGGACTGATCAGAAGTATGAAGGAGTAGGACGAGAATGAGAATGAGAATAGGGATTTATTTTATTTCATTGCAAAAATACAACTGAAGGAATGAAAAAACAGGCGTTAGCCCAAAACTTCTTCTGTTCCAATTTTGATGAAAATGTACAAATTCAGGTTATGTCCCTTTTTAATATCCACTGTGTGTGAACGAGGATTAGAATGAGAATGAGAATGAGGAATAAGAATAAGAATGAAAATGAGAATGAAAATAAGAATAAGAATGAGGAAGAGGATGAGAATAGGGATGAGAATGAGGAGTAAGAGATAAACGTCGACTGACAAATTTCCGATGCCAACAAATAACAATACAAAGAAATTAGGCTCATCAATCACCGCGCGCTACCATCAGTAGCATCGCCGTCATCAAGAGGAGCATCAGCAGCATCGCCGTCATTGAGGGGAGCAAACGTCTCCTTTTCGGTCCGTGAGAAGCGTGAACATCCATCGGCTGACATCGCCAACACTAATATATCAAATTCCCCGGGTTCAAAAAGGGAATGCTGCTGCTACTGGGGTTGCGAAGCGGAAGGGGTTGAGTGTGTGAGGGAGGAGGGAGAGAGTGTGTTGGGTAGGAGGAGGTGGTTGAGGAGGAAGAGAAGGGGGAGGAAGAGAAGGCGGAAGAGTAGGAGGTGGAGGAGGAAGAGCATGAAATAAGAATGAGGAAGTTGAAGGAAATAGAATAAGAAGAGAAAGTGATAGGAATTTAAAAGGATTATAGGGAGAAGATTAAGTGAAAGAAGAAGGAGAAGGAAAATGAGAGAAAAAAGAAAGAAAGAAATAGGAAGAAGTAGAAAGGAAGAGGAAAAAGAAGAAGAAAAAGAAAAAGAAGAAAAAGAAAAAGAAGAAGGAGAGAAAGAAGAAGAAGAAAAGGAGGAGGAGGAGGAGGAGGAGGAGGAGGAGGATGAAGGAGGTGAAGAGGAGGACGTGAAACTAAAAATGAAGATTTGCAAGTGAGTAAAGATGGGTAGGCCTATGGTAATGGATAAAATTGTCAAAGTTTTTTTTGTAGTAGTGTGAATGAGTGTGTAATGGAGAAAAGGGAGAGTTAGGGAGGAGAAGCAATGGGATGGAGAACGAAAGAGAAGAACGAGAAGAAAGATGTATGATGAGGTGAAGAAGGGATAGAATAATACGAGGAAGTACGAGTATGAGGATTGATAAAGGAGTATAGGGAGAAGATGGAATGAAAGAAGAAGGAAGAGGAAAAGAAGAAAAATGAGAAGAAAGAGATCAGAAGAAGAAGAAGAGGAGGAGGACGTGGAACTAAAAAGGAAGATTTTCTATTAAGAAAGATGAGTAAAGTGATAGATAAAATTGTGAAAGTGGATAGTAGTGTGAATGAATATGTGAAGGAGGAGGAGGAGGAGGAGGAGGAGGAGTAGTGGTGTGGAATAAGAGGGAGAAGTAGGAAAAGTATAATTATGAGGAGATGGAGTAGGATAAGATGAGGAAGTATGAGGAGTGATAAAGGAGTGTAGGGACAATATTAAAAAAAGAAGAAATGGGAGAAAGAGATTAGAGAAAAGGCAGATGGAAGTAGAAGGAGAAGGAGAAGAACAATAACAGAATGAAGAGGAATAAGAGGACAAGCAATGAAAAAATAGGAAGATGTGCAAGGGGTAGTGATGAAGATGGTGATAAATGGAATGGTGAGATACGTTTTTGAATGTAGATAGATAGAGTGGATGGATAGATAGATAAAGATGTAGAGTGAGAAAGATCAGAATAGTTTCAAAATGGAAATAGGAGTATGAGTAAGAGAGGAGGAAGAATAATTTCAGAAGTGAAGAGAATCCCCACCTCTTCCTGATGTGCGGGTGCCCTTCATATTCATACAATGTGTCATAATCATGTCCCGCCTCGCTCATATTATTTTGGTGTGTTTGTCCGCCTTTGATTGATATTGTTTGTTCCTTGATGGCTGCTTCTCGTGATTAATTGTTTTAAGATTGTTTGTCTCTTGCTTGAGTTTGAGAGCCCTCCCTTGACTGAACGGCGGATATAGACAAACGAATACCAGCTCTTGAAATGGCCTTCATTGTATGTATAATCATGGTTTGAATTTGATTGAAAAAATTTCACAATATTCTCTGAATATATTTGAGAAGTACAGTTATAATAATAATTTCTTCAAGTGCTGTACAACACATACAGAGGAGTTTGTTTATTAGTCAATTGAACCATTACATAATTTTCAGGATCTTGAAACCATTATTTTATTAGCATCGAGAACATTACATAATAATATACAGAATTGGTGAAGAGTTTGAAGCGGCTCAATATTTCTTTTACAAAGGTATTGTAATCATGTATCACATACCATCCCAAGTTTTAAAAAATCCAAGTCCATTATCTTGGATATCCAAATATTCGCCCCTATTTCCAAGCATTGTAGTTGTAGGCCTAATGTGATACAATATGATTCCATGACGCTGATCAAGATTCCATGATTCCAAACCACTATTATGTTACTTATATTGAAACCAATTATGTTCAGCGTACATAGATACGTGTTCTTGTGATACATAATACTGTTTTGTGGTAGTGCTGCTATCTAGTGGCACGCTCCAGAAACTACCCAGTTCCTTAATGAAAGTATAGTATGATCTGCCCAAGCAAAGAAGACCCTTTGGCAAGATGGGAAAATGAGTCAGGCTCGGTCAATTTTCGTTCAAAAATTATGAATTTGTTTTCAAATTTTAGATCAGAATGTTTTCTACAATTTGAGACCACATTTATAATTCTTGAACAAATATTGACCAAGCTGGAGTCATCTTCCCATCTTGCCAGAGGGTTTTCTTTGCTTGGACAGACTTTAACTCAATTCTTTGTAAGCTGCTGCCTGCGTGGCGCAGTTTTGTTAAGCACAAATTTAATTAATCACAATATTCTCTTATACAGATCGATACTTATGTATACGATTTTATATTGATCTATAGTTTCTAAACCACAGTTAATTATTGTTGGTTTATCACAATGCTTTCTCATATACCGATTTTATATTGATCTTGATTGTTTCTAAATCGCTGTTTGTTTTGTTTGTTGCAGGTGGAATGCAAGAAAGCGCAGCCGAAAGAAGTGATGCTACCGGCCAACCTGGCCAAGACCCGTTCAGCGGGCCGGGGAGCTTACGGTGAGTTGGTACTGGTCAACAACGGCGCTAGCGCTACCTCATCAACGGCCGCTACCTCAGTAGCTAGCGCTACCCCCGTCACAGCTGTTAGCGCCGGTAGCGCCACCTACCGCTACGCACCCTATCCGCTACCCGTTGCCAGCGCTAGCTTCCTTCATCCCCACCACCTCCATCCTCATCCCCACCACCACGCAACCCCCGCCACTCTCTACAACGCCATGCAAGCCGCCGCTACCTGCAAGCGAGCGCTAGCGGTTGCCGCTACCGTCGCCGCGCTACGTCAGCCTAGCGCTAGCGCTACCGCTACCCCGCAGCCTCACCCCGCACCGCTAACCTATTCTATGAGCGATCTGTTAGGGGTGCAAGGTTTGGATATGTCCGCCCTCTACCATCCTCTTCCCCCCAATGCGGCCGCGACCGCTATCTCTCTCTGACCGCTGCTGGCTCCGATGTCGCATCCCCACTAATTAGATAAAGAGGGGGAAATAGGGATGGAAAGGAGGAGTAGTGTGGAAGTCCCTTTTGAATCTAATGAAGACATTTTTAATGATAATGTTTTGATGAGTCAAATGTAGCATGTGAAGAATAATTCATTGATAGGGTTTGATAAGTCAAATGTAACCTGTGAAGAATAATATTTATTGATAGGGAAGTTCCTTGAAAATTAGATAAAGACACTTTCAATATTAGAAAGGAGAATTAATCTGTAAGACCCTTTGGAATTAGATAAAGACACTTCTAATAATGATATTCAGATGATTAAACTACAGCATGTGAAAGTTCCTTGAAAATAAAATTGATCTAAAAGTCCCTTTGAAATCAAATAAATACAATATATAGAAGAGTCAACTATAGGATGTGGAGAATTGATATGGGAGTCCCTTAAAGATTGAAAAACTTTAAATAATAACACAGTATTTAGATGAGATAACTATTCATGATCTTGCTTAGCTCACTGATAAGCAGAGTAAATTGAAATAATACAGAATAAATTATAAAAAAATATCCATGAAATTTGGAGACTTTATATAATTTCAAGTCCTAAGAGGGATGTATTTGATCCATTCATTTTCTCACTAACATTATTTCTTGGCACCAAAAATGTATCAATCCTCGAAATAGTAGCTCTAATACTATCTCATTCATCTATAACCACTGACAAATATCAAAAAATTATTTGTCTTTAAAATCAGTCTTGCATATGACTTTAAAATGAAATAATGTTGTCAAAAATTGGATGTCAAATTTGTGGAATATCATATCAATAACACGTTCGTAACCATATCAAACTATATCATAAAAACTTATTCCAGAATATACCTGAAACCATAATCCAAATAGCAAAATTATATTGAACTCACTATGGAAACCATATTATCATCAAATTTATACTGTTGTAACCCATTCATAATAATATTATTTTGAAGTACTATACCTCACTATCAAGTGCCAAATGTAGGTAAAATTGAAGTACATAGTAAATAAAAATAATGAATATACTCGTAATATATTTTTAATATCTTATCTCATAAATACTTCATGTTTTTGAATCAATGTTTTTATCGTATCTATTTTCCAAAATTTAGTTATGAGTATCATAATTTAGGGTATAGAATGGAATAATCAATTTTTTAAATAAAAATGCTTCTATTTAATAGAACGTTAGTAGTTTTCTCATACTCTAATGTTAGATATTTGAAAAAGTAGGATTTCATCTTCTCCTATATATTTTCTGCTCAGTTACTACAATTGAAAATTCAATGTGTTTTTCAAGTCTTCCAAAACTTAATTGTAGAAGTAGCCGCTTTCAAAAAGTAGAATTTCTATTAAAATAAATACTTACTTCCCCTCAAATCTAGTCGGGGAAAGAAACTATGTCGAAGTAATTCATTTTTAAGACTGTCAATTCGCGCCTTAAAAGAAGTCCTATTTAGTTAGTCAAGTGTAGAAGCAGTAGCCTATTAGATTTCTGAAAGACATTTCATTTGAATAGATAACATTTTTAAAATATTGAGAATATAGTTTGAGTTGTTGAAGACTTATGGAAGGAACAGGAGTAATGGAAAGTATAAACTGTGCTTCAATAATTGAAATAATAGACTAGTTATTATCATCAAATTTTCAATAAACTCTTCTCTATTGAAAAAGTTGAAGGTTTTCCTTAATAACAATATTGAGGCTCACAATCATGCTGAATTGCTGATTCCTAAATTTTTTATCAAATTCCAATTCCGATGAAAACCCAATAATTGCTTAACTTCCGATTGCTGAATCAACTGAATTCAAAATTCACAACTGAATTGTTCTACCTCAAAACGAAATTCCACCCCAGATTATTATTTCTCTCCTATTCTTCTTTATTATTTTTCTCTACTCGGTTTTCTTCCCTTCTTCCACTCTTTCTAGTTCTCTCATCTTTATTTGTGTTCTTCAAGATACCTTTTCCTCTTTTATTCTTGATTTAAACTACTGATTCAAGCTCCAGATATAGTCTGGCCGAGCGAAGAAGACATTCTGGCAAGTTGGGAAAATGACTCCAACTCAATCAATATTGGTTTAAAAATTATTAATTTTGTCTCAAATTGTAGAAAACATTCTACTCTACAATTTGAAACCAAATTAATAATTTTCAAATTGATATTGACCTATCTGGAGTCATTTTCCCATCTTGCCAGAATGTCTTCTTTGCTCGACCAGACTTTAACAGTCATGCATCGTAGTATGCTTTTGTCTCCTGATTATTTATTCACAAATTGCGAAAGCCATTCCATGTCTAATTTACTTGTTTCTCTCGATTCCAAGATGGCTGACTGACTCTAGAGCACCTAGATCATGTCACTCTTGTCATAATGAGACAAAAACTAAGTGCTTCTATTTTGTTGTCTCATTTCCTTCCTCATTTACTCTCTCATTCTCTCTCTCTCTCTCTCTCTCTCTATTCTTCTTTTCCTTTTTTTCTCTCTCTCTCGCAATTTATCTTTTTTTTCTCTCTCTCTCTCTCAATTCTTCTCTCTATATAGATCTCTAAATATCTTCCTCCCTTCCATTACACCAGTGTTTCTAGATTTCCATCAATTACTATTCATTCTCCAATCTCAAGACTTTCTGATGTACAATCTCTTTCTTCCTTCATCTCTCTAGCTCATTCCTTTGTTCTCTTTCCCTTCTCTCTCATACAGATCATTAAACATCAAATTAAATTATGTAAATGATGAAGTAAGTTCTCTGCTTATTTTCGGAGATTCAAACTAACTTTTCAATATTCAACTGGAGCCAACATGATAAAATGAGCTCTAATTTTATTCAATTTGAAATAAAACTACTTATGTTTTCAATTTCACCGTTTATTTTGATTTTGGGACTGGAATGATTCTACATTAACAACGACTCAGTCGATCTTTTATTATAAATTTTATTAATAAATTTTCATATTCCTGTTCCTTCACACATGAGTCTTTCAATAGTGTAGCTTCCCGTTGACAACCCCCCTAGCGACTAAAATCTAGATATTTAGCCAACCTAGATTTTTTAATTAGATTGAAAATCTACTGAAAAATGGGAACAAGTGAATTCCAATATAAAGAGTAGGCCTATGAATTTTTTAGTAGTTGTCGTTAGGTGATAGTTTAGTTGGACTGTAGTTTAGGCCTACTTAGTAGACTCTAATAAAAAGTAGAGTAGAAAATAGTTTTGAAAACAAGATGATTTCCAGGTGAATGAATTCGACAGTCTGTGATCGATTGTAAAATCAGCCTTATTTTTGTAGAGGGTTCAGGTTTCGCTACCGTAGAAGACAACAGTTCAGTCTTGCTAGATTTTAGTTCAGATTTTTAAATTATTGTGAAATTTTTCGATTTTTGAAACTTATAGGAGTAGGTTCCTTAGAATTTTTATTAATAGCAGTTCAGATCTTCAACTTATTCTGAACTGTTTAGATTTTCAAAACTTATTGGATTTAGATCGATACTTAGAATATCCAATAAATATAGCAGTCCTTATAATAGAACGCGGCTTGCATTGGCATAAAAATATCCTTCCTTTTCCTGTAAATTCATTCCTTGACAGCCATTTTCACGAAAACTATCCACTTTTATATCTATGGATAACACGAAATATTGATGGATATGAGACGAATTTTTCATTTTCCCATGAATGTATGATTATCTTATTTTATGAAATTTATCACATCCATTATTTTTGTTGTAAGATTCGTATATTCTCCAAGATTCAACAAGAATTAGGAATATTTTGATTGATATACTTGATTAATATCTCACTTCTAATTGGTATTCTCTCAACATAACAATGTAAAATTCAGGAAAGTTTTGTACAATATTTTATTAGCGTTTACACCCGGCTTTGTTCATTAAAATACTATTGATTTAATATTAATTTTATACACAAAATTCTTTCAATTTCATTCTATTTGATTCATTTGAACTAGTCAGAACCTACTATGGTTATCTTGGACTGAATTCAACATTGAAGTTTTCAATTCTTGACTTTTTCATCTCATTGACTCACTGAGTTTATTCTTTATTTTCATTTGAATTCCCACACTTTTCATTGCTGGATTCAATTATAGATAAATTCCGAATATTATCATCCATTTTTCATTTCTCAAAATTAAAATAGAGTAGTTCCAAGAAATATATTTCAAGTACAGTGTCAAAAATTTAATATTTAATACAGTGTCAAAATTTATGTACATTATTTTTATTGTTTCATCCAGATTTTTACATTGCTATGGCGGAAGTGTACCAATTTGACCCATAATGACGCAGAACTATATTGGAGATGGATATTATCATAGGTTCAATATTTGAAATCATTACTATTCACTCTCAGAAATAATAATCGATTAATCATTTCATCTATCAAGGATTCGACCATATTAATTTTTTCTTTATTTTGACAACACCAAACTACGATTCTCCCAATTTCATTCTCATTTTGGCTTTTCTAGAATATTCAGCAGCACCTATTTCTGTACAGCCTTGAACGAATTTCATGAAATTTCATAATTTCTATCCAACCCCTGTTTTATCACTATTTATTAATTTTGTAAATACAAATCACCATTCTATTCTACAATGTAAATAATCTGTATTTGAAGATAGTTATTTGAATCCTTCTTGTCTATTGTTAATGATTATTTTTATATTATGATCATTCACGTATGTTCTTTTTCTGGAAAAAATTCAAGGTTAGTTTCAGATGGTTTGAAACAGCTTTCATCACAACTGGTTTTAATGAAACTTGCCGGTTCCAGGTCTCCGTAAGTGTTGTATAGGGAACAGAAAAAACTAGTATCTCATTTTTTGTAATGATTGTTTTCATTTGTTCTTTAATGTAACTAATTCAGACTAGGTATAGTTTGTTCAAGCAAAGAAAACATTTTGGCAAAATGGGAAAATGACTCCAGCTCGGTCAATATTGGTTCAAAAATTGAAAATTTGGTCAAAAATTGTAGATTAGAATGTTTTGTACAATTTGAAACCAAATTTATAATTTTTGAACCAATATTGACCGAGCTGGAGTCATTTTCCCGTCTTGCCAGAATGTCTTCTTTGCTCGGTCCGACTATATTATTATTTTGTACACTCTCAACATAGGGGGAGTTTTCAGTTTTTCTTTCGAAATAAATTGAAAGAATAGTCATAGAACGAGTTTCATATAGTTGATATTTTTAAAACGGATGTGATATAGTTTATGTTTTTTTGTAGAAAATGAGAATCTTATTAATAAGTTACCGGTACTCATGAAAATATTTTGTACAGTAGATTGATTTCTAATAATTTTATCAGGACTAGAATAGTCAAGACAATAAAACTCAGTTAGGCTAACAAATCTCAAATTCTTATAATTTTGTTCAGATTCAAGAACAATTCCATAGTTTTTAGATAGTTTCTGTTAAATTTTAACAAAATCTTCAATGCATTTCTGAAACTAAACCTATCGCATTAGTAGATGCTAATTTTTAACTGGTGAGAGCCGTGTACTTAGAACAAGTTTTAACATGTTCATTCCACTGGCGGCTCGTACCCACAAAACAGGTGAGGTGCCCGTATCTTTTACTGTACAGCACTTCACCTGTTTCGTGGGCACGAGCCGCCAGTGGTTCAATCACTGCCAGTTATGTGTGATTTTTAAATATTTAGAATTTTATGAAGTTTCGTTTCTCCTTGATGATTTTCTTGGGAATTTTTTAGATACTCATGTGTGTTGATTCAATTGTAAGCTGTGTTGTAGTTGATATTCAAAAAATATTTATCATTAAATTTTTATTTAATTGTGTGAATAATAATTATTCTATGTGGAAGTTCAATATTTTTTCGTTAAAATCTCTAGAACTAGATATAGTAACTATTTAGGTAACCAAAGACTCTCTATCATTCAAAAAAAATGCAGTAAATTTAGATATTCCTGGGTTTTCAAGAGGTATTTGATAGGCCTACTTTCAAAATAACTTGAATGAATCTTTCTATTCAATGAAATAGATTGTAATGTAGTATCTTCTCTGTTTTAAATTGATTGGGTCTTACGGGTGTTGCTAAAATTATAAAAAAGTTGTGTAGCATCAATCGTAAATTTTCCTTCACTGTTCACTAGTATTATCACTACTAGAAGTTCAAGTTCTAATTAGTAAATGAGTGTTTAAATAAATTAAATAAAATAAATAAATTACTAATGAGTAATTTTCAAAAAGAATTCGTCCTATCTCATCTATCTTATCCATCTTAACAAGATTCTAATAAATCATAAAGAATAGCCATGATAGAATAATAGAGAATTCTTCACTAATCCATGTTATAATGAACACAGCTTACAATTCTATCAACCTTACTATATATTAGTGTTCCTAGATAACTTTATTAGTTCAAAAACTATCAAAAAATAACTCAGGTGATAGGCCTACTTTTACTTTATAGTTTAAAAACAGTGTTGTTTTGTTGAATAGTTGATAGTTGATTAATTTATATTTATAGTGTTCCAAGTATAGGTTATTAACTTATTATAGATTTAGCAGTTACCTGATTGATAACTGAAGATTTATAACTTTTTTGTAGGAATAATCAGTTTCAATTTATCATTCCTAGTTAACAAAAAACCGCATTTAGATGCATTGAGAGCTCGTGTGTGATAAAACAAATAGAAATTGGATAAAAACTGAATTCAATAAACTTTCAATTCCATTATTTTTCTCAAACTTTCCTTAATTTCTCATCTCCTCACAATATTGAATAAATAATATATTTTCATGCAAAAATCGAAAGTTTGAAAGTTTAAAATATAAGTAAACCTATAGTTTTTATTAGATTATAACGTTGATTTCTTCTTATAAAAGAAGAAAGCCACCTATATTTTTCAATCAAAAATAAGCATTAGGCTAGATCTTTGAATATATAGTTATAGTATACTTGTTTTTCTCGTGAACTTGTGAATTGTGTCTATTTATTGGTATGTTTTTGTACAATATGGAGAGTTTCAAAGGTATTCTACATAATAATATATATTCAATGATTTTATCTTTTCAAATAGTGAGCAGAATGTTATATATAGGTGATATTAGTAATAGAATATTTATCTCTTAAAAGATTAGGCTATCTATATAGGCAGAAAACTTATTAGATTTTTGAGGTAGTTTGAAAAGTTAGGAGATTAATATATATCTATAAATATTAATGTTGTACTGAATGTTCTCCATAATATGATATTAATTATCTAGATAGAGTATAGAGAACTTTGAAATTTATATAAATTTTAGGTATATAGTTAGGTGATAGATAGATAGTGTTGATGTGGAATTATATGAATTTTGGTGTTTAATCCAATTTGTAAATAAACTAAAACAGGAAAATCTGCCAGTGACTTGAATCTGAAATGCAATTGCAAACTTTCAAATGAATCTATGCAAGTATAAGATTGGATTTCTCAAATAAGAATAATAAAACCTCAAGAAAATCCATAATTCTCAAAGTATTTTTATTATTATTTAGCGTATGTAGGGATGACCCAATGGTTGTTCCACTTTGCTATAATATAACCTAATTTTCACTGGATGGAAACATGGAGAACCATGTAGATTATAGTTTTTTTAAACGTATTTCATCTTATTTGAAGTATTATTGTTCTTGTATGACAGAAGAATCATCCAGAAGGACATAATTTCAAATCTACCTTCAAAAAAGTTGATAAACTCATCTTTATGGTGTAATTCAATTCTAAAACAATATTCTGAATATGCTTATTTCTACATGAAAAACTTTAATAGACTTTGTTTATAGAGTAGGGGCTGACTTTAATAAATTTATCCAGTACCTGGCAGTTTTTTCTAAAAACTATTTCAAACTCTGCTATTGAAAAGGAACTTTAAAAACTACATTATAGATTGCTTGATATATTAAATACAATAACAAGTTCTGCATTTATTGCATAAGCTTTTAAAAAACAGAATTCAATTATAAATTTATCACACTATGACTCAATTGATAAATTTCTGGAAGTAATAATTGAGGTAATCATAAATCTGTACTTAATGAATTCCCCTGAATTCAAAGCATTTCAAAGTCGAGTCATACGTGATCATTAACAGTAGGATCTGAATGTGGTTTTGGAATCTTTCAATTCATTTCATGTACGGTACTGTACAAACTGAAGTTTTAATCTTTATTCTAAGATTGATGGATAGCTTCATAGTTTAATGCTTGAAATAAATTTCATCAATATGAATTGCTGGAGAGACAAGTTCAGTCTATTCAAGCTAGATGAAAATTTAGGTCATCTCAACTATCTCAAATAAATTTCCTGATTGTTTTTAATTGAAGCACTGGATTCATGAATTTCTCATATTCAAAATTCTTTCCTATAAAAACGTTCCCCATTGAAAATAAAATGGGAGGATTTAAAAGAAGGATATGCTCAAGAATTTCATTGACATTATAGTTACTTATAAGTCTTTCCAAGCAAAGAAGACATTCTGGCAAGATGGAGAAATGGCTCCAGCTTGGTCAATATAGAATCTATAAATTTTGAATTTAGTCTTAAAAACATGATGATCTACAATTTATAAAATTATAATTTTTGAACCAATATTGACTGAGTAGAAGTTATTTTCCTATCTTGCCAGAATGTATTCTTTGCTTGAACAGACTATACCAGTAAGCCACTTATGTAAACCATATCTTACAATAGAGTTTCATTTATTTCAGGGCTCTTTTTGAATAAATTTTAAATAATAATCATCACAGTACCCTTACAATAGAGATTCCAAAACCACATTCTAGTACCATAGTTCTCAATTGATTTTAGTAGGCTATTAGTTTATAAGCAGAGAATAATTATTGTAGAATTCTAGTCAATTAACACGTCTTGAACGATATTTTCTCAATAGATGTTTCTAACTTATAGCTCCAAAACAGATTAGTAATATTATTAGCTTGTATCATCGACTTACACACTTTTTTATTCTGTCTTTGATTCAGTTTTTGTTATTTGAAAATCGAAAAGTTTATTATTTAATAAATGTTTTTCAATATCTATTGTAAAATATGTTTTAATGTGTTTATTTTTGCAAAATCAACGCTTTAGTAGTGAATTAGTTTTGTAGTGGTTAGTACCGTAGAAAAGTAGGCTGAATCCTTCCCACCCTCTCTCACTCTCTTTTACCCTTCTCCTAGAAAAAAAAATACCCAAAATGCGCAGAAAAGTGCGCAAATGACCAAAAAACATGATTTTAGAATTGTTTCAGAGAACGAAATTTGCCATACTGTGAGTGTCATTGTTATGCTGGTTATTTGAAGTATGTAAGTGGTTTAGTTTGATAAAAATTTAGACCATAGTTTACATCTCAGCGTGGTTTGAAATAGATTTCATTCTTAGAATGAAACTGCCAAACAATTAATTGATGATATCTCAGATTTTGCGACTTGACAAAAATTCAAATAAT
Source organism: Sogatella furcifera (assembly GCA_017141385.1). NCBI lineage: Eukaryota > Metazoa > Arthropoda > Insecta > Hemiptera > Delphacidae > Sogatella > Sogatella furcifera. The sequence continues at coordinate 27,611,103 of CM029555.1, read as the reverse complement.
ATATTTCCCAATATAACTGATTTTCAAAATTTGTTATGATTCAGTGCCATTAGCTAATATTCTTTGTGTATTATTTTTGTCCATTTAACCTACACCTCATCATCATTATATTGGTTTGATTTGATACCAAATTTTATTGATTTTCTTTGAAAATTTACCAGTTGATATTATTTCATTCATCATTCTCTTCAAAACACATTTTGGTTGTCCTTACATGGAATTTTAGATCGCAACACATGAATATTCAACTTTCAATAATTCTTTATATAATTTTATTTTTTAAAACTTTGTTTTCTTGTACATTTACAACATTCTTGTATCAATTGCAATTTAGTTATTTCAGATATGGTTTCATTCAATTCAAATTTTGATTCTCATTATTTTCAATAGGTTTTCTGTGTTCCATTTTCCAATAGTTGTAATTATAATTTATTTGCATGCTCCTTTCTATCTGATTATTGAACAATACAGACCAAAAATAAGTGAGAAAACTTATAATTGGTTTAAAAAATGTAGGATTTTACATTAGTTTGACTGATTATTCCACTATTTTCTAGAAAATTAGAAACATTTCTAGATGGTTTACTGTAGAAGAGTTCCACTAATATTGAAAAACAGTTTTCTAGAATAGTTTTGTAGACACGTTGATTGAAGTTGAAATGGTTCTGGGACTAATTTTCAGTCTGGATTAGCTTGTAGAGAACCGGAATATTAATTTAATGAAATTCAAAATATGTAGGTAGTATGAAAATTGTAGAGACAGAGTAGGAAATTTTCTTGAATTTACCCAGACATTGGAAGTCCAATAAATATCAATAATGAAATAAGTGAAGATTCTTCCAATATTCATATTATCATTCTTCATATTTGAGTTTATTATTTCTCTCCATCAATCATCATATTATTTCAATTCTCATATAATTTTATTGGTCTGAATCATAATGATCCCAATTTTAATAAATTTTCTCTCCTCTAACGTTATGAAATTTCATGGAGACATTTCAGATTGAATATTTTTTACGTCTATTATTAAATTTTAATCATGTAAATTTCAAAATTTTAATTGATTTTGTTTTGTTTTCTTCTAGATTTTATGTGGTCTTTGGGGGCACTACCCGATGGTGAGTAAAGGCTATGGACCAAGCTTTTATGATAAATTTATAAATTTGTACAATTAATCAGAGTAAATATAATTTTTAAAAAATATTGAAGATAAAATAATATACTCTGTTGTACAATGAATTCTATGGATAATCTCACTATATCTAATGACCATATATTTATATATTCTAATAAGTGTGTACCCTTTTAATTTATTCAACTATATATATTTTCAATTCAATTACCACAAGTATTCTAAATTGAATTCCTAAAACAAAAATAAAAATGATGATTATTATCAATTAATTGCTACACATTAGCTTGCTAGCTTCAGCAAATGCATTTTTAATAGCTGAGAATATAGCTTTTATTTTTATTTTGTTTTTCAACATAAGAACATCAAAATTATTATTTGTTGCATTTGCCTGAAACATATCTCTCAAAATGGAAATTACTGTTTCCTACACAAATAAGAGAATTATTGATTGAATTTTCAAGTCTAGTTTTTAGAATTTTTATTGATACAATATTGAGTCTAGCTCAGCTATAATAGTAATAGCTCTTCAATAAGCATGTGTATAGATTGTATTAATCATTGAGCTGTTTTAGTACAAAAATATATTTAGATGATTTAGCATTGCCAGTGTCTTTCACAGTGTTATACAAAATTACCCTTCTCATAATTCAAAAAACTAATAATTCTTGAAGTCTGAATATAATCAAAACTAATATTCCAATTTATACAAGTGATAATGTTACTTTTGAAACTCTCAAGAACTAATTTATTGTGATTTAATAGATCTTACTTTCAGTATTCTGTTAATCCTGTAATGATTGTTTCCCTGAATTGAATCACACATAACTGGTATTGAAAAACATTTTCAGAGTTCAAAATTCCACTATAGGTTTAAGGTTTTCTTTGATTTTCTACTAAGATTTTCCTGTTCTACAATTTTTTTTCAATTGATTTTCATAGGAAGTTCAATTTCTCATTTCATCACTTAATCATGGATTATCTCCCTCCAAATGTCAAATCATGAAAAAATATATAATTATTTCATTTTCCACTACTAATAATTGTTCATTCATCCCATCAACAGTCACAGTGTAGGTTCATAAAAGCGTATATGGTTCCTATTTTTTGATATTATAATGTGCTTCTGCAAACTGAACCAGAAAATTGATTATTTTCACAAATTTTACAAACCAAGACATCAAGAAATTGTTGTGTGTGGTATGTGCCTTACCTGCCAGTTTTACCACTGTTGGAATTTAATTACAGTACAAATTTTCACATAACCTCTATTGATTGTAATAGTTTTTGAAGGTTTGATGTAAATTTTCCTAGGATTCTGTTACCAGCTGGTTTATCCAATATAGAAATTTAAAAGTTCAAATTCAAAATTCAAATTTGTTTATTCATAAATAATTACATATTTACAAAAAATATCAGTGTTACAGATAGTATATTATAGTATATACACTTTATACACTTAGTATAAACAGATAGTATATACACTTTCAATTTCCCAGTTTGCTGAACTTAATAACATTTTCAAGGTTTCATGTTAATTTTTCCAGGATACTGTTAAGGTCCGGTTTATACAATGTAGAAACTTGATAGTACCTATATGTGTTCTGTTACCTGCCGGTTTATCCAATATATAAATTTAATAGAACCTATGTTTTTGTCACTTGCCAGTTTGTCCAATGTAGAAATTCAATTCAATCATGTGTTCCATGACCTACCTGTTTATCCAATATAGAAATTCAATACTGATGTGTTTTGTGACCTACCGGTTTATTCAATGTAGAAATTTTATACTATCTATATGTGTTGAAATTTAATAGTGTGTGTTTTGTGTGCGTTGATGTTACAGGTTTCCCGGCCGCTGCCTACGCCGCCTATGCGGCCAGCCGCGGCTATTCCGGTTATCCTAGTTTTGGTCTCACTTATCCGACAGGTAATAGTCACCTGGCACTAGTTCCCTATCCGGCTGCAGCTGCAGCTGCCGCTGCCGCAGCCGCTGCTCTAGACCCGCTCTATTTGCACGCACTGCCTCTATGAACTAAGGAACGCCTAATAAATAAATGCTGAAGTCAGATGCATTAACAAAATAAATGCTAAATTGCTACTAACCTGACCTAAAAACTAACAAATAACTGCTAAATTGTTACTAACCTGACCTGAAAAATAACAAGTTACTGCTGAATTTCCTCTAATGTGTTTTGAAATTGATTAATAATTCAATAGATGATGCTGGACTAACTAATGCCTGCATTGTCACTAACCCAAACTAAAACTCTGATTGAAATTGAACAAAATGCTGAACTTAAACAATCCAAATGCTGAAATAAACAAACTAAATGGAAAACTAACAAATTAATGCTAAATTGCCTCTTACATGACTTGAAAGTTGAAACTAATAATATTAATTCAGTAGATGATGCTGGATTGATGGCAAGTTACGTTATAATTAACATGAAGTGAAAACTATAAACTAATTAAATTGGGATCTAACACTTGACTAATTAATAAACTATAATTAGGATTGCAGAAAATAGTTTGATTGGTATAGGATTGAAAAATAATTTCTGAAAACTTGTAGACATTCACTGATGAAGAAGGAATTGAATAAAAAAATGGAGAATTGCGTGGAATAAAGGTTACAATAGAAATAGTTTGGGAGTTTCCTTTCTAATTTGGAAATTTTATGAACACTCAAATATGATCCAATAATTCTTATTCAAACAGAATACTTGACTCATCATATTGTTCTAGGATTAGTAACAAAACTCTAGGTTTAAAATTAGGTATCTAGGTAAAATTGGTATCAAAAATTAGGTAGTTATTAAAATAACATAGGCTAGATTCACTAAAGATTTAGATGTTCTACAAAACTATACTTATACTATTATATGGTATCAAAAGTTATAATACTCTGACAAAGTTAGATTAGTGTGGAAAATAATATTTGAATTTAAGAAATAAAAATTAGTATCAAATGAAGTAGTTAGTCAATTTAACTGTAGGTAATAGGAAAGTATTATCAAAACTCATATAGAATATCTTAAAAAATGAAGAAGAATTTGTATCAGTACAAATTAAAAATTATAACAACTTATGCATTGAATAAATAATTATAATTATTAGTGTTAGGTAATCAAATATATGTAGTTGGAAATTTCAAGGGATAGTATCAATATTAACGCAGAATATTAATAGCTCATTCATTATTAGGTAGGTAATAATTAGTAAAACTATGTGGGGATAAATGAGAGTAGAATGATAGTGAAATACTGTATTATAGTTACTTCAGGTATAGCAAGCACTAGTAATTTTTTTTGATAAATTTAAATTTGATTATTAGTTTTAGGGATTTTAAATTGATTGATTTAGTTGAATCATGCAGTGCAATTCTTCTTCAATTTGAATCAATATACAATTTAATCAACTTCAATAAAAGCTCTAAAAATTTAGAAATCTATATTTTCTAGAATAACTAGAATATCTAGTTGGTTGTTTCTTCATAAATAAACACCAAATTCTTGGAACTCTTTTGGTTCCCACAAGCAATTTCAAATATAAATTTGATAGCTTCTACTTTGTCCATAACACCTCTAAAAATACAATAATTCTAAATCTCTTCAGTTTTTAAAATTCTGGCTTCCCAGAATTCATTCATTCTTGGAGGTTTTAATTTTTTATGATCTACTGAATCTTTGCTTTACTATTCCTGCCAATAAAATTTTTAAGAAATTCCTCATATTCTTCCTAGTCAAATTCAGCTAACTTCCTAGTTTCATCTAAATCAAAATTATTCAAATAGACTATATCATTATTGGAAATTTTTCTCACGTCATAACCTTTTCCTACCAATGCATTTGTGATAACATCGAATTCATGAATTTTCACTGAATTTATCCATAAATAACGTGAAAAACAATGTGATATCCATAAACCTCTATTCTAAACTACATTTAAATATTTTTTATGAAGGTCATAGTCTACGTGACTTGTTAATAAAATAATTTGAAAAATCTTCATGTTTTAATAATAGATCTCTTTAATTTGAACAACTCATGTAGTTTTTCTGCTAATTCCCTCCTCAGTACACATTTGAAAGTTCTTCCAATATAGTCCCTATTATTAAAAAAATATCCTTCTCCAAATTACCTTTAGAAAAATGAAAACTTCTCTTTATAATAATATCACCAAAGTCATTTTTCAAAATTCATCTTTAATTTCTCAAATCCTTCTCCATGACATAAACAAATATCCAATCACCTTATTACAGAGATATAAAATAATATATTATACACCAAGTCATATAAATTCGATACCCAGTTCATTTTACTTGTTGCCCAGTACAAATTGTTTTAATTTACTCCCTCATCCTCAAACATTCAAAAGTTGAATCAAATTAAACACCAAAAATAAGTAATGTCCATAAATTACATAATAATTGAAATTCTTTCAAAGATGTCATCTTCACGACATATCATTAATGATAATTATTAAAAAAAACTTTTGTATATATTTATGAAGCCCGGGTTTTGGGTATTTTTATTGCTCAAAAATAATTAAATAATATATTTGATAATAACAAATACGAAGAGCTTTATTTTGATTTTCTTCCAATGCACTATAATAAACTATAATTATTATTGTTGTCATAATTTTAAATCATTACATTGAAAGCAATATTTTGAGTGTTTTACATACAACGAATTTGTGTATTAATTTGAAATGCTTGATAATATTATATTAATGAATAAATGTAATTTTGAAGACCACAAATTAATTAAGTGGAGTGCTTGTTGTTGATTAATGATAATTATTAATTTATGTTAAAAATTACCTATTTTGGAAGGCGTGAAAAGTTCAAAGAGGTTGATGCGTGTCCCCCCTAGTAATTTTCATTTATAATTTTAAGTTTGTAAATATTCAATCTGTACATATTAACACACCCTAATCTTGCGTTACTAACTTGATTTATTCCCAAAATAATGATGTTGGTTTCCATCCAGTAGTGTCTCCATCTTATGTAGGAGCCCATATTTTTTTGTGTAATCATGAACATTTACGGGATTATTTGAAACATTTTGTGATTGGTTTAGGTTGAATTTGTGATTTTTTTCTGGAACAAGCCTACAATCTGAGATATCAGTGACATTGTGTGTGTATGTGTGTGAGTGGAAAACGGAAAACTGTTGATTATTTATTAAGTTTCGGGACTATTGAATTTAATTGGAGTTTTTAACTCTGGTTAAATATTACGAGTGCATGCTTAACTAATGTGGTGTAAGTTAACCTCATTAACATACATAATCTGCGTCCATCCAAATTAGGCTTAACCTTATACCTAGGGAAATTTTATCAAGAAAAATTGGAAATTAAGCTTCTAAAATCATTTTGGAGGAGTGCTTTTTCACGAGTTGAACAATTTGGAACGATAAAACCATCCGATATATTTCTCAAATTCAACTTCATCTTCATATTACTACTAAATTGAGTTCCAAATTATACTTTTTACATATATTTAGAGTGATATTATGTTACATAGATGGTACCATGATAGACAACCAGTAGGTTTTATGAACTAAACTTGATGAATAATAAGTTAAAAAATACCTATATAATTTCTCCAGGATCTGATTCACATCAATGAATCATGTTGATTGTTGCGCATTATTAGATACATTTTTCAATTTTAAAGTATCCTATAAAACACGAGTTTTTCCTAAAATTTAATCAATTTTTAAAGATTGAATGAGTTTTAAATCTCTACTGTAATTAAATTTTATGAAGAAGAATATTCTGTCCTTTGGTGAATCATCAATAACCTATTCTCAACAACTAATAGTAATGTAGTCTGTCCTAGCAAAAAAGACCCTCTGGCAAGATGGGAAAATTACTCCAGCTCGGTCAATATTGGTACAAAAATCATTAATTTGATCTCAAATTGTAGGAAACAATTTGATCTACAATTTGAGATCAAATTGATAATTTTTGAACCAATATTGACCGAGCTGGAGTAATTTCCCATCTTGCCAGAGGGTCTTTTTGCTTGGACAGACTATACTTACGATCCGTCATTTATTGAGAATCAACATCTGAAAATTTTGAAGAAAAACGCTTCATTATTATTGCAGATAACATTAAACAATACTGATTAAATAACAATTATACTTCTATGAATAGTCAATATTAAGTCAATTTCCGGGAAAAAGCACTCCTATATTTCCAATCTACTATCTCTCACTTGAATAATGGTTTCATATACAATGATTCCATAATTTTTATCCAGCTATACGAATACAGAACTGAATAATTTCCTTCCAGCTTCTATGGCCCTTTGCATAATTATGCTTCATGTAATGTTAATGTTAATATACAATGAAAGTTATACATATTAATTAATATAATATATCGATGTGAAGTTTACAACAAATTATGCGATTAAATTTATGAGTATGAATAAAAAATTGGACAGTGAGTTGATTTCTTCTCGAACAATTTTAGAAATAGTTTGAGGAAATTTAGAGAGTTTTTTAAATTTTGAGATCCTACTTTCTATGTTTTAGAGTTCTTACTTAATTCAACTGAATATCAAAACCGAATTCTCTCATACATTATTTGTTTTAGAAAAACGATAATTTATTTATTTATTTATTCATTTTACAGAAACAAGAAAACTTTTTGGTTAAAACACAGACTATTGTCCAAATTTTATACCAAAGACTTTATACCAAATTTTGATTAATAAGTTCAAAACTATATAGGTTATATTTTTTCGCAGCACTTCGATAAAGAATTTATAATCCAGGAGAAATACCATATTATAAAAATTTTGAATTTAGAGTCATAGGATACTGTAAATAGAGCAATACTGTAAAATAATTGAATATTTATCTATGATAGTTTTCCTTAAGTTTTATATTTGAGGTCAGTTACAATGATTTCCTCTTACTATTTCCATTCGAGTAGTAAGGATTTAGAACAGATCTGTACACTTTTTAGCAATATTGTTTTTTCAATATTCCAAGTTATACTATGGATTCCCAGACTTATTACATTCAACAAAGGTTTTAGACGACATTTGAACAAATCGTACATAATAAATTTCTCAAAATTTGTTTTCCAAGTTCTACAACGATCTCCTTGAAATTATTTTATTCAATTGAGGCTTTGAATTTTGTTTCAAAATTTGAATTTTCAATATCAATATTATGTTTAAGTTCTATTTAGATTTTCTCAAACAAATTTCATGAAACTAAGGATGCTAACAGTATTCTAGGATAGGTTCCTATCAATGGAAAAGTCTTTTCACGAACTTGAGACCTTTTTCTTAGTCAGAGAATCTTTTCTTATCAAAACAAAGTGCATTCATCGTATTGGTTTCGGAGTAATGTGAATGGAACTAAGTAGATAGCATTGTTGAAAGAAAATGGAAGAGGGAGGGAAAGAAAAAGGGGAAGAAATAAGAGGGAAAGAGAGAAACGAAATAAGAGGGAAAGAGAGAAAGAAGTACACATAGAAGGGAAGTAGCAGAAACGGGAAGAATGAGGAGTAGAAAAGGTAGGAAGGAAGTGTGAGAGATATAGCTGAAGCCAAACATTTAGGCAGTCTCGTCTGCTCCAACAGCTGATGTTGTCAACTAGAGTTGTCACTAAGCTATGCCGAGATGATGTTCTTCAAATCTAAAGGGACAACAGATGTTTCACGTCAGCTGTTAGTAGGTTACATCACGTTTAGTCTGTCCAAGCAAAGAAGACCCTCTGGCAAGATGAGAAAATGACTCCAGCTCGGTCAATATTGGTTCAAAAATAATTATTGATTTGATCTTAAATTGTAGATCAGAATGTTTCCTACAATTGAGACCAACTCAATAATTCTTGAACCAATATTGACCGAGCTGGAGTTGTTTTCTCATCTTGCCAGAGGGTCTTCTTTGCTTGGACAGGTTTTAAAATATAGCTGACGACAAACCGTTAGGCGGTTTCTTCTGTCTCTTTTACGTGATGTAACCTACTAACAGCTGATGTGGAGTATCTATTGTCTCTTTCAATTTTTAAAGCATCATCTAGACATATACGAGTAGCGAAATCTACAAAATCAGCTGTTGAAGCGTACAAGGAGCAGACTTTACTTTCTGTCGTGTGCTATAACATCAGAAGAAGAGGGAAAGGGGTGGAAAAAGAAATGAGAACCGAGAAAGGGAGAGAAACAAGGATATAAGATTCTTAGTGACGTCATGACAAAAGCATCTGAATAGATGCTATCAGGTAGACTATAGAGGGAGCAATTCATGTATGGGTTTCAACGTTTTATTTCGTAAAGAGAACTTCGACTCTTTCGTCCAAGCGAAGAAGATACACTGCCAAGCTGAAAAAATTACTCCAGCTCGGTCAATATTGGTTCAAAAATCATCAATCAGGTTTCAAATTGTAGATCAGAAATGTTTCCTACAATTTGACACCAAATTGATAATTTTTGTACCAATATTAACCGAGCTGGAGTAATTTTCCCATCTTGCCAGAATGTCTTCTTTGCTTGGACAGACTATACACAGTAGCAACGATGTAGCTCCCTCTCCGGAGAGAACAGTTCTTTTGATCTCTAAATTGACGTTAACCCCCCTCCCCTCGTCTCAACAAAGCCCCTAGGTTTTTATCTTTTTTCTCCTTCAATAGGGGTTTCTTCCTCTTCTTTCAATTATTATTCTTCTGCTAGACCTATTCCATTTTTATCTTCAGATTATTCTATTTATTCCACTCTCCCTTTTCTGTACTTTTCTTCGATTTTGAACTTCGTTCATCTTTCCTATTGCCTTCTGTCATTCTTTGAACTCACGTTTCTAATTCTATCTCTCCCTCTCCTCTCTTTTACTTTCACGTTTTTTCGTCTCTAACATCTCCTTGATTTTTCTGTTCTTATTGTAGGCCTAAATCTTTTCCTGCTATTTAATTGTTATATTCTACTTTCTTTATTTCTTCGTCTACCTTCACTCTCCTTTTCCTCTACCTTTCTTCACTTTTCAACCTTGCTGCATCTTACCCATTATCCTGCACTTTATTATGTTCCATTCTTTGAGCTCACGTTTTTAAATCTATCTTTCCCTCCTCGACCTTTCTTCCATTTTATCCTTTCTCCCTCTTTCTCTCTATCGTTCATCTTTTTCATTTCACTTTTACAGTGTTCCATGCTTCATCAATATCTTCAATTTCACTTTTAAAATACTATTCTCAAAGATCAATCATATACGCTACTATTTAATGTATAACTCTTTCTCTCTTATTTTCCTCTTTATCTATTTTCGTTCTAGTCCATCTCTTATCTTTCGCTCTTTTTTTACTATTCTACATTCTTACTTCTTCATTTTATTGTTAAATTTGTTTATTTAGGTTTAGTGTTTATCTTGAAAACTCTTCAGTTCTCTCACTTCTAATACATCATTCTCTCGCCATTCACCATTTACATACTTATAATCCCTCTTCTCCGGCCTCTCTTCTGTTTCCCTCTTTCTCTCCCTCTCTCTCTCTCTCTTCTTCTTCTTCTTCTTCTTCTTCTCCTTCTTTCTTCTAACAAATAGACCACCGCTACACAAAGATCAGCAGGCATTTCTCTCTTTGTGGATAATTTATTTAGTTGAGCTCTTTGCATTCTAATACATCATGCCGCAGCAGTGAAAGACTCATGGCAAAGTGTATTTGTGTGTGGAATTTCGTAAGATTAATATTTACATTCCTCTCTTTCCCCCCCCCTTCACGCTCCCCCCCCCTCTTCCACCACCCTATTGGGAACTTCAAAAACATGTTTCAATAGTCAACCCTCCCCTCTCAACCCCCCAAAACATCTCTGCAAGCAAACATCCCTTAACGTATCTTCGAATTCTTGGGGCTTTTTTCCCCATTGTGAAATTCCTTTAGCCTCAAATCTGGAAATCTATTAGGAATGTGACACAGTGTTAACTGAACCATTTATTCTCGTGTTATTCAATTTTGGGTTTTGAATTTCCGATATTTTTCTCTCTGGTACTGTACTATTAAACCATAGCCTATTTTATTGATTACTGTCCCTGAAACATCACCATAATTGATTTATTTTATGATTTCTGAGATGATATAAATTTAATCTTCGAATTAGAAAACAGAAGGGTTTTTATGAGGGTGAAGCCCACATGAGCTCATAGGCTTGTGCGTGGTCCAAAGTTTATCCAATTAGGGTACATCTGATCAAGGCCAATGCTTATAAACATTTTGTAATTTTCTTAATACTTATCGACTTGAAAAAATTTTAAGGAATTTTTATCAGTTTCTCTCTCAATTAATCCAATCCAATCAAGCTCGTTAATGATGCAATTTCCTTACTTTAATAAACAATAAAACAATACCTTCTACACTAATTGATTTCTTCGAAACAGTCTTATGATAAAATTATATTCTTTAATCCTATTTGAACTATGAATCATTCAATCATTATCAACTCATGTTAGTTTAGTTAGTAACTAAAGTAACTAGTAACTAATTCGGTGTTGTAGCAACCTCTGTCTCTGTCTTCAATATTATAGCGATAGTAGCGTAAATGTTTTTAGTAATGTGAATTTCTAAACAACATATTAAATCGAAATTAGGATTTTAATGAATTAATTATTGCATGTGATAGCTGTAGATATGTTACATGTGCAGTATAGGCTCATAGATTACTACAATAGCTAGTTTCTAGCCTATTTAACTGAATAGACAGTCCAATCCATGCTATAGAGTGTGTGAAAAATTGTAACAATTTTGTTAGGCTACTTACTATTTTTGACTAGGCGAAAAATAGACAATACCTATTATTTACGATGATCGTTACTCTAATCTTCTATTCTCGAAGTAAATTTTAGTTTAGATTTGATAGCTAGGAAAATAGAAGCCATGATAAGCTCGATAACACAAAAAGGTAGCCATTTTCAGTGGGAGGCGCTAAGCCGTAATGGAGTAACGTGATTGGTCGTTGAGTAGCCATAGCAACCTGGTTGACCGATTCTAATTGGCTCAAGTCAGAGAGCCGTATCTAGGACGCTAGTTATCAGAACATTTGGCAGTTCTAGTACAATTTGAGAAAATAATTGATGAATTCACATCAGGATAAATAGTATTTCAGGTGAATTATTAGAGATCTGGTTCTATCAATTAGAAACAGGATTAAATTGTTCAAGAGTATGATCGTTTATTCAAGGATACATTTTTTATAGGTATTCAAATCAAAATAAACTAAAATGATTTGGGAGATAAAAACAGGTTTTGCGCTTACTCATTATGACAATAAATGATGATTGAAATTGTTATTAGATTCAGATATTTATTCTCAAAATTATTAAATTCAATCATTTTAGTTCTTTTCAAACTCTGGCGTCAGAAATTGATTTACAACATGAGTTATTTGTGAACATTAAATAAACCTTCCAATTTGGAAAACATGCTATTCGATGAATTAATATTAATGTATTTCTGTTAGCTATCATTGAAGTGGAATAATTATAAACATTGATGCCAGGTATTTCCAAGCACACACAATCTTAAGGGACCCTCAAATTTTGGTAGAACAACTGAAACTTTCTATGCTAAGTCCCATTTTTAAGGGTTCCTCAAATTAAAGTGTGCTTGGAAAAACCAGGCATCAGACCTTTAGCTTGATGATATTCATTTATTCAACTAAATAAAATAAATGATCAATATTGATCTGTTTACGGCCAAGCTATCCAAATTTGAAATACAGAGGTTCAGACATAAAAAACTACATTAGATGCACAATTTTCTCAATCATGATTATAATTTTAATAAGTTAATAACAAAAATTCATTTGAAATCTACAATCACCTACATTGCTGAATCAAAATTAGCAAAGTTGTTTCGCTGTAAAAGAATGAAAATAGCCAAGTAATTTATTAAACTGGACAGACAAAGTTGAACTGAATTGAATGGCGTAATTTATTGAAGACAGAGTAGAGGTTGCTGCCGTCGAATAGGCCTCATCGATTCGAGGAAATCGGGGAAAACCAATCGTATTTTTAATTGGAAAACGGTTGGCTCTGTGAAAAGCGGGTCGGGTTTTCCGTGAAAACTTCTGTGTCTGAATCGATAGTAGCCCTATAATCGTGGATTAATCACTTTCCAACATTCTGCCATTTAGCGGAGTCTATTTCAATACCGTACTTGAATACCTAACGCAGTTTTCCGAGTACATCCTCAATTACGGTTGGAAAATGTATATAGTAGGCTATTATCATTGGTATTTTGAAGACTGTCATGATAGTTTTCATGAATTTGAGAGCTTAGAAGAGTGATTAGAAAGGGAAGTTAATGAATAGTAATTGAAGTGCTTCCTACCAGCACCAATCTCTTATCTGAATATTAGTATTGAGCTAATTTTCAATGATTTGAACAATATTAAATAAATAGGAAGTACCTAATTGACTAAGGATTGGCTGAATTCCCAATTTTCTTATTCACAGAAATACTTTTTTTGTTGATCAGCTTAAAGTGAGTACTTTTCCCTTCTTGAATTATGAATATTGATTATAATATTTTCTCTATTAACTTGTGTAGCCATCATACAATCTTAAATACATTATTTCAAATTTTTCAAATTTCTAAATTTAGATTCTTCATCTCCTACTAATACGGTATAAAACTGTTGTTCCTTCTCCTTATTCTACCCTCAATACTATTATAAATTTATTGCTCCAGTCCTGAATATTGCATAGATCTATCCCATTCATATAAATTAGACGATGTAAAGTTTAAATGCATTGAATATTTTTGAAATTTTTCTGTTGCGGGTTTTTTAAGAAGATTCATTGAGCAAACAATTCGAATTTTGCGAAAAAGTTCAAATACTAATAAATAATACTAAGTTTCAAATTCAGTTCAGAGATACTGCTTATGATAATCTTTAAGTTTTTATCATAATGGTTCCAGTCACATTATTTTAAAATCGAATATGATGAATGCAAGCTTTCATTTGTTTGAAACTGTCTGTAATAGAAAAGCTTTTCCCAAAGCTTTAGAATTCCAAGCTTTTGAGAACACTATCAAGTTTATAAATAATCAGGATTAAGAAAAGTAATCTCAGGTAATAGTAATCAGGATTATTATAGTAATCTCATCAGATATTTCTAACAATGGATCAGTATGATTTTTGGTGAATTATTAAATATCGTGAAATTAGTACTGGTGAGCTTAACTCCGAAGGTAATATTGGGAAAATTGGTCGAATTCCATCAACTTAGAAGGGAATTTGCGAGGTTTTGATGATTTGAAAATATTCAATCATCAAGTAATGATGATTAAGTATGACGTCATATTGAGAAGATTAAACGCGTCTACTCTACAATCATCAATGATGATGATGATGATACAAGAAGAGGAGCAGCCATCTTGGATTTTCTCCACGGATGACCTTGGACATAAAAGTTAGGATACGATTCATATTTCACTAATTATATTCTCTTTGGATTGGATAAATAGAAAGAACTTAGTGTGTGTTCAAAGCAGATTTATTCTATCTAGTCATTTTAGTGAGGTATTAGTAATTATTTTTCGATATCAATGTTTAAAAATATCGATAAGTGTCGTCGATAGTCAATAGTCGATAGTTGACAATGTGGACCATTATCGAGATTTTCTTTCAATCGCGAGTGTTGATCAATTTGTATTGTATATCCCAACGAAACTGGCGAATGTCTGTTATTAATAATAGCTCCGTCAGGGCAGTCTGAAAGCGGTCTACGAGAGCAAAACTTTTCAGCCAAGTTCACTCTCGACAACATTGATATGTATAGTTCGATAAATTTAATTTGAAAAAATTTGAAAACTTGCGATTGCTATCACCATCAATCAATCTCTTTGAAAATCAAATTTGCGTTTTATCTTTTAATCGATGAAAAATCGTTGATTATAATCAATAATAATTATTATCGTAGCCTACTCAATGTCAATATTCAATTGAATTGTGAAGTGTCCATGATTTAATTTAAAAGAAGATTTAAATAGGGAGATCATCAAAGGAGAACATTAAAGTATTGGATGTGAGTTCTGTTAGTCAATTAAATACAGTGAAATTGGAGTTTTTAGTTTAAAACCACTGACGGCTCGTGCCCACGAAACAGGTGAAGTGCTGAGCAGTAAAAGATACGAGCACTTCTCCTGTTCCGTGGGCACGAGCCGCCAGTGGTTTTAAACTAAAAACTCCAATTTCACTGTATTTAATTGACTAACAGAACTCACATCAAATACTTCAATCTTCTCCATTAATGATCCTTCTCATTGAAATCTTTTCTCATACTCATTTTTCAATGTTAAAAATATTAATTTTTCATACTCAAACATAATTTGATTGAATAATAATGTTCTGTTACTAATGTTCGGAGTCTTATCTTCATTGGTTTCATTCTCTATAAAAGATTCCATGTTTTTTCAATGTCATAAATAGTCTTTCCAGGCAAAGAAGACATTCTGACAAGATGGAAGAATGACTCCAAATTGATATATTTTGTCTCAATTGTAGAGCAGATTGTTTCCTACCATTTGAGACCAAATTTATAATTTTTGAACAGATATTGACCAAGCTGGAGTCATTTTCTCATCATGCCAGAATGTCTTCTTTACTTGGACAGAATTTACCAAACGAAAATTTCAGACAAATTTTTCAAACAATCTCAACACAATGGTCAACATTATAGATTTCGTAGTAGTCTTACTAACAATAAATTTTTTTAGTGGTGAAACGTGAATACAGTTGAATACTATAGTTGTAATCGATGTTATAGAATTATGGAGTTGTAGAAATTATAGAGTTACTACTTCAGTGTTAAAGTGAAGGAGTCTAGAAGATATTTTATTAGCGAAAACTTTTTGATGATTAGGAGGACGAATCAGATTTTAGTTGGATAGGATCAGTCCAATAGGGTTCTAGATAGGCTTTTAACAATAGAAGTTTAGCAGAAACGTTTAGAGGATAGTTTAGGTCGGTTGAAGTTGATCTTCTGTGGGGGAATAATCAGAAAAAATAATAGTAATTTCACTCTAAATAATTGACTGAATATAATTTATAGAGACTCAGTCTACTCCAAAAAATAGAAGCTATTCTATAGATGAAAGATGGGGTAATAAAACTACTAGTAACTACTGGAACTACTAGTAATAATAGTATTAACTGTACTAGAACTACTCTAATAATCCCTTGTTGCTTTTTTACAATTATAATAGTTCTTTTGATACATAATAATAACATCAAAATCCAACATAAACAACAGTATATTCAATATAATAAATTGTCATCAATAATTATACTTATACCCCATATTATTGAAAAATCTACTGCTACTTTACTAAAGATAGACGTATCATATAACAATGAAACAATTTACGCACTATATCAATTAAAGAATAACTATACAGTAGCCTTAATTAATTTTCACAATTACTGTTTCTACACATAATCATGATTTTTTTAATCGAAAACAATATTTTTCCAAACCAGTGATTCAGTGCAGAAAGTAACAATAGACCTTACAAATATTATTTTCATTAATTTACTCCGTGGTTTAGATTTTTAATATTTCTCAGGTTCGAGAGACATATTCTCAATTTTTAAACGGTCTATCATTCAACGGCTTATTAAATATTGTATCCACTGAAGATCAACTTCAACTTTTTAGGATAGAAAAACTTTGTTCCCTCTTCGACAAATTTTAAGTTGTGAACTTTCTTCAAAAATTGTTCTTTAGCATTCATCAAAATTTATCAGACGTTCTTGGTTTTCATTCATTCACTTATTCATGTAACTCATTCATTTATCGGTATTTCTTCCATTCATAAAACCTTTATTCATTTCTTATTATATTACTTCCACAATAGATCATTATCCACCTTGAAACCTGTGCCAGGTGTAATACAATATTTTTACCTTTATTATTAATATATTTAGTGGTAGTTTAATTGATTCGATTTATTATCATCTTGTTGTATAATGATTTATAATATATCTATAGAAGAGTGTGTTTGAGTGTTGTGATTAATAACTATTTTTTTAGAATTTCAGAGTTTGTAGTATTTTAGTTTATACGATTTTCATGTGTAATTTAAGTATTGTTCAAGTGAGATTCATATAAGTAGGCCTACTGGAGAAAACATAACGTAGTCCATTCTTGTAGTTAGAATTGCTTTTCGGAATGACAGGATTTATTCAATTAAAATATTCAATAATCATCAAATGTTTGTTGAAGTTTCTTTATATTATGTTTGAAGTTATTTTAAATTCAAGGAATTTTTATGAATATTTTAAACCTATTGGAGTACAATTCAATAACTGAAAATCATAAATTTAACGAAGATATTTTTCGTCATCAATTGATCAAATAAAAAAGATACTTTACAATCCTTCACAGTAGCAAAATAGACTAGGAATCTCATTTAAAACCTGGTCAAAAGTTTCTTAGAATGTAAGATTAATTTCAAATAACTATTCCATTATATACTAAAATTACAAAAATTTGAAATTTTATAGTAACACAGATGACTACATTATTGTAAATTCACTGATGGTGTTTGAGATTTTAATAGTTGAAGATTCATCATTCTTATATCATTTATCATTCATAAGTCGATTAGGTTGAACTCATAAAATTAAATTAATAATAATTAATAATCCTGTTCATTACCATATAAAGCAATTATAGATTGATTTTGAATACTAACATCCCTATAACAGATATACGCCCTAGAGTAGAGTAGCTACATAAATATAGTCCAATAGTTAAATTATTTAGAATAGATCATAGATAAATTTTTCTGACATTTTATAGTAACTTACAGTACCTCTTTATCAATTTATTAGTGTGTAATTTATTGTGTGATTGGATGTTATAGAAATAATAATAATTCTTAGAGTTAGTTTGATCTCATAATATTATCATTCACAATATACATCAACTGAAATTTTGGCTGAATTTGAACATAAAGAAGCACATGTTTCTGAAACAAGACAATTTGGACAAGTTAGCAGTACTATTGATTTATTTCGTTAGGTACAAGTTACATGACAAAAATTTGTCAAAAATCAAAATTATTTTAATTTCTTTCAAGAGATAGATGAGCCTTTACAATAATGATGCTTTCAATTTCAATTAATAAATTCTTCAAATAATGTTCCCAATTTGACTGCCAACTATTTACTGCTTGAGCTCCGTGTTTTCAATATTGAATGAACAGCTTAGAATTATTTCAATTATTCTATTGATTATGATTCAGCTTGGAAAATCTCAATCTTCTTTTCAAATTCAACAAATCATGATTGGATTTTTTTAAATTCTATCAAACTTGGAATAGGGTGTGTGAGATACATGCGTGTTGTATGAGAGACTCATGATTTTTTATAGCTTTATTAAATTGGGAATTAACCAAATAACTCAGCATAAATCAACTTGGATGTTCAACTTGTGCTATTAGCCTTATCTCATGATTTTCTGGTAAGATGAGAAAATGACTCTAGCTCGGTCAATATTGGTTGAAAAATTGTAAGTCTCAAATCGTAGAAAACATTCTGCTCTACATTTTGAAACATCTAATGTTTTTGTTTATTTGCTGAATACAGTAGTCTGTCCAAGCAAAGAAGACATTCTGGCACGATTGAAAACGACTCCAGCTCGGTCAATATAGGCTCAAAAATCATAAAATTGTAAGTCTCAAATTTTATAAAACATTCTGCTCTACAATTTGAGACCAAATTTATAATTTTTGAATCAATATATTGACCGAGTTGGAGTCATTTTCCCATCTTGCCAGAATGTCTTCTTTGCTTGGACAGACTATTCCCGCAATGCATTCGAATACATTTGGGGTACCGTTTAATTTTTCTGTGAAACACAGAATTCACAAACAGTATTCCCCCATTTAGCGCACAAAGGACCTCATATTATTCCCTCTGTACTCAGCAATTTGCACAATAACAATGCACATTGCTACCAACATTGCAGACCGATTTTTCCCACCGGTCGTTTTTTCCACCGCTGGAACCACTATATTAGAAGGCAAAGAGAATAGTTTATGATGTCGGGGATGATGGCGACACGGTAGGTCTACGACAAAGTGAGTTGACGACAAAGTGGGTCGATGCATACTGAATGATTCAAAACCGACTGTGACATAACTTGATGTAGATTTCCACTCTATCTCCCCCCCCTCCCTCCTCTTACTTCATTTTTCCACTTTTTTCTCTTTCTACCTCTCACACTGAACCTATAAAAAATCGTTTACCGCCAATTTAGTTCAAAGACAAAAGGTAGTCTAACTGCCATTATCACAATGCCTCATGGGGAAACTAGTTCAAAGTTGAACTATGATTTGAATCAGGACAGAATATTTGATTATCATAACTACCATGATGATTTATAACTAGGTAATATTTTATGAGATATCCAATGATACTCGATAAGGAGAAAGTAGGTGAGGGAAAGGATAGGAGGAGCAGGAGGAGGAGGTGGAGAAGAAGGAGGAAGAGGAGGAGGAGGAGAAGGAGGTGGAGGAGAAATGGTGTAGGAGAAAATTGGGTCTTCTTTTAGAACCTTCTTTCCATTTCTCTATATCATCTACTTCTTGCTCTGATCCTTTCATTTCCCACTTGTATTCATTTTCTCCTTCTTTCCTATTTTCGCTATCATTTTCCTACTTCTTTTTGTCCGTCCTCTATTGGTTTCTTTCTCTCTTTCTCCTTCATCCTATTTCCAATTCCTCTTGTATCTTTCCTTACTCTATTGTTGTTTCCTTTCCCCCTTCTACTTTCTAATCAGCTTCTTTCCAATTTCTTTTGAATCTCTATCTCCCTTCTATTCTCCCTCCTTTTCGCCACATCATCGTCTATCTACGTCCTCTCCTACTCCTTTCGTATTCTTCTTCTCTCCTAATACTATATCATCAGGAGTCCTTCTCACTCACCTTAAACTTGAACTTCCATTCTTCCTTTTCTTTTTTCTCTTTTTTATTCTGTTCAACTCTCTACTTATTTCCCTCTCATCATCATCATCATCATCATCTTCTCCTTGTTATGTTTTTTCCTTCTTCTTCTTCTTCTTCTTCTTCTTCTTCTTCTTATGTTTCTTCTTCTTCTTCTTCTTCTTCTTCTTCTTCTTCTTCTTCTTCTTCTTCTTCTCCTTTCTTCTTCTTCTTCTTTTTTTTTCTTCTTCTTCTTCTTCTTTTTTTCTTTTTCTCAATCCACCCTCTCCTTGTCGCTATTACCATTCTCTCCAAAACCATCAAAAAGCTTTTCAAATCTTTATTTTCCATTCTATCTATAAAAGGGACACCACGCAGTCTGTGGCACATTTTTATTGGGATTATACGAAAAAGATCCCTTCGTTCCCTTCCTTTCTTTTCCCTTGTCCCTTCTTCTTCTCCTCATCCTTCTCCACCTCCAACTCCTCCTTCTTCTCCGTTTCCTCCTTGTCCTCCTCGTTCTTCACCTCCACCAGCTCTTCCTCCTTCTCCTCCTTCACCCCCTTTGACAGCTCCTCCTTCTCCTTCACCT
This sequence comes from Sogatella furcifera, assembly GCA_017141385.1. Taxonomy (NCBI): domain Eukaryota; kingdom Metazoa; phylum Arthropoda; class Insecta; order Hemiptera; family Delphacidae; genus Sogatella; species Sogatella furcifera. Next base: position 27,590,429 of record CM029555.1, on the reverse strand, counting down.
CCTCCTCCTTCACCTCTTCCCCCTTCGCATCTTTCTCCAGTTTCTCCCTCCTCCTCCTCCTCCTCCTCCTCCTCCTCCTCCTCCTCCTCCTTCCGGTAAGATCCACACATCTTTCCTTCTTGTTCTTGAAACTTGATCCGAAGGGTCAGCCATACCATACACTAAGGAGATGAGCGTGCTTTTACGACCTCTTCATTTTTTGTTCCAAATCTATTTTTTGTCTCACTCATTCTCTTCCTGTCCTCCTCTCTGTTTGTTCTCCTCAAATCTCTTCCAGTTTTTCTGGTCGATTTCTCCTTTATGCCCCCCTGTTCCCATCAGACCACACTTTTCCAATTTTTTTGCGGGGCTCAACCAATGTCATCCCATCACATTTCCATTCCAAACTCCATTCTCCTCAGTTCATCCTTGGACTTTTCCATTTTTTCCTCCTTTCTCCCGATTTTTCACGGAAAACCTGCCAACATACTCGCAGATTTTCATTTTTTCCATTTTCAATCCTGATTCCTACAAACATAGCCTACTTTCTCTACTCAAAAAACTCTTATTTCCACTAGTACTCCTTAGTCTGTTCAAGCAAAGAAGACATTCTGGCAAGATGGGAGAATGACTCCAGCTCGGTCAATATCGGTTCAAACATCTTGAATTTCGCCTCAAATTTTAGGAAACATTCCGCTCTACAATTTGAGACCAAATTGATTATTTTCAAACCAATATTGACCGAGCTGGAGACATTTTCCCATCTTGCCGGAATGTCTTCTTTGCTTGGACAGACTACACAAAGATTTTCTCTATTCTTATTATTTGTGTTCCAAGTATTTTCTATTTTCCTATTATTCGTATTCTGAGTATTTAGGTTATCTTATCTGAGTAGTTTGCTGCTTTCTCGTATTACATTTTCCTTGAAAAATTGTGTTTAAGGGAATAAAATCTTGGTCAAGAAAATCCTTCCATTGTTGACTTATTCCTCTTACTATTCCTTCATAAAGAAAATAAAAACTAAAACTCGACAAAAACTTCTTACATGGTTGACCACTGACAAAGATGACATCTTAATTTTTTTCTCAAATCCTTCTTCATGTTTTCAATGATATTGATGTATTACTATAGTCTGTCCAAGCAAAGAAGATATCCTTGCAAGATGGTAAATTGACTCCAGCTCGGTCAATATTGGTTCAAAAATTTCAGAAAAAAATCTTATCTACAATTTCAGACAAAATTAATAATTTTTGAACCAATATTGACTGAGCTGGAGTAATTTTCCCATCTTGCCAGATTGTATTCCTGGCTTTGACAGACTAACTAAATGTTATTGTTGGAACCAGACTACTGCCGTAATGTTAAGCCTCAAATTAGTCTCATTCTTACATAATAAATTCAATAGTTAAAACAGAGCAGAGTCAGTAGAACTAGCCACGAAGACTCCATTACAAGAATTGGGGTGGGGGGAGTGTACTGACTATAGCTGCTCTGTGATTGGTCGAAAGCTTGGCTCCGCCCTCAAGTGGGCTGGCATTCGAATGACTCTTCCACCAATCGTAGCAGTGTTGGGTGTACACTCTTATCATATCGTTTTCTGTTGGAAACATGGTTCTCGATTGACTAGATACTCTTTATTTTTCCAATTTTTTTGCGATGGATCGAACCATATAGTTTGTTCAAAAAATATTTTCGCCAGATAGTCTTCAAGTACAATTTATTTATTCATTCAGGGTCTTGCCTGTTCCGACACACATCAGCATAGATTATCTATTACATTATATTTCAATAATTCAAACCCAAATTCTGGGAAATGATTAAATAGAAAAATTACTGTCAGCTTATCGATTTTCTTCACAGCACTATTCAGCGATTGGCTCCTTTTTTGTATTATTTCATCTTATATTTTCGGATATGCCAATGTCTTTAGTCTCAACCTTGAATCTCATCAAACGCGTACCTTATTCAACATTCTATTTGTTATTCCTCCTTTCTAATTCTTGAATAGAAGAGAACCCAATTTTAAATCCCACAATCAAAGTTGCTGAGAGAATAATTAGCTAGATGAAACAGTGACTTGAGCCCGGGTAATTAAACCAAATCATTTTAGAGCATTTTTAAAGACCTGCAGAGACTTTTATGCTTTTTCGAGAGAAAAAAGATTAAAACTTTGAGCGTTCTCTTTGTGACAACCTGGATTTGTTTCTGTTTTCTCTATATTTCTCCCCCTTATCTCCTATCTCTTTGTCGCACTTCTTATCTCTGCCTCCCTTCTCTATTCTCTCTTCTCCTTTCTCCTCTTTTCTCTTTGTTTTTCTTCTCTTTCTCACCCCCATCACCTCCCTCTTTATCTCTCTCTATTCTCTCTTCTCTTCTCCAAAACAAGCTTTTCTTTTTCTGTCGGTAGTCGGTTTATCTCAAAATAATAACCAACTTGACGCACCTTCTGCTCTCACATTTCTTTTCCCATTGAGGCATTTTTTTCCATCTTTTTCTTCTGTTGACTTCGGGTTTCTCTTGTTTTCTATCTCTTTTTTGCTCTTTTGACACACCTGCGACATCTCGTTAATGTGTTCCTGGGAAGGGATGGTGATGGTGGAATAATAGGGGTGGAAGGGGGATGAAACAGGGAGGAAAAGATGAGAGAAGAAGAAGAAGAAGAAGAAGAAGAAGAAGAAGAAGAAGAAGAAGAAGAAGAAGAAGAAGAAGAAGAAGAAGAAGAGGAAGAAGAAGAAGAAGAAGAAGAAGAAGAAGGATGAAATGGAGAAAGAATAGGAAGGAAGAGAAGATTGATTTATTAGAGTAAACGATAAAGATTGTGAAAAATTAATGTGGATGAGTAAAAGTGAAAGAAAAATCATGTTAAAAATTTAACGAGCTCTGTAACGAATGAATGAAGACAATGATGATATCTAATGATTTTTTAAGATTGATAAATGAATCTTGAGAGGTATAGATTAATTTGATAGGAATGACTTGATCTTATGAATGAGTGTTATGATTATAAACATTTCTTTATGAATCCAATCATGATTTGTAGTGTCTCGGACCTCGGTTGAGCTCTTTTCCAAGCCCAACTTACATTGATCCATAAGTTTTATAACTTGACAATTTCATAATAACTAGACTCTTATCATATAGGTTCACTAACTATAAAGTAGAAAATTGTTGCATGGATTTCACTAATCCAATGCTATCAATTCATACAATGTCAGTTTATCAATCTCCTATTAAAAAATGATGTTCGATTTCGCAACAATTCACTAATTTTGTCAATAACTAATCGCTAATTTACAAAGTCTGTTCACTCACTATTGCTTTAACTGATCACATCCCATGTGGGTCAAGTGAAAGAGGGGGCTCTTGTGCCTCAACTTCGCCCACATCACTTATGTATAGTACTAAGTGGAAAATAAAGGCATTTATCTATCTAATTTAATACAATTTCTATTGTATACTTTACTAATAATTGTGGCATAAATTTTCATTTTCTCACTAATTTAATACACAGTTTTCATTTTCTGTTTTACTAATATATGTTGGCATCAATTCATCAATTTCCTACTAGTTCAATACACAGTTTCCATTACCAATTATAGCACAACTTCAATCCATTAATTATCAATAATTGTTGCATCAACTTATCAATTCCCTGCTGAATTTACACAATCGTCCGTCTACTAACATGGTGGCACAACTTTATTAATTTCAACCCATTAATTACTAATTGAGGCATAAATTTCCTACTAATTCAATACATTTTTAATTGTCTGTTAACTAATTGTGGCACAAATTTTTAAATTTTAACCGATTAATTTTCAAAATATTAATGCATCGTTCGTTGTTTGTTTCATTTTGCTTGAACAGTGGACCTGACGAACGGCCAGTTGACACCTAACAATAACACGCCATTGCTAACACAGGCATTATCAGGTAATGGTGAGTTCGGTTAACTATCGAATTTTCACATCTTTTTTACTATTAAACTTTGGAGTCTAAGTTCTAGAGTCACCCCTTATGTAAGAACTTTGTCCTAGAGCTAGTCTGGTTGATCAAAGAAGACATTCTGGCAAGATGGGAAAATGACTTCACCTGACTGGGTTAATATTGTTGAAAGAATTATAGATTTTGTCCCAAATTGTATAAAATATTGTGCTCTACACTTTGAGACCAAATTTATAATTATTGAACCAAAATTGATCGAGCTGGAGTCATTTTCACATCTTGCCAGAATATCTTCTTTGCTTGATCAGACTATACCTTGACTCTTGTTAGACTCGCAAAATCTAATAATTTTGAGCGTCCAATCAGTTTTGGCTGAAGTGAAATTGATAGGAATTACTTTGAGTTGAATTGATTGTTCAAGGTTTTCGTACACTATTGAATTTTTCATCAAACTTATGGAACTTGCTAAATGACCTCGAATTTCAAAGATTGTACTATTAGATCTAGAAATATTCCTAGCAAAGCGGTCCCATACGATCGAGTTTTTACATCAGTTTGGATTAAAATGTATAATTAATTTAATAACAATCCAGCTAGGTCCTTGCTAGATTCCATTGAAGTTTTAACTGCATAACGGAAACGAAATTTGGGAATGGAAAATTTATGAGATAAGAGTATGATGCATGTGGCATAGTAATGGAACATAATAATGATGTGCATAATAATGCACAATAATGGAATTTAGCATGTGATTTTTTTTTTTGCTATAGTTTGCATTCTAAACGATTTATTAATAAAAGCCATGAATGCAGGTTGTAAAGTGTATCATATTCAAAATACGTAAAACACCTATCATGTCTTTGCTCATAGTTACACTATTTGATAATCATTTTCGAGTTTGCAATCTAGATTCGCTTGCACCAATCTTTGCGATTAGAGAAATCATATTTCCATGATTTGTTGAATTTTAAACGATTTTACATTTAAATAAAGAATAATTTTCATCTACATCATTTTAAATCGACTCTACAATTATTATTCTTGCACCATTTTTGATTAGCATGCACCATAATCAATATTAATGATTAATAAGATGAAATAAAAATACTCAAATTCTCGTTGTTCTGAAAAATCAACCTCTTTTTCAATATAACTCGGTTTCTATTGAAGACAGAGAAATAACCGACCTTGTTACCATTCTCTTGGGTATTTTATTTTCTATAAAAAATATAGGAATGATTTTTTTCGTCCGACGCTTCGCTTAAAAATCGTAGTCTATAAGACTACACCAAGAGTTCAAAAATTAACAATAAGAACCCCCTATTTCTGTCGTCCCAATACGAGGTTCCACCATTTAGTAGCATTCCTTTCTAACCCCCTATTCGTTCTATCTCCCTGTTACAGTGATGAACAACTACCAGGCAGCAGCTGCAGCGGCAGCAGCCGGTTTCGGGCCTCCGGCCTCGCCGCACGGTGGTGCCGGTGGTGGTGCAGGGGGCGGCAGCGGAGGCGGTGCGGCCGTGAGCAGGGGCGGAGGCGCGTTTGGGGGCGCGGGACCCGCGTCGGCCAATTCTCCGGCGCCTGATCTCTATGGCAGCACGGACAGTGCGGCAGCTGCGGCTGCTGTAGCGTCTTATGTGCAGGTACGATTGGCGGACTAGATTAATTGATAAATTAAATAAATAAATAATGTATGTATAAAAGAAGTATAGTGATGAAAACACTAGACACTGTCACTCTCACTAGACAATCTCATTAGACACTGTTTCAAAAGTTGGAAAATGATCATTGGATAGATGGATTAATGCGTGAACTTTATTCTAACAAAATTGGAAAACATTTGTGCTCAATATTTAGTAAAATATGAGAATTCATGGAAAATTATGAATTTATATGATTATATACGTTGATATCATCATAAAATAAGGTTTCAATCCTTAATCTATGATGTAATTACCATAAATATTCCCTTATACTGCATAAATCCAAAATATTGGAATCCTATGGAATATTTATTTATTTATTTAATGAAGATAATATTTAATTTATCTTGTTTATTTCTGGAACATTCATCTAAATTCAAAATTGTTTGTTATAAAATATTTTTGGAAGTGAGAAATTGTAATATTAAGTTTGATGATTTATTATAACCTTGTTTTGGACTGTTGTAAAAATTGTTAGAGGAGCAGTTTTGGGCTTAGCCTGTTGCACTCGCCTACATGTATATAATTATTATTGAATAAATAAATAAAATAAATTCAGTATAGGCTGATTAAATTCTATCTGCAATTTTTTCATCGTCTATTTCACAATTGTTAACCAGACTTAGACTCACTGATAAATTGGTTTTAAAAAATTGTTAGTCGATTAATTTATAGTGATACTATTTATCTATTTTGAGGCTTCAATCTTTACTCTTTGGAATCATTCAATTTTGAAACCTTTAGGATTGTCTCAATAGTGAATTCAATATATTTTAAACTTCAGAAACAGTCTACTGTATATATATACACACACATTGTGGCGTAGCTTCCTATTAAAGGAAGCTATGATTGTGGCCATTAAAAGATTAATTCAACGATTGCATAAATTTAGTATAGGTATTAGAATTTTATCTGCAAAGTTTTCTGTCTAACTAAATTTCCTAACTATTTGATAATTGTTAACCATACTCACACGTGGATTGATTGATTTATTTTAAATGATTTTTGTTGTTTTTGCAGGCGGCTAGCCCTCAGCCGCCCCCCCAGGCGGCCCAATTTGCGCCGGCCATCGCAGTGAGCCGCCACGCGCCCATCAACTACAACCCGGGCCCCCTCATACCGGCCGCATTCACCAATGGATACCATTGAGTACCACCAATCAAGGTAACTAATAGATTATATTTGAATTTTTAATTCCATCAGTAAAAATTATTCATAAATTCCATTGTGGCTCGTCCACCGCTGTGAAGATATCTACATATTTGTTGGAACAATAAAGTTTAGTAATTCTAAAATCAAAATTATTTGACTTTTATTGAATAAAGGAAAAGAAGTTTCTAAAAAAGCATGCTTATCTATGAATTTGAATTTATGTTATAATATTAAATAATTACTGTTAATGAGAAAATATAGCTGATTATATTAAATACTCAAAGCACAAACTAGGAAAATTTAAAAAACCATGGATTAATTCTCTAATATATGCTCGAAGTGAAACCTATTTGCATAATTCACAAAAAACTTGATGTACTTGCAGTTTAGCACGTTAGGTAGCGCTGAGTGCTACTTGCTCCTACTGAGTCCTGTTTCACTCACCACGATTTTTGGAACCATATTTTTTGATCATTTGTCAACCACCTTAATTTTTTGGAAACAAATGACTGTTTCTAATTATTATTAGCTCTATAAGGACAGTCGGTGAGCTGTCTGCGAAAGTCATCAAAACTAGAGCGACCTCAGCTATACTAATTAGCTTTTTTCTGAGAGTGATTTGGGCTTGTGCGTGGATAATGATGATGATGTTGATGAGAGATGAGTAGTCAGGGTTTTAGGTAGTCAGGACTGACCATCTTCTCCGAAAGACGGGGTGGTCGTACCTATGTGATTGTGTTGTGGTCAAATGAAAGTAGTGTGTGACAGTAGTATGTATTTAGTATGACTGTAACTTGAAGTTCAAATTCAACTGTTTTGCCTGAGCTGAACATCAATAACAATCATTCGCTATAGTCTGTCCAAGCAAAGAAGACATTCTGGCAAGGTGGGAAAAAGGACTCTAGCTCAGTCAATATTGGTTAAGAAATTATAAAATTAGTCTAAAATTGTAGGAAACATTCCGATCTACAATTTGAGACTGGATTTATATTTTTTAAATCAATATTGACCGAGGTGGTGTCATTTTCCCATCTTGCTAGAATGTCTTCTTTGCTTGGACAGACTATAATTACCTCAGTTTTGGCACCAGTTATTAATAGTGGTGTGTATTTCTCATTGAAGAAAATTTCTTTTTCCAGGTATCGACTATAGATTTGAGATGTTGAGAAGAATAAATGTGGCACACTGCGGTACTGAGGAGGAGATCATCATTATTGGAGCAGCAAACTAAATTCAGCAACTGCAAATCAGCTGACTCATCAGTTCTGCAGTTCCGTTTCTACTGCGCTGTTCTTGTTGTTGTTAATGTTCACACCTAATTTGCTCTGTATAATCTCTGCAAGTAATAATAATAATTATAAATTGCACACACGAATCATATATAATAATATATAAAAAATAATAATAATGATAATTTATTGGAGAGCTGTTACATTGTTCCACCTATGTGCCACGTATGAGTGTGAGTGTGCGTGTGTGAGTGAGTGTGTGAAGGATATTATATATACATGTATGTAATATTCGTTGAAGCTATATACATCGTTTGTTGATTCAATACAGAACCCACAAAATTTCACACTGATGTGTGTTTCAACAGTGAACATGTTATATTATTTGAATAAAATAATTGATTTAAATAATAACAATACTAATTACTATACTTTGCACTTCTCCAATATAGGATATATATATTATATGGATAATAATTATAATAATATATATGATATAGCCATTTAGCGGATAAAATATATAAATATAAGTCTTAACACATTCACCATTGACTTGGCAAACACTCTTTCATACAGGCAGACATTGTGTACAATAACTGTATTGTGAATTTGTATTGTTGATATGCTGAAAAATGAATAACAATAATTGTATGTTGATGTTGGTGTACGTTAGATTGTTCCAAGGCCTCTAAAATAATAATAAATATAATATTGTTGTGAATGTTGTGTTGAATCCTGTAAGCTGCGCTTATTGGTATTGATATTATTTGTTGTGCGAGACATTATTTGAAAGCGCATCTTGGCATTGTTTTAATAAACTGATAATGAGTGAGTTAGATTTTGTTTTGAATTATTGAATGCTTGGTACTTGTTTTGAAACAATGTGCAGGTATAAAAGTTATGAAAGATTGGAGAAAAGTATCAAATGAATTTTTTAATGTTTCTCTATCTATATATTCTACCCTTGTGTCTTATAAAGATGTTTTTTTACTGTTATCTTTTTGCTCTTTGTATGAAATTATCGTTTGAAACATCATTATTCAGCTTTTAACAATTAACATTGTTTTAAAATTTTAACTCTGTAAGCTTGGCGCTTCAATTTTTATTTTACAACAAAAAATTCTAAATATAATCTAGAATAGAATAAGCAAATATTCAATCATGGTAACATCCCATCGCTCAATACATTGTTGATGTCACAATTGATAGCAGTTGATTATTGATATTTTACAAAATTCATGAACTGATTAACATCAGTAGGTCTTATTAACCTCTCATTTTAACATAAAATTGATGGTTTTTTCATCAAACTAATACATTTCTTTCAACCTTTTAACTTGGTTATCTCTCTTCAAGAGAGTAGAATTATTAATAACTATTATTTTATCTATAGTTTTCAATATTTTTAATGCTAATTTATTGATGAATGTTCAGTGATTGAACATGCATGCTTGAAATGAATGAATTGATGATATTAGTAGATTATGAATTTTATTGATGAGGAAGAATATATGACATTTTTTAACGGGAGAATCATTGAACTACTACCCTTGTTATACTTATATTGTTACTGTTGATTTATCTTATTTTGTATTCAAATTTAGTAATGATCATAATGTAATTTGCATCATTGACTGAGTAGGGAAAATTCAAATTTGGATTATTTTATTCAATTCAGATGTTTGTTTTAAAATAGGCTAATCGCAGAATCTACCAAAAATGTATCAAGTGATATTAAATTTGAGATTAATTATTGACATTATGTTGATATTATTGTAATAAACGCTATTATTGTCGAATTATCTATATTATTTTATTATCATTCATAAATAATTCTACAACAGGTTTTTCATTGTCAGGAGATTGATCACACCAATGTTGTTTTTTTGTAATTTATTGAGAAATCAATTCCCAGTTTCTTATCAAGGTTCAATTTTCAATTTGATAGTTTTCAAGAAAATTTAGCTTTTATGCAAGCCTATCCTTCATAAGCTGCTTAGCAATATAAATTCTACGATACACCCTAATATTTTGTGATTATATATTTTTAATTATTTAAAATACAAATTATAACCATTACCAATACAATGGTTAATTTTTATTCAATTGGTTTTAATATTAATCTGGGGGAAAAATTGACTGATTTTACGAAAGTTATAGTTATCGGGCAGATCATAGAAGAATGTTGTTTATGGCTAGGATATTATTTTAGAAACTTATTTTATACTTTTACTTTTTGAGTGAATTTTCTTCTGTCAAAATCAATTGTGTGGCTTATCCATTGTCTTTCCAAATTCAAATGATGTATTCAAGTAGAAAATCCCTTAGGATTTTTACAATTTTTAATCCCAACAATTTTTTTTACATCCCAATCTCGCCAGTAAAAAATCGTTGATTTAATTGGAGTTGATTAATTTTGAGAATATTTGTCTTCCAAAGTTTTGATAAATATCCAGATCACCCATAGCTTTCAGCATGTTTTCATTCCCATTGAACGTTGTTCTATATTACTTAATTCTGAACTAAATGAATGAAAAGTATTGAAAATCGCCGAATTGGTAGTTTTAAATTGAGGTGTTCCATGTTTTACAATATCAGTGATTTGATTATTAATTAACTTACCTCTTCTTTCTCCATTAAATATTCTGTTAGCATTCAATGTCTAGAATAAAATTACTTGTTTAACAAATTAATTTCCTTTTTTTCCTAGGATTCTCCCCAGCTTTTCTATCAATTTGTCACAAACTATTGAAACCCCATTATTTTAAAATAATCTAAAAATTATTAGTTTCCAATAGGGTTTGTGGTTTCGTTTATGCTTTTTCAATAGAGGTGAAAATAATAAAATGTTTTTAATTTTAGTTCATCTGTATGAGCTGTTTGTGTGTGAGTGTTAGTATGCATGTAAAAGTATGTTTGTGTTAGTAATCGTATTGACAGGGTATTCTCTCCACTATTGTGTGATTAATTTTAAAATAAAAAATACAAGATATTTTAATTATTATATAAATATTGTAATACTTGTAACTGGAGGCTAAACCTACTTGATAATCAAATCATTACAAGGACCAATTTCAATTGAAATTTCTCAAATTCATTAAATTTCTCAAATAAATTTATTATTATACATTGTTCTGTTTTTAAAAACAAGTTACGTTGTAATTTTTCCCCTATTCCTAGACTGTTTCATTGAAATATTCATGGAATAAAGAGTTCTTGAAAATCATAATACTTTCCTTACAATACAAAAATCAGTTTTACTCTAATTAATGTAACTCTAAAATTATTCTGTTCACCAACGCAGTTCAATATTCGTTTTACATTAAATTAATATTGAATGTGTTTTTCTTGTCAGTCTAGGAGGAAAATATTCTGTTATCAACGATGAATCTATTACTGACAATGTTTTATAAAATTCGTTTTATTGTCTGAAAACTTGATAAGAAAGAGTTGCAGGGAATATTATGTTTCAATTTGATTTACTTTATACTTTTTACCCATCCTTGGTCTAGACCCCAATTTTTTTTTTTTTGCTGCAGATGATTCCCATATAAGTATTCAAATTTACTTGTGCATGGGTAATGGAGTGTGCAAGGGTGATTTATGAGGTGCATAAACGACCATGCCCCAGGTGGGATTCAAACCCACGACCGGGTAGCTAATTACAAAGCTGCTCTCCTCAGATATTATCAATATGTAATGATAAACTTCTATGTATCAAAACTTTCACCCTATAAACATAAATTATAATTCACAAATACTCACAACTATCCAACAATTATTATTATTATTAAAAACTTAAATTATAATCACACTTGGCACCAATACACTGCAACTCTTGAACAAAACCTTATTTGATAAGAAAAATTGAAAGTAAAATTCACCTGTCAAAAAATAATATATTTAACCAACCAATATTATTATGTCTATTGGAAGTATAAAACTGTTAATATATTCATAAATTACGTAATGTTATATAATATCCTATTTAACTGTTTGTTTCAAAAGTGACTAACTGGTTGATTTGAGATTTGTGTGTGAGTGTGCGTGTGGATGTCTATGTTGTAATAAATATATAAGCAATAAAAGCATATATGTATATGCGTTCAGTAATCGTTTTAGTGGTATATATGGATATTTATATGCAATGTCGCAGATTTCTGATGAGCTTGAATGTCTGTCTAAAAGAATAGATAGTCAAAGGTGGGTGAGATGAAAGGTTGGTTAAAAGGGATGGAATATGTGTGAAAGAGAGAGAAAGAGGATGTATTTGTGTGTGTGAGAGAGAGAGAGAGTAGATGTGTGATATCTTGTGATGATGTTTTTATCATACCAAATAGCATTAATGGAATAATTATTATGATTATTATGTATAATGAAGACCTGTTCCTACCTTTTACCTGATACAACCTCATCCTCCCTTAAGTTAAGTAATTCATGAAAGCAATACTTAATGATATAAAATATATTATAAAAATATATTGATGATATATATCTAGGAATTATTAGAATATTCGATTAAAGCATGAATAAATTTATTTTTACAAAGACTATAAGTATGAAGTAATGAATTTTGTGAAACTTTTCGTCAGTTTTAAATCTATAGTGGAGGCTCTAAATTTTATCTGATCTGGTGATTTGTCTGTCTTTGAAATTTCCTTTTTTGTAATTTTATTCACCAATATTTTACACCAATAAATAATTTTTTGTCCAACTGAGATCTCCAACATCTCTCTTCCATTTTACTGGAATAACTGAATCCAATGCAATTGGTGGTTGGTGAATGATTGTTATTGCTGCTCAGCTCTGTCAGGACAGTCGGTGAGGGGTCTGTGAGAGAATATTGGGTCGAGAACAACCTCAGCTAAACTATTTTGCTTTCGTAGACCGCTTTCAGACTGTCATAACGGAGTTGATCTTTGATAACAGACATTTGCTAACTGACAATTTTTTTGGCATCCGATATTGATATTAATATTGTTATGATTTAGAAAACTCCTTCCAAAACTATTGTATTAAATGCTTTGGTCACATAGTTTTCAATTGCCGTACCTTACTAGTTTTCCAGTACTAGTTTTCACTGCTTGAATTCTTAATTCTTTATCCAAATCTCATCATTTTGTCATCAAATTGTAGCCTTTATGACCAACTCTACATGATTTTCAAAAAATGATATCCTTTTTAAAATCTGCAACCTCTCTGAATCACCGACTTTTGATTTTTAAACAGTGGATAGATTAAAAGAGTTTCATTTTATCAAAGCTAGCTTTCTGATAACAATCTTTCATGATCAGACAAATCATCAGATCGCAAAAATATGACCTTCCAAATAATTATTGTCAACTCAGTTTGGAAACTTGTCATGAATACTGACCGAGAATATAATTGATAAAATACAATAAATATATAGCTACTGTAAGGTTTCTTATTGAAACGTTCGATCTATAGAACATAGAACTGTAAATAACGAATATTTTCAAATAACTTTTACAACAGTATGAATAATAATCATTACTATAATAATCATCATCTTCTGATTCAGGCTCCCATTTCTACCAGTTAATTTTACACTCTGTCTCTTATTGGTAAAAATATTTATAAATATTATATAAAAGCATACAGTACGATAAATAATTATACAACTACTTATGAATACAGTAAATTCTTTTAAGCTAATATGTACAGAGCATATTACGGTAATATGATTATATTATAACTACTTGGTAATGATATTTGGGTTTTAGAGGAAATCTTGTACAGAAGCATATAATATAAAATTCTGAAACATTTTTGAGGACATTGTTGAAACTAACTACCGTCTTGTCGAACTTGTAGATGAGAGTAGAGATCTTTTGTAAATAATTTCAAATTTATTAATTAAAACAGACAATTTTTGTCGAATTTTGCAGTAGGACAAAGTATCTAGTGTCTTTGTTAATTTGCTGAATACAGTATAGTCTGTCCAAGCAAAGAAGACATTCTGACAAGATTGAAAAATGACTCCAGCTCAGTCAATATTGGTTCAAAGATTATAAATTTGGTCTCAAATTGTAGAGCAGGATGTTTTCTACAATTTGATATCAAATTTATAATTTTTAAACCAATATTGACCGAGCTGGAGTCATTTTCCCATCTTGTTAGAATTTCTTCTTTGCTTGTACAGACTATATCAAAGAATGCTCCGGCCGCATTATTGTTTGGTTCTATGAGAGGTTATGAGCGCTTGTTTGTTGAGGTGGGTTCAAATCATTCAAGATCATCAAAAATTATCATCTTACATTGTTGAACAGCTGATCGAAATCAATTTGGCAACCTTGAAATCAGCAGTTATTTGTACATTTTTGACCTTGAAACACCCCCCACCAGTTAGCTAGATAGGAGATAATGTACTATATTTATTGCTTTATAGAAAATCAAATATTGCTTTAAAAAAGTATAGGCCTCGTTAAGTTCGGTTGATGCTTCTCTATACAGCTCTGTCTTCCTTGTTGAGTTTAAAAGAATTATTTAGCCTAGGTATTCAACCTAGTTTCGGTTAGTTTCATTGTTCTTAGTTACATTAACAGACAACGTCGAATAGTTTCATCATAGTTGAAGCAAACTAATATTTAAAACTATGACCACATTCCAAAATTTTGTCAAAAAGTTTCGGGGGTGACCACAAATGGTTCCGACAAATTTTTCAATTTCATGTGTAGACTCAGTTATAAAAAACTGAGAACTGAGTTGTTCGTTTTATTTATATATTTTTTATAGTTGCACACTACAGACAATTAATCTGATTTTCAATAGAATTTGTGGAAATTTTCACTTGAAATCAGCAGTTATTTGTACATTTTTGATCTTGAAACACCTTCAATATGTATATATTTTTAACTTTGAATTTTATTGTAATTTTTGGAACTCAAATAATTTGTGAATTATTTTTAAAATATCATTATATTTCAATGATAAGGTGAGATTGAAAAAGGGACCAGAGTTATAGAATAAATAAAACGTGAAATGATATAGGAAGGATATGAGACTAGAATATTGTGAAAATAGCTGAAGGGTTTTTATACTTAACTTTCAAATTTTAGTATTATTTATGTTGGTACACCTGGAGTGGTCACCCCAATAACTCACCCCTTATCTCTTGAAAATTAGCTGAAACATAAAACTTCTTCACTAAACTAAATAGGTAATTATTACAAAAATAATTGATAATTTTCCTGTTGAAAGCCAAAGAATTGAATTTGGAAATTTTAGAATCGATCGAAAATAGAAAGTTGATCTAATATTGTCGGATAATAAAATTTTGAAATCGAATAGTTGACTATATTACGTATAATTGTAAGCTTTATTTATTGAATATTAGTTTAAATGTGTGCTTATTGTTAATTTGTTGAATTTTATATATATATTTATATATAAATAAATGAGAACATGCCTTGCAAGAGGCTCTTCCGCATAGAAAATGGGATTATAGATTGCGGATTATAGCCAGCTTTATATGTGATACCTCTGAATTGTAATAAAGAAACTTAATTTTTTACAACGGAAAACGGTAGGTTTCAGTTTATTGAGTACTATTTGAGATATCAAAACAAACAAGAAACGGTTCTATGAATGTATAGATTGTTATTATTAGAATTTCTTACTTGTATTTGATTGCGAAAACAATTTTATGAAAATGTTTTATTGTTTAGAACGTGGTTAGAGCAAGGAAGAGAGAAAAATGAAAATAGATTATTATAGTGAAGCAGATCTAGCAAAAGTCAAATGTTAGTATAACTGAAAGGTTGTTTATTGTTTTGATACTGAAAAATAATTTTTCCAACATATTTTTAAGCACTTAACATACAATATAGCTTCTGTTCTACAAACATTAGTCTCCATACAGCTTATTGATGCTTGATTAATTTAGTGTTTTCAAGATTTGAAACAGATTGAAAACTTGATAAAATTAGGGATGCTGTAGAATACTGCTGACTCTAATTGGAAAATATTCTTGACTAACATATCATTTCTCCCAGAATGTTCATCTAAAATTGTAACTTCATAATAACTACTCAAACATTATTTATAGTAAGTAATCTGACAGTTTTATCCAGTATACATGATTAAAAAATGATATATGACTGATTTTTTCTTAAAAATATAAATTTTATTGATTCAGAAAAATGATGATTTAGTGCATAGTTATGTGTTTAGGTAATATTTTGTTGTGACATTTGGTTGTAAATAGGGAACCAAATGATTGGTTTTGAAATATGATTTTTTCTGGCCTAAATAGGTTTTTATCGACTCATTCAATCTCGTTTTGAAAGTAACGTTCTTTTAAGATTTATTATCGGAATAATATTCTCTGCAGTTTGAAAATTGTTGTATGAATGTCTGTGAGTGTAAGTGTGAATGGAATTGCGAACAAAAAAAATGTTTGAAGGATTGTATACTCTACAAATTTCCCCTCCCTCCCCTTAAGAGAAGATTCAACCCCCCTCCCCCTCTCAGCCATCACCCCTCCCACCCCACCTACACTATCCAATTGCATCGCTTCTATGCTTTATATGTCAAACACATGTGATTTATACTTAATGTCTGACAATATTCACTTATATGATGATATATACATGATAATATTATATTCTTACTTATCATTTTATAAAGTTTAAATAAATGAAAATAAGCATTGGCCTTAATGAGAAATACTATTGTTTAATAATATATTATTCTGTATCAGGTTTTTGTTCCAATAATAATATTACATTGCATAAAACAAGCTAGATGTTTAGATATACCTTGTGATTGAAATGAGGATACATTTCGAAAACTAACGTAATTGGTGTTTGATGTAAAAACTTGTAAAATTGGGTTATCAAACAAAAAAATGCTTCATGTTGAATAAGTATGTTCACAAAAATTAGCTTTGTACTTTGCATAGATGTAATAACACTTAAGATCATCTATTATGTTAGAAATATCATAACACAATAGAAGTTAGTTTATTGTGAATCTCATACTTCATTATTGAAAACAATCATTCATGCTTTATTCATTAATCAAACAAGATTACTAATGAAAATGAAAATATTCTGGATGATTTTTCAAAAATTTTAATTCCAAAGAAGGACATGAAAAGGTGCTTTTAGCATTGTTCTCATTCAAAATGCTCAAAATTATAACTTTTGTTTATAATTTTTTAATGAAAGAATCTATTAAAATACCGTCTAGCACATCTGTATAATTTTCTGTGATATACATCGATCATCACAATAATAATGTATTCATCAATCCAAGATTGATTATACATCATATAAAATTTTATCTACAGCACAATATGTATTTCAATAGCAATTTTATACGTTTAGCTTCTTTTCATAAATTTATCTTATTCATTGTAAAGTGAATTGTATAAAATAGATGGCTAACATTATTCATGAAAACACCAATAGACATGTATGTAAGCTTAGGTTTTTCAGTATGACGTCATTATTATTGCCAGTTTGAGATTTTTTTTAAATTTTTATAACCATTTTTCAAGCGTCTAAAATAATTTTCCATATTCGATTCTAAGATAAGGTCATGTTCGATTTCTAAGAGTTATTCAAATTCCTCCATTTAAAATGGTAACTTTGTTTAAATTTGATAAATTTTAACTTATTCTCAATATATTTAACGATCACTCAGAGATTTAAATTCTCAAGAAATTCTAATTAACCAAAAAGTTTGGAAACTGACAAGCCAGTTGAAAATTTTTGATAAATTATTTGAGTTTCCTTTTGCTTATATACAGTACAATTCTTGGTTACCAAAACTATCCAAAGTGTTTTAGGGCTATCAAGATACATGAGCTACAGGATTGATGGTATTTTATGGATACAACAACTATAAGTTAGATCAGTTAGTTCAAGTTAAAAGTTAGTTCAGAGGTTCATCTTATTTCTTGAACTCAGTAGCCTAACAGTACCTCATGGCATGGTATCAAACTCAGTATTTAAGGAATCATTATTAGATGATCTTCTCGTATCGCTCAACAAAACGCTTAAAGTGCGGTACCCTATTTATAAAAAATTGTTTAAACTGTAAACTAGAATTTAATAATTTTCCAACATACCTTAAGTATAACAACGGAAATATTTCTTATTTTTATAGGATTATTTTTCGAAAAAAATAATAATATTGTATTAACACAAATATCTCAGTACTTTGATGAATTTAGTAAACTATTTTTCTCGATTTTAGTTTCTACAGAAATCGAACATGACCTAAAAACATATATTATATATAGTTGACTAGCACTCAATCTCACCCCGAATCCATAGTAGTAAAAGTAGGCCTGTTGTGGCAACTATAGATATATCCCGGTAGGTTTAGGGTAACCCAACTCTTGTCTATTATACAGTGGTTGATAAAACTCGGCAGCTTAATGCAATAATCGATGAAAGCAATAAAACAATTAAATATAATAATTAATTATATTTTATTTCATCTTGTATAGAATCGAATGATCTCTCTTGTCGATAAATTGAATGCGGAAAATATAACGATTGTTCGAACTGGGAATCAGGAATGTTTAGGCTACCGTACTACAGAGATGACTATACTGTATTATATACCAGTTATTGTATAGTTTGTACAAGCAAAGAAGACATTCTGGCAAGATGAGAAAATTACCTCAGCTCAATCAATATTAGTTCAAAAATTAAGAATTTGGCTTCAAATTGTAGATTAGAATGTTTTCTACAATTTGAGACCTAATTTATAAGTTTTGAAGCAATATTAACCAAGCTGGAGTCATTTTCCCTTCTTGCCAGAATGTCTTCTTTGCTTGGACAGACTATTGTAGGACAGTAAGTAGATTGTATAATCTACAGCTCTATTATAGTAGACTGTATAATCTACAGTCTCTATTATAGTAGACTGTATAATCTACAGTCTCAATATTATTAGACTGTATATTTACAGTCTCTATAATAGATGGTACAATCTACAATCTCTGTATAGGCTACTGACTGTTTGTAGTTAGCTAATAACTACTTCATACAGTTGAAGTGACGATGAATTTCAATGTTATTTAGTGCAAATTATGTGAAGATAATGTTGAAGGTTTACATTTTTGTACGGCTATCCTGTGTATAATAAGAATAAATAATGATAATATCATAACAGTTGAAACGATGATCATTGTACGTGTGTGTGAGGGTGTGTGCGTGTGTGAGTGTACGTTGCTCCTTGAAAATAAAGTATATAATAAATAATAAAAGTAAAGCTTATTGTTTTATTCTCGAAAAAGAAATAGTATTATCAATATGATAACAATATTATGAAGTAATACTTTTTAAAAGATGATGATTGTGTGAGTTGTATGTACAGCTAATACAATACCGTATTGTATATAATAATATTATTATTATAATTATGAACTATTATTAAACGCAAGTGAACTCTATAATATTATATACTTATGAGTCGAAAGGGTAGAACATGCATTGAACCCTTGTGTACGTGGGGAAATAAAGAAAATTGTTCACTGAATACTTTTAGTTTATTTTTTATTCTCCTTCTTCTCCTTCTCCTTCTCCTTCTTCTTCTCCTTCTCCCTCTTCTTCTCCTCTCCTCCCTTCTCCCTTCTTCTTCTTCTTCTTCTTCTTCTCCTTCTTCTTCTTCTTCTTCTCCTTCTTCTTCTTCTTCTTCTTCTTCTTTCTTTTCATCTCCTTCTACTTTCTTTTATTTCTTCTTTTTCTACTTCTCTTTCTTTCTCTTCTTCCTTCTCCTTTCTCCTTCTCCTTTTTTTCTTCTCTTTTCCTTCTCCTTCTCCTTTTCCTTCTCCGTCTGCTTCTCCTTTTTCTTTTCCTTCTCCTTCCCTTTTACCTTCTATTGTAAGAGTACTCGTTGATCATAATTTTTCCCCTTTTTTGTTAAAAGTGTCTAAACTGAGAACTATCTACCTTGTAATTATAGTTTTATGATAATAAATTACGTTATCAAATTCCTCTTTAACAACAGTATCTACATAATTAACTATTATAATTATAACCAGTGTACGCTGAAGATGTGGCTAAGTTCCCAGAAACGCGTCCGACAAGCAACAAAATCATGAGTATCTTACCGTTGTTAAAGTGAAAGTCATAACGTAATCTATTATAATTATCATCAACAGTTCAAGAATCAAGAAGATAAAAGAAGAAATTGTATTTTTTTTAAATAAAATTAAACAAACTAAGATAAAATTCAATACAATCATTCGATCAAGAAGATAAAAGAAGAAATTGTAGTTTTTTCGAAATAAAATTAAACAAACTAAGATTAAATTCAATACAATAATTCGATTAGGGGAATTTAGTGGATGGAATTTATTCAAGCTATCTTTCAACATGGGGCCTTCTTTGTAAATTAAATTATTTTTCTATGAAATCACTTCAAACCTCAGATTACCCAGATAACAGGTACGGTAGGTACTGTAATGTAATGAAGTACCTATATAGAATAATTATTAAAATCGATTATAACTATTTATTATTATATTATCAAATTCCTAAGTACGGTAACTTATACTATAAATACCGTACCGGTACCTATACTTTACTGAATCCAGTGTAAATTACAGTTCATAATCAGAACTGCCTGAAAGAGATTATTGTAAATCGCCAACTTGATTCAGATAACACTATCGGCATGATGAAGATTTAGATTAAGGTACTGAATAAATCCGTTGATTACCTACGGTACTTCAGTTTAAGAGAGATCCAACAAGTGCCAACAACCCAGTATGACCATTGAAAACATTTTTTAGTGTCAATACTATCTTGTGAATTATTTAAACTTTGGATACTAGGATGACACAGGCTAGTAAAAACCATGATTTTAATCTTATTTCATCGATGAATAATTTTTAGTTATTGATATGAATATTTTTTACAGTTGTATTGAACAAGAGATCAACCCAGAATAACTAACAGATCCAAACTTGCTGTTATTATGGAAACAATGTTCATTGTTCTGTTTTCATTGTTCATTGTTATTATGGAATTAAAACATTCATTGATGTTTAAATATAGCAAATTAGAAATATTGATTGGAAAAATTACTAATGAATCAAATAATGTTATAGTGGAGAAGGTGATAAGTCAATCAAGTCTTTCATAGTTGATTATTGGTTTGAGTTTCATGACTATTCAAAATCAGTACCTACCAAATCAATTTTAGAAAATATATACATTGGAGTCATAACAAATCTGTGAAATGGTCCCATTTGATTTGGACATTAAACATTTTTATAAGTCAGCTGGGTACCAATGTATCATATTGGTCAATGAATTTTTGACGTTAATTACAATAATTTAATCAAGAATCACAATTTCAGTATTTCATTCAAACTTATTATAATAATTGCAATACCTTTCTAGGATTCTCCATTTGCTGGAAGCTGGGGGAGTATATATGAGCTAGGCAGGCTCTTTATACTTATATATACAGGCTATTTTATAATTGTATTTGGGTTTGAGATGTATATATATTGGAGACATATGAGATGAGTGGAATGATTTATTTTAATTTGGATAATAAACAGTCAAAAATATTGTTATTTTTTGAATTTAGGAAATTTTCATCAATTCATGTATTATTTCAATCTTACTTTGAATTCATAATCTTTCAAATATATCCTATACTCTATGATAATAAATAAAAATCGAAATCACAGTACCCTTTTAGTATTATTTTATTTGAACTTTAGGAGAGTGAAATATGTTTTGATTAAATATTTCGATTTTTTACTATTAACATGAATTGATAGTGGCTCTAGACAGAAAGGATACACAGAAATCTCGTATAATACGAAATAATATGTTAGGTATTCTAAAAGTATGAATGATATTGCAGGTTTTGGGATATGAGAAGAGATCAATTGGAGACAGGTTTATACCTTCAAGGCTGAATTTTAATTTAGATTTTTCTTACCACTTGATAAATAGTACCACTGAAAAGCAAAAAGACGTCACCGAACAGGTAAATATATAATTATATTCAATTTTAATTAGTTTTTAGATCTGGTATTGCATTTTATTTCATTCCATTTCATCAAGTTACATTGCTAGGATAAAGAGCACATTATTTTAGAGAGTAAGTTACTCCACTAAAGGAAAGACATTTTCACTGAATAGATTTCAGGTTTGTATTATTTTTGCCAGTTTTGTTGATTAAAATATGATATTTCCCTAGCCACGGACTATAGTACCGTATTTTTCAACTAAGAGCTACCCTGAGAGCAGAGGCTACCATCACTTTCGAAGCTAGCAAATCACAGGCTTATTATAGTTTGAAATATGTTTATCAAATTTTGGAAATAAGACGTTTTATTTCGGAAATTAGGCGTTCTGTCTGTGTTTTATCCATAATATTTTCTCAAATAAATGAATGAATTAATGTTATATTATTATATTGCTGATTATTGCAATAATGCTGATATTCATGATTGAAAAAAGTCAGGATACTTGAACGTTGTGTTTATTTATACAATTGCTATTCTATAACAATTATTTCTTTGCTCTACACTACTATTTAATAAGAACAACAAAATCAAATTGAAAAAATAGTTAACAAAATTAAGTTGAATAAAGTGAAAGTTATATTGGTTGAGTGTTGCTTTTAATAATTTATTCTATGATATTCCATCCATTTTTGTTTACTTTCAGCGTGTTGACAAATTTGTGGTGCTATTTTAATTTTTAACAATATATTAAATGAACAACTTCGTTGAATTTTGAATTTCCATCTTTTTCCACTAATGTATTAGTGGAATTTAAATAATCCAATTATAAATTGAATCCAAGAATTCCAATAATTTAATCAAACAATAATCATTCAAATAAAATAATTTGATCAAACTTCTTTGATTTAAAAAATGATTCTACAAATCTAGGCTAACGGTATTTCATATGACAAACTGCAAGCTATATAATCTGTCCAAGCAAAGAAGACCCTCTGGCAAGATGGGAAAATGGCTCTAGCTCGGTCAATATGGGTTCAAAAGTTATCAATTTGATCTCAAATTGTAGCAAACAATTTGATCTACTATAAAAACCACATGTATAATTCTTGAACAATTATTGACCAAGCTGTAGTCATTTTCCCACCTTGCCAGAGGGTTTTCTTTGCTTGGACAGAGTATAGTTGATATTTCACTCTTAAACTACCATACCGTATTAGGTACTTATTAAATTGCATTCAATTTAGAATTTTAAAACATAAAACAGACAGTCAAATTAGTCTGCAATGTCGTGAGCCTTGATAGCCAAAAAGTGAAAAATTATCAATCCAATAAATAAATATTATCAATCCAAAAATAAGGCTTATTTCACATTTCCAGGATATAAACGAGTGGTCCATAAAGAACTACGAAGACTCGGTGGGCAAATACATTGGCTGCGACTACAAATCAAATAGAGTTCTGCCTTTTATCAAAGGACAGCCCGTCAGTAAGAGACAGAAATTGGATGACGACAAACCGTGGCCAGTGAAACCTCGAAAGAAACCCACTGTGGGAGCGCCTCACTCGATACTCGACTTGCCCAATTTCCTCAATTTGTTTCGTGAGTTTTCAATTACAAAATAAATTTTCTTTGTTATGAGTATTTATAGATACTCCTTCCACACTGAAGATGTGGCACAGTGAACACGTTTGACAAGCAACAAAACCTTGAGTACTAATGTTTAAGTTGAAATTAATAAGAATAACATAATTTATTATAAGTTCAATTTGATTTTTGTGTTGGGCTAAATTATTATTTTATTATGAATCTTTTATTTTCATTGGAGTTATTAAAAAAATAATAATAAATTTGTGCAGTTGCACTGAAATCAAATAGGAAATTTGAACGCTGTCATAAATAATGCAAAATGGAATGAGGTAAATTAGTTTTATTTATACCTTCTATCATTCTTACTAAAAATGTAGAATATGTGAAAATGTATAACATCATTTCTTGGAGCTTGAATTACAATTTTAGAGCTCTCCACATAGGTAACTCCAAATTTGCTAGACAATTAATAAAAATAAAACCTATGAAAACTTGAAAACTAACAAATTCTTATTTTTAATCAATTTTAAAAAGGATATGAAATAAATGTCACAAGATTTTCAAATGTTTGCTTTTCTACAATTTATAACATTAATAGCCTGATATATAATATAATATTATTTTTTAATTATATATAATTAAATATATTATATATTATTTTATAATTATAATATAATATTTAAATCAAAAATATATTTATGGAATTACATAATTTATTTTTTAACAATTGAAGATTTTTTGTTTATAAAATTGCGTTATATATTTTTCTAGAAAAGAACGTTCTTGATTGGGGCAGAAACAACTACATAGCGGCTGCATTGTGGGACTCTGTGTACTTGTGGAGTGCCGAAACCAGTAAAACCATTCCGATCACCAGTCATAACACATCGGCCATCAAATGGCACCCCACCAATTCTGAACTGTTTATCGCTACACCTCTCACCATCAAGGTAAAATTTACTCTGTGGTTGGTTAATAAATAAAAATAAAAATTGAAATTACAATTTCATTACTTCACAATAACTGAGAATGCCTCTTAGGAGAACAAAACATGTTTTGATCAAATGAAAAATACTAAAAAGTCTAGCCTACTGTTTTTTTATAAAATTAAAATTGAAATCACTACTTAATTATTGAAAAAATAACATAAGTTAATTCATTCACACTTCAGATAGAAGATTCGTTGATGTCTTGTATATAGGAAGGAGAGCAAAACATGTTTTGTTCAGATCAAAAATACTTAAAAGGGGGTACCTGTGACTCTAATTTCTATTCATTAACACACTGATATAGTCTGTCCAAGCAAAGAAGACATTCTGGCAAGTTGGGAATATAACTCCAGCTCGATCAATATAGGTTCAAAAATTATAAATTTGGTCTTAAACTGTGAAGCAAAATGTTTTCTACAATTTGACACCGAATTAATAAGTTTTGAACCAATATTGACCGAGCTGGAGTCATTTTCCTACCTAGCCAGAATGTTTTCTTTGCTTGGACAGACTATAGTTGCACTGGACAAAATTAAAACATCTATGAGTATAATTATTCACTTATCATTATTTTAGCAAGCTGCACGAAATTTGATAAATTACATTATTAACGGCAAGCTCTCCAATGATCCTAATGATCTAATTATGATCACTCATGATCTCATGATTTAATCGAGAAAATGTATGCAGATTTCCCTGGCGCCAATTGAATAGGTACTACATTATATTGATACCGTATCATATATCGTACTACATTATATTGATACATCATATCATTTATATCGATACGTATCATATATCATAATACCGTATCGATATGATGTATGTGATGAATTTTGGACCTAAGATTAGAAATATCACAATCTTCATCACTTTTTATTGGAACATTTTAATCTTTTGTTTATTTACCAAGATGATATAGGATACAATAATTTCATAGAAATAGAAATTATATCATAAATAATGTCAAGAATCAACAAATTCTAAAAATTGAAAATAGATTACTGGTACCTAAACGATATTTCTCATTTATTCATCATGTCCCTATCATAGTTAATAAACTGTTGTTAATTATTTGTAAGTTATATGATTGAATAACAATAATATATGCTCAGCTCATATTATGCCAAAGTTTCTTCTTTCTTGACCTTTTCTTATTCTATTGGCTTTTTATTCTTCTTGTTTTCTACTCTAATTTTCTAATTTTTTTTTATAAAAAAATTAAATCAAAATTGTTTCAGACTCTTCTTTGCACACAGGCATTTAAGCCCATGCAAAGAACATTTTCTTTAAAACATTTTTATAAATTTTTGTATAGTGTAAAAGAGGAAATAAATTTATTTGATTTGATTTGTGTCTATGTTTCCTGTATTCCAATATTTATAAATAATATTTGAGAAAATATCACGAGATTTTTCTCTTGTGAAGTTTCTATATTGCATTTGTTGTATTTTATGGAATGAACGTGATTTTGAATTTGAATTTGTGTAAGGTAATTAATTTTAAGTTATATTTTATTATAATAAATGTATTTTTTATGAACAGGTATGGGACATGGTGACAGCTCAGGTGAAATATTCAACAGAAATGCATTGTTACTTCATTCACTGCACAATAACTGCAGTTGATTGGCATCCTTTTGTCGATGTAAGGGCCACGTGAGTAACAATTATAAAAATTTTATAAAAATTATTGTAAACAATTATAAAAATTATTAAACTAAATTAATTGATAAACTGTATGATATAGCTGACTATATCGATCACTCGTGGTTAAAATACTCATATATATGGTCTCTCAAACTCCAAAAAATAAATTTGTGGAGCAAAGAAGACATTCCTTCAGAATGGCCGATTGAAGCAAACACATGCGTAGATCTGAAAATTTTAGTGTAAAATCACTTCTGCCAACATACCGCTGGTGGAATGTGATGAGAGACAGATATGGTAATTTTCATTTGGACTACTGGCAGCATTACATTGAACAGCTGCCATTTTGAAGGGATGCCTTCTTTGCCCGACAAGACTATAATTATGAGTCATTAAACCACGATTGTCAATACAATGTTCTATCAATAGCTTCAATCTATTGAGATTAAAATTGTTTTAGACAATAACAATATTTATTATTATTATTATTATTATAACAATTACTATTATTACTAGATCGTTAGGGGGTTTTGCAACCTTACAACCTTATGAGAAACCACCCCTGGTCAATAGATAAATTTAACTTATATTTATAGGGAATCTGAAAATGTCATCTCCCAAAAAAGGGCGTACCGTATGCTTTTATACGCCCTCCTTGCATAGAATTCCTCAATTAGTATTTAATGTACCAGTTGTAATTAATAATCAGTTTGAATAAATACTATTTCAAATCCCCAGCGGTTGTAACCGAGGCACCCTGAAGCTAGTGGGCGACTCGCACAACCGTGTTCTGCAGTCAATGTCGCTGGGTTCTAGTCCCATTCTGGCGGTGAGTTTTTCGCCCAACGGACGCTATCTGGCCTGCTCCTCCATGTCGCCCTATGTGGAGATATGGACCTACCCGGACGGTGTGCCCTATTTCCGCGTCAGGATGAGCAGTTCGACCAGGGTATGTAGAAAGTGGGAATGGGCTGCCGTGCTAAGAAAGAGCAGTATGTAGGTATAATATATACAGTTTATAAGGTTCATAAGAAAGAGCAGTAGGCTACGTAGGTTTATACAAAACTAAAGTTTTGAGTAAGTTAAATTTTGGTTTTGAAGAAGTTTTGGAACATAAATTGAGGGCTGTCACTGGTCCTAAACGTTTTCCAAGATATTGCTATTGAGTAATATATCTATCAAAGTGTTTTCATTTCATTATAAAACTGCTCTACTTCTAAAATATCAACGGGGCATTATATTGACCTAGTAGTAGGCTATTATTGATCTCAAAAGAACCATTTGCATCATTACGCTATTACCACTTCTTGAAATCATGTTTTAAAGTCTGTTTCTTCTTTGGTTGCTGCGTATTATTTTTAAGTAAGTTACCAATAAATACTTATTTATTCTAACGTTATCCATTTATATCAGACTCCCGTCCATACACAGGCCTTATGGTTTGTAGATGAGTTGCATAATTATACTTATTTTAATAATAATTAATCATGCAATAATAATCCACCAGTTGGTGAACTGCAATAGGTATCTAATAATTCTACCACCTTATTTTGTTATTTTCCATTATTTTTACATTCTTAATACTGGTTAGGCAAATAATCATAATTAGTTATGAACTAAGCTAGACTTATTCAACTTCACTGATGTCAGAGATAAGTAAATTATATCCACTGTATAGTCTGTCCAAGCAAAGAAGACCCTCTGGCAAGATGGGAAAATGACTCCAGCTTGGTCAATATTTGTTCAAGAATTATAAATATGGTATTAATAGTAGAGATTAATACAATACAATTAGAGATCAAATTGATAGTTTTCTAACCAATATTGACATACCGTAGCTTGAGTTATTTTCCCATCTTGTTAGAGGGTCTTCTTTGCTTGTACAGTCTATACTAGTGCTTTCAAAGTAATATTACCAATATTATTTGATATTAGTAGCCTAAATTAATATTAACAATAATATATTAAACACATTGAAACAATTGTATGTACCAAATAAAAACTTTCAGTGATATATAGACAATTTTGTGCTTTTCAACCATGTTCAAGTATCACAACATCTCACCTGACACTGTGTCTTCAATAATATTATATAGAGTATCTAGTTACTCTATGTACGCTGAAGATGTGGCTCAGTGCCACGAAACGCGTCCGACAAGCATCAAAATCGTGAGTACTGTTGTAAAAGTGAAAGTCATTAGTACCTTTCTACTAAGTTTTTAAGCTTAATATTATATTGCTACAAAGTAATATTACATTTGTGGATAATTCCAATTTTTGTAATTTTTTGAATAGGTATAGCCTAATTAAATAGAAACACTCTGATTTTGTCAATATTCTACACTTTAATATGGTATTAAATTTGAATAATAATATTGCTCTTGCTTACATTTTCGTAATATATTTTTAAATGAGTGTAATATAAATTAAATGACGTTGCAGGGCATGGCGTGGCACCCCCTCAACCACTCCTACCTGTGTCTGGGCGACGTGAACGGTGTTATGTCACTCCTGAACGTGAGCAAAATGACGGTGATCACCGACTATCAACCACCTGATCACCAGCCGGGCGCCCCGCCACATGCCTCCATCTACTGTCTCACTTTCAGCGAGATTTCGGGAGAACTGGTGACCAGCCACTATGTGCATGCTAATGAAAACCGTGAGTGGAAATAATTAACAAACTATTTTAATCTATTCAGCAAAGTCATGCTGTAAAGCGGGTCTTGGATGAGACATGTACCAGTCGCTTTTACCAGTCACTTGTACAGTTGGGCCAAAATTTCCAGAACCAGCTGACCCAGGCGAGGGGCATAGTGCGGGAACCGTTCTTGAAACATTAGGCAACTAATATCACATAAGACAGTGTATTAAAGCAGCAGTCAATGTTCTTAATAAAGTTAATAACACTCAGTTGTCAGGTGCCAAGAAATTTTGGCACAACTATACAAGTGACTAGAAAAACGACGTAAAAGTGACGTGTACACGTCTCGTCTAAGACTCTCTTGAGGGAAAAGCACCAGTAGTGGCCACTGTTTCAGTATATAGTGGCCATTTGAATGTTTTGTAATATGGATTTTCGACAAATGAAATGAAAAATTAATTAATTTTAATTGTTCTCACACTATCACAGTTTTTTTATTTAAAACACGGAATGCAAATGAGTACCTACTAAACCTGCTAAAGCCTTAGTAGCTTATGCTATCGGCTAAATAGTTCTCAAGTAGAAGCTTGCAGAGCATCATTAGAAATTTTTGAGAAAAATTCATGGTCACTATTTCACTTGACCATGTGGTTTCAGTAAGTTGTTCAGTATTCTCTTGGACGTTTCTGTGAGAAGGCATGTTTACAAATTGTTGTATGATGACTAGAAAGTTTGTTAATATCGCTATTTCTAGTTATATAGGTAATCATTTTCCAGAATGTCTGGATGAATTTCAGAAGGTTTCTAGCCATAAGCCTACCGTAGCCGATTTTTGGCGTAAATTAGACTGGCCACTACCAGAGCAAGAAACCGTGAATAATCTATTAGTGGCCACCCAATAGATAAGGTATATATTGTTGTAAAAATTGATGTAATTTCAATTTATTCTCTTCTGAATTGAAATGTGAAGTAATTAATTACTTTGAAGTGAATAATTATCATGTAGTTATCATTACTCAATAATAATTATCATGTCAGTTGCGAGTTTTTCTTAGACTCAACTGATAGTCTCAATGAATGGCTTATCTACTGGAATTCAATAATCATTGTAAAATAATTTTTAATTGAATTATTCTATTTTATAGGTTCTACACCAGCGGCACAGGTGAATGTTTTATCAAGTTTCAATAAACTAGTGGACAGATTCGACTTGGATCAAAGAGACAAAGTGATGTACTTAAAATGGAACCCTGATGGAACGCAAATTGGTAATAATATATTCTGAATTCAGCCTTTAATTACAGTTTCAATTCGCTAGTTTAAAATCATTGACACACACAACATATTACATTAAATTACAGCTATTATTATTTTATTCAGACTCTATCTCTATTCTCAAATCTATAATTCCATAATTATTTATTGATTTGATGTTTTTTATGAATTTTTCTAGCAACCGCCGGATCCGATGAATCACTGCAGCTTTGGAACTTCCTTCCCAGTAGCAAAGCAAGAAGAGAAAGAAAAGATGAACGTGCTGAGAAACTTTCTCAACGAGGACAAGTAAACTTCACAAATCATCTCAGGTTTCCCATAAGATGATTATATTAAAATAAAAGTAATATTATATTATTAATTGTTTTGAACCTCCGTTTCTTGTGAAGAATATTTGTTTCATTGTTTAACGTGATTTCACATTACTTGGTAGCTGGAACAGAAATAGCGAGCTATTAGAAACTATGTGCAAATAGAATATATATAATATATTGATTTCCTATTATTGTTTTGTGATTAAAAATTTTATTTTTGTGTTGGAATGACTGAAAATTTATTGTTTATACCAATTGCCGCAATCATTGATCCATATCGAAATAGTTTTAATATTATAAAGACTCATTGATCATTGATTAAAGTCTCTATAGTTTTATGATATCTATAGTTCAATGTCTCTATAGATACATGATTGTTAATTACTTATAAAGATCAGGTTTATGCATACTTATTGTTTAAAGAATGAATTACCCTTAGGTACCTATTGTATAATTCACACAACTTTGAAGCACCTTTAATAAACTTCGCCCGGGATTCTTCAAAATTCTTCTGGTTATATTATTCTTAACATGGAAATGAAAAGAAAAAACAAATTTATAGATTTATCACAATGTTTTGAAATGTTGGGTAGCTTCCAGTACTTATAGAAACAGCCAGATTAATTTTTAAAAATCTTATTTATCCTATGAAATTTGTTCAAAATTTTCGATAGCAGCAATTCTTGAGATAACAGAATAAAGACAAAGATTTTCTAATTATTAATTTTATTGACCGAACAATTCTAGTGAGGTCCAAGATTCAAGTCGACATTTTGCATTTGTTTGTATGTATGTAAGGGAGAGTGGGGAACAGTGAGACAAGATTTTTAATAAAAAATCTAGACACCGTACAGTGGTGCTGTTCAGTGGCAATAGCTTCTACTAGAGTACCAGATGTATCACCCCTGTTTGATGGCTTTACGACGACGATTTGTTTCAATGTAATTTTGACTTCATTTGAAGTTAGGAAATATCTTTTATTAACAAGTAGTTCTGTGAACGATAGAACTCACGAAGTAACCCATGTTCCCTGCATCATAAAAGCACTGTCTGTATTCACGGTACGTTCAGATTGTGCGTCTAGATTTTCAGTGCTGTAATTATCATCGTGTTGATGACTAGTGAGGTAATAATCATCAAAATGATTATTCCCGCATTCAGAACAGCTGATCTTTGATTCTCCTGTAAACGGCAATTTTCCAAACGCAAATCTAGCTTGGAAAGTTGTGTATTACATACGAGTATGGCGAAAAACTTGAAACCTTGACTCAGGGATGGAAGTTTTATCAAAACTTCATGAAAACCGCATGATTAAGGTAGGATGTGAAGTAGCACACCAATCAAGGATTTTAATTTAGAATTTCATTCACTATCTACTAATAAATTATTAGAAGTCGTTATTTACTATTCCTATTTGGTTGTGAAGTAAAGCAAAAGTTCTATATAGTCACTCTGTACCATATCATAGCTTCCTTTAATAGAAGCCATTATAAAGAAAGATAATACAATAATATTTTTATAATAGGCACTCGGTCACGTCAATTCGAAATCGAGCGCCAAAAGCAGTAGTGCCAACATAAACTAGGATGCATATTGAAAGTCAAATTCAAACTGGAATAAGGAAGTTTAATTAATTTTAAGTATCATTTTCTGTTAAAATCTATCGCTTTCTCTAATTTTATTATCATATTGTGGGAAAAAGTGATTTACAAAAAAAATTATAACCATTGCGTGTTGCGTGGTGATTCAGCTGATGGTCCCATAAAATTGAAAGAAAGAATGGCGTCAGTTATCATTTTCAGTTGTTGGTTATGTCTTGATTTTGTATCAAAATGAAATTGTCTTAGTTTCAAAATACTTTCAAATTTTTCACAGTAATGACAAGCATGTAAAGTTTTCTGTATCCAGTTGTCGACCGGTCCGTTGTTGAGTGTAATTTTATGTAGAATTATTATCAGTTTACCTTAGTTCTAATATTTGCATATCACCTTTGACCTAATATTGTAAGGCCAATTTGAAGGTAATCTATGTTTCTTTGAAAGTTTTGTGATTTACTGGACTTGCTTGTCATTAATTAGTGAACATGGATTACACAGATTTGAATAGTTGTGTTGAAAACTACAACGAGTTGACAAAAGAGTTCAAGGAATTGGAGGTGAGGTTTTCTTTTAACTTATATCTTGAAAATATGTCGTTATCTTTTAAACTTTTTTTAAATTATCTAAATTTTTTTAAAGACTTCCTGTTTTAAAGAGTTCAACACTAGTAAAAATAATTTGATGCTTTCAGAGCAGTGGTAAGTTTTGTTTATGTTTATCTGATCAAAACTACCTATTTCAGAAACCAATTGCAACACAAAGTTATGAAGAGACGTTTTTAATATTGCAATAACAGGCCGTTTTCAAGTAAAGTTTGAGAAAGAGTAGAAATAGCTTGAATGGTTTTATATTTTATGTTATCAACGACGAGTTTCAAATTTCTCAATTAAATTCATGTTTCTTTCATATTTTATTTAGGGACTAGGCTTAATAATATTGTATTGATTATGAATTATTTTGTATTTTCAGAATGCAAACAAGGAATACCTTACCAAATTAGAAGAGCTAGGTGAGCTTCAATCAAAATGCGTGAAAGAAATAAGTCATCAAAGGTATCGGTTGGATATCATAACCAAATCAATGAGAAAGTAAGTACAGGTTTTTTGTATTTTTTCGTCTAATATTTTATCCATCTAATAGGAATCTCTCTAATATTTTCTCCTTCCAATTTCCCAATCTTTCGTCTATCTGTCTAGTTGTGAACTGTGTTAACCTATATCTATATCTGTCTAGTTGTAACTGTGTTAACCTATATCTATATAGCCTAAGTAATTTGGCTCATTTTTTAATTTTACTATTTCAATATTTTATGATTTTTCTGATAAATTCGAATTTTTTTCATTGTTGGATTGCTCTCTACATTCTTGATTTCAACTAAATTTGATTAAGTTACATAATTCTTATTATTAAATTGTTGTGATTTCAGATTCAAGTTAAAAGCCGAAGAAAAGGCTGATGCAAAAAAGCTTAGGGATGATATTGAAAAGAGGCATCACCATCTTTGTGAAATGGAACACTGTCTTCCAAAACCCAATGGCACATATTTGAAAATAATACTAGGCAATGTGAATGTTTCGATATTAAACAAAAATGACAAGTGAGTATTCTCAGTTTACAATTCAGTGCTGTAATCAATTTTTCATTGTATAGTGAGGTATTTCCAAGCACAGAAGACATTCTGGCAAGATGAGAAAATGATTTCAGCTTGGTCAATGTTGATTCAAAACAATATAAAGTTGGTCTCAAATTGTAGAGCTGAATGTTTCCTTCAATTTGAGACCAAATTAATAATTTTAGAGACAATATTGACCGCGAGCTGGAGTCATTTTTCCATCTTGCCAGAATTTCTTCTTTGCTTGGACGGATTATATCCAAGAATGCTCCGGCCGCATTATTGTTTGGTTCTATGAGTGTTAATGAGCGATTCGACTAATATCCCACTATTCTCTTGATAGCTTAAAACTCTGAATGGAAATTTTAATTTTATAGTTTACAATATTGTTAATAATTTTGATCGAAAAAGAACCAACATGCATTGCCCCTAACTTCATTTTAGTTTTCTGTTTTAACTGTTTTGTCTTCTAGTAAACTGGAAATGTATGAACATGACATAATTCATTACACGCTAGCATAGATTACACCTACTTATTATTGTGAATAATGAATCCTGCATTTCAAGTATGATTCAGTTGATAACGAATTTCTCCATTTTTGCTATCCATCTATTAAGATAATAGATATCCATGCTATCCAGCTCGTTGAAATAATTCACGAAATTTTATTGTTTTCAGATTCAAATACAAAGATGAATATGAGAAGTTCAAAGTCTATCTATCAGTTATAGGATTCGCACTTTCTGTAATAAATTTGAGCACAAATTTCAGGTGGGTGTTTCAGTTCTATTTACATTCAGTTTATCCGAAATTCCTACTACAATATTGAGAATGGAAACAAATTATTGAAAATTAATGCAATTTATGTTTGTTGTAAGTTATAGCTGACACTTAAACTTCTAGTGTAGTGGTGTAGATCAGTCCTCCTCCTGTTTTACAAGACTTTTAAGTTTTATGAAACAGGTACAAGTTTCCAATGCAATCAATTACTTGTATTTTAACTCGTTATCACTTTTTTCTATTTTTCAAATTTATAACCCTCTTTACACGACGGATTTCTGATACGCATTAGTGATACAAAACTTCAAAATTGATACGCAATCGTACGGGAAGGAAGCTCATTGACTAATTTGCAACGTTGGGTTGCAAAGAGAGGTGAGCTCATTTGACAATGCCGAAAATCGAGGACATATTGGTTCTCTGATACTTCAGACTCATAATTTTTTCATAAATTTAGCTTAAAAATAACTAAACTTACTTCAAAAGCTCTAAAAATGTTCAACATTGAGAAATATGATCCATTATGGTGGCGATCCATGAGCAGTGCAAACTTTTCGTATCAATAAGTTTTCTTCCTGTATCAATTTTGTACTCTGTATCACTACTGCGTATCAGAAATCCGCCGTGTGAAGATGCTTTAAAATAATTAAGTTGTAATGTTCTTACATAATCAAGTTTTACATAAGTATTATGGAACAACCCTTGGGTCTCCCCACTCCTAAAAGCCATACGTCAATTAAATATATAACATATATCTATAACATAATATATAACATATATCTATAACATATATGTATAACATAATATATAACATATATATTTAATATATAACATAAACATAATAATTAAATATATAACGTATATAATATATCTGGAAAGAATTACATTGGAGGTAATTTCACTGAAAGGATATTAATAACATCTGCTACTCAAGTAGTGTAAACAATTCCTTTCCATTCTTTGATATCCTTCCATTTGCTTTATACCTCATTTTTCCTATTCCTCTTTCTTTATCATTTCCTTTCCTTCCTTAACCTCTCCTTTCCTCAGTCTGTCCTTTTCCTTCTCCAGATGTGTATTCTCAGACTCTTGGATTGCCGAGTACAGTGTAATTGAAAATTGGATGAAATCCAGACCTTGTACTGCATCGCATGCTAGGCTTACGTGAGTTTGACTTGTAAGAATTTTTAAATAAATTTATAATAAGAATAGTGAATAATTTGTAAGGTTGAAAATCGTTAGAATACCAATTGTAAGAATTTTTAATAAATACTTGTAAGAATTTTTTTATTAAATTTATAATTAGAATAGTAAATAATTTGTAAGGTTCAAAATCGGTAGAATACCAATTAAAGAACAGTGAACATGCAAAAAGTATGACCATAGACTAACTTATACTGAACTTACGTAAGATAGTAAAGTACTATTACTGAGACGTTGTAAAATAATACTATACTGATTACTATATGACTCATATTACTGATTACTATTACTCAGTAATAGTACTATTACTGAACTTATACTGTATGATAAGTAAGTACTATTATAGTATGTCAGTAAGTACTATTACTGAGTATTATTACTGATACTGAGACGTTGTAAAATAGTAAAAAAATAATTGAATTGTTGTTATTATAGTAATTATTGTCTGTTTCCGGCGTGTATTTATATTTCTCAGTTTTCATAAGAACTAGCAGGTTATCCGTACTTTGCACCGGAGAAAAATTACGGTACGTGTTGTTGAAAGTATAATCTCTTTTCAATAATGGAACATGAGAGTAACGTTAAAAGTCAATAAAAAATAAATGTAAACATCATCATTCACTCACTCACCATCACCTTTGCTTAAAATACTTGCTATCAAGTCGAAATTGTAACAATAAATTAATAAATGTAGCGACACAGATGTTAGCCTACTTATTCATAATTACCATAGTGACGAACTTATGAAATTGGGTTATGCTTGATGTGAATCCCTGATGTAAATTAGATTAAAATTGAAAATAGTGTCAAAATCAATCCCTTTGGGAGGTAGGTTTTCATCAGTACAAGTTACAGTCACATGTTGAACATAGTATATATTTTTTCATTATTGTAAACATTTTATGTATAGTCTGTCCAAGCAAAGAAGACCCTCAGGCAAGATGGGAGAATGACTCCAGCTTGGTGAATATTTGTTCAAGAATTATAAATATGGTCTTAATAGTAAATCAAATTGTTTCCAACGATTTGAGATCAAATGATAATTTTCGAACCAATATTGACCGAACTTGAGTTATTTTCCCATCTTGTCAGAGGGTCTTCTTTGCTTGGAAGAACTTATAATATAGTCTCTCAAGATATTATCAAGGAGACAGCATAAGGGAAGCCTGTTGTCTCCATTCATATGAATAAATAAAGATGCAAAACACGTAGTTATAAGGAGGAACGTAGATAAAGAAATTAGCGGACCAGTGTGCGTTGCTCTATATAACTCTGTGTTTCTTGGGAAGATTGCATCTTGGAAGGCATATGTGCCCGTGATACTTTTGTAGTAATAAAAACCTACCTTTAGTATAATCAAAATTTTTGTGTACAAAATTTCAAGTTTGTACATTACCTGGAAGTCAAGTTTTAAGCGCACATACTCGAAACCAAGCTCGTAGTTCATAAAAATTGTAATTTTGTATACTATGAAAATTCATAAATGTGTATTTTGTACTGTATTTTCGTAAGAGTTCTCTCACCAATTTCTCTGTTAGTACAGGGTGTTGGAGCTTATCTTCATGTTCCTGCTGGTGTGGTACTACTGCACATTGACCATCAGGGAGAGCATTCTGAAGGTGAACGGCTCGAAGATCAAGGGCTGGTGGAGGGCGCACCATTTCATTTCAACGGTGGTGTCGGGGGTACTGCTCATCTGGCCCAATAGCAGCACATGGTACCACTTCAGGCCGCAGTTTATGGTGTTTAATGTGTACATCAGTGAGTGGATTAAGATTATTTTTGTAAGATTATTTCACTTTAATCACCTAATATTAAATTAAAATACAAGATATTGTCAAACCAAAGATTTATTAATAACCGAGTTACCGATTTCAGTTCCTACAACATTATCAATCTCTGAGAGGGATTTACAAATAACTTGAAAAGATAATTCACAGTTGAGTTTAAACGATCAGATTCATTTCAACGCACCACAACTACAGTTCTATCATAATTAGTTAGCTAGTCATTTGGTATAGTCCATCCAAGCAAAGAAGACATTCTGGAAAGATCGGAAAATGACTCCAGCTGGGTCAATATTGGTTAAACAGTTATAAATTTGGTCTCAAATTGTAGGAAACATTCTAATTTTCAATTTGAGACCAAATTAATAATTGTTGAACCAATTTCGATCGAGCTGGAGTCATTCTCACATCTTGCCAGAATGTCTTCTTTGCTTGGGCAGACTATTGTGAGAAAGTGTAAACTTATTGTTGCATTTTCTTTATGGTTTCAAATATTTTCATTTTATGCTTAATTTTTTTGTTTTATTTGACAAGATTTATACTTTTACTCTTTATTTGACAAAGTGTTTATCATTGTTATTATTTTGGCGTGCTCATAAAATAAAACGTTGTTCTGGTAATAGAATAATGTTGTACGATTCATGTAACAATTGTATATGAAGGAATAAAAACATATTCTATTTTATTGATTCTATCTTATGTTTCTGCTCAGGTTTCGTCCAATTCCTGCAGTTCAAGTACCAGCAGGGCGTGCTCTATCGGCTGAAAGCACTGGGTGAACGCCACAACATGGACATCACCATTGAAGGCTTCCACTCGTGGATGTGGCGAGGATTGTCCTTCCTGCTTCCCTTCCTCTACGCCGGATACCTGTTTCAACTCTACAACGCCTATACGCTGTACACGCTAATAAACCATCCAGACACCAGCTGGCAGATACCTGTGTTGGCTGCGTTGTTTTTCACGCTGTTCTTGGGTAGGTGGAGCGTTTTTAAATCGCGGTTTGTTTCGGGAAGATGTATTTGATATAGCTGATGGCAAAAACTCTCTTTGTATTTAAAAAGCATTATCTATGCATCATCATCTGATCCTTGTGTTCCCCAACAGCTGATGTAGAATAGAATAGAAATTTTATTTGCCATTAAAAACAAAAGGAAATATACAGAATCAAATATAAATCAATAATACAATAGGAAGTACAACAAATGGCAAATTTACTGATTCATTGAAATTTACTGATGTTGTCACAGGTTTTGTCTATAATCTTCAACTGTGTAAAATGGTTTACTCAACAAGAACATCTTTAAAATCTGTTTGAAATTTCTATTACAGTTGTCTCACCTCAATAGGAAGTATGTCTATTCATTAATTTATTTGCCGCATTTGATGGACTTTGGTGTGTTTCATGGAGTCTTGAATTAATGAGTCTTGAGATTGGAGATTTTGAGTCTCTTGAGACCAGACTCTTGAGTCAGGAGATTGGAATTAAGCATATGACTATAATCTCTTACATTTTGAGTAGTTGTGAAGGTGATATTGTGGTGTATATATGGATATAGTTATCCATATCAAATGAAAAGACAAGACGTTGTCGAACCACTGATTTAACCACTATAATCTATTCGCAATCACTTGAGACGAAATTAACTAACTTTTTGCGTGTGTAGGCTATGCGTTTAATGGTACGTCTTCTATGCGAAACGGTCGGCCGCAGTCGAACAGCTGACTCTTGTCTTGAGCTGCGATTGGCTTCTACAGTCCGACTTTTCTTGTCGCAAGACTCTTGTGAGTCCGCTGTAGCCGACCGTTCCGCATAGAAGAAGACTTACGATTAAACGCACACACACGCAAAACGTTTGTTTATTTCGTCTCAAGTGATCGTGAATAGGGTATAGATGTAGTTTTATAGAAATTTGTTTACTTCTCATCTCCATTTTATCCGGTTTTCTTTTCAAATAATATAATAGGCATTACATCATATACAATGAGTAGAGCTCAATGTTCGTAGATTAATGAAATGTATTGCTTACACCTCATTTGAAAATAGAAATATTCGTATTGATTCTTATGTTGGATAGACACTCGGTTCTTCCTCGCCGATGTGTGCTTAGCCACATATACTGGTCACCCATCCAAGAGCAGTCCACAGTGTTCGTAACTTGACTTTGCGATCACTGGCTACCTCTCATGAAAGTAGTTGCTATTATTAAAACTATTTCATCATACCATAATTAAATTAATTATTTCAATTTTCTGTTTTGTTTTCCTCTAGGTAACACAGTGACTACGTCAATAGTGATCCGGCAAAAGTTTCACGAGAAGTACGGCTCCTACATCTACGATTACAGCAGCAGTCGGTCGCATAAACGTAACAAAAGCGACGATTCTGTGCAACAGAAGAGCGACTGAATGCTTATTTCCTCATTTTCTACCTCAACTCATCAATCTACCATCTTTTTATACATAAATTATACTATGGGCTGGTCTTTTTGGCATATTTATTTATTTAACTAGGCGAAATGGTGTTTTGTAAATATTTGGTTCTAATTTATTCTATTGTTAAGAGTGTGCATGAGCGTGCGTGAGGTGTGAAAGTGACAAAGATAGTCTGTCCAAGCAAAGAAGACATTTTGTTGGCAAGATGGGAAAATGACTACAACTCGTTCAATATTGTATTAAGAATTATAAATTTGGTCTCAATTGTAGAGCAGAATGTTTCCTACGATTTGAAACCAAATTTATAATTTTTGAACAGTTGTTGACCGAGCTGGAGTCATTTTCCCATCTTGTCAGAATGTCTTCTTTGCTTGCACAGACTATAGTAGAGTGGGGGAATTCAGTTTCAGAAATTAAATATTTCAGAATATAATTGGCTGGTATTGGATTCAAATAATGTTGTATATTTTTGGAATAATATTTGATAAATAATTATCATCGATAAATCTACATTATAATACTTGAAAAATTTTTGAGTGCTTCAATATCATCATCATCATCATCCGATTTTGATCAATGAAATGATAAATAGATAGTTGAATGGGGTAATTTAGTTTCAGAAACTGAATCTATATGTTTTGGATTTCTAATATTGGATAACTCAATATTATCACCCAATCTCAATCAATCTACTTTATAATACTTTGAAACTTGTATTGAATGCGTTAATATCATCATCCGATTTTGATAAATCTACTATAAATATAATCATACATTAAATGATAAATTAATAAACAGCAGGATCTTCCCCAAAATTGTTCCCCTTTCAATTTATACAAGCAGTAGGTTGTTCAAAAGTAGGTTGTTGGTCGTATTATTTGATTCTTTAATTGAATCAATTAACCAATACCATTAATTTATTTTAATAAATTTGTCATTAGAATAGGCTATTGATAATTCAGTAAAACAGTACGGTATCAGTGATCCAGGTTTTCCGTTTTCCTTGGATTTGCAGGTTGAATTTAGTTTTAAATTTGGGTCTATCATGGACCCAGCAAAAAAAGATGAAATTTATTAAAAAGCTAAGCTCAAAATCAGTGAAGCATAAAAATGGAAAACGAATGCATTACAAACTACATTATGCTAGAAAGTTTGGTTTCACATTGGTATATTGAAAAAGCCTAAGCATGAGCCTTCGTATAAGTTACATCATACATAGTATATCGGATAGTAGAATACAGATAATATCGTAATATTGGATAATATACGGATAATATCGTATATCGTAATATCGGTATCTGTATTCTAGTATAAGTGGTATCACGGAGTGAGTGGTATGTATAGTACAGTATTTACAAAAATAATGTGTAAAATATGTGTCACAACTCTACAGGGACTGTACAAGTACATGTGTCACCAGTGTTTATAATAAGAGATTATCTAGTAATCTGGTTGTCACTAGTCTTCAAGCCATTTACCAA
Source organism: Sogatella furcifera (assembly GCA_017141385.1). Taxonomy (NCBI): domain Eukaryota; kingdom Metazoa; phylum Arthropoda; class Insecta; order Hemiptera; family Delphacidae; genus Sogatella; species Sogatella furcifera. The sequence goes on along the minus strand of CM029555.1, from coordinate 27,549,092 downwards.
ATCAATACATCACAGTGTCGATATTATTCTTAAACCATGATTTTCATCATCTGATCACAAAAATTGTATTGTTATTGTAACTTGTACCAGCTAATTACAAAAATCAAGCCTACTTTTGTCTTGAAAGTATACTTACTTTGTTGCAAGGTTTTTAAAATCTAAGTTGTGCTTCTATACATCTTGCTTTGACGTAATTTACCATTTTAAAACCAATTTTTCTATAAAGCCAGGTACTTATAAATCATCGTATGATATTATATTTATTAATCTAATGACAAACCCACTTTGGCAAGAAATAACAGGCATCGTCCTTGGGATTTCCAACACAATTGTTGATATAATCATAAAATTAAAATTTGTATAATAACTATCTCATATAACATAATTATATTGATTTTATTTATTATCTTTTAATGAAAAGTAAATTCCATCAAGGGCATTCATCACATTATTATTCTAGCTATTTTTGATTTTTGAAGTTGAATAAAAAAATATCACAGAGTTATTTATCTAGATTATTGTTCATTATGGATACTAATTCAACTCTGATACTTATTTATTTATACAATTTTAATTAATATCTATTTATATAAAATCTATTCAAGGTTGTATTTCTAAAAACTCATGACTTCACAAATTTCAGCGCTACAAAATATTTTAATACTGGGAAAGGATTTATTGTAATTTGTAAGTTTTTATGTTTTTAATCACGATTAATCTGTTTCTAACTTGAAATTAATTATTAATCCTACTAGAAATAGGAATGGCTGGCGCCAAAAAGTAAGGTAGTTTCATCTGCTCCTTTTACGCTCCAACAGCTGATTTCAATTAGAGTTGTCATTTAGCTATGCCTGGATGATGTTTTTGAAATCAAAATTGATATTAGATCAGCTGTTAGAAGGTTACATCACGTACAAGAGACAGACGAAACGGCCTAACTTTCCGGCTATATGAGTGAGAGAGCGAGTGATAGATTAGAGAGACGATTGTTGACATTACATTTTTGAAATTGAAAATTTCTATCAAATCACTTTACATCGAATTTGTCTATTTTTAAAATAGTGAATCAATAAAAATATATTTGTGTCTATATTTTTAATCATACAGATAATGTTCAATAAGTTTGAGTGGTTTTTTATTAAGGTACTGTACATTACAAACCTTCAACCTCCTACCTTTCCTAATGCTCTGGACCAAGGTAATTAGATTAGAGTTAAGTTACTTCTAATCTAATTACCTTGCTCTGAACCACGGTTAGTATAGAAGTATTAAAAAGTCTGTATAATTCTCAGTAGCAAGAATGACAGGAAGTACCGTATCTACTGTGTTACTGTCCTACTATCAGAGGACAGTAACATTTATGCCCGGTTTTTCCAAGCACACTCAAATTTGAGGGACCCTCAAGTTTACTACACTTTACTACATTTCCTATACTTATCATAGAAAAAGTTCAGCTGTTCATCAAAATTTGAGGGTCCCTCAACTTTGAGTGTGCTTGGAAAAACCCGGCATGAGAGATCCAATTGAAAATGTGTTCTGAAATATGAACAAATATTTATATACTTTGTCTCGGATAACAAATGCTTTATATCGGCTGTTATTAGGTTACAAGAAACAGGCGAAACCACCTTCCTTTTCAGCGTCAGCTAAACTTTTTCAGTCTCAGCTCAAACATAATTATTTTGTTGGTCTATCAAATTTGAAAGCGGCGCGCATTGGTCTCTCTTTTCAAAACCTGTCAAGAGATGGCGCGAGCATCTGGCCAGCGAAGCGTGTCGGCCATCTTGTTTTGATAGTTGCATGCGTTGCGTGTTTCAGTTCAGCCATCCAGTCTGTCGTCTGAGTTTGTGTCGGATTCTTGCGGTGAACACTTGCTCGTCGTTCAACTGTCGTAATTCCATGTTGTTATTTTATTCGTGTAACAATCTAACAAATTGGATTATGTGCCATAAATTAACGCGTTCGGTTGTGTGCGGACAAAATTTCATGGATAATTCATCGCAATCACTGATCGTAGCTGTACGATGACTTGAACTCGGTAGACCCAGTTCGAGATTCAACGTTCGCTAGTTCGGGTTTGCCAGTTTTCAGCGTTTTCATTTGTAAATTTTGAACCTGTAAATATTGTTCGTTGTGCTTCATGATTGTGTGTGTCTAAATTTTTGTGTGGCAATAGCGGATAATACAGTTTGTTCAACATGTCCAGTCCACTCATCAGGTCTGGTGAATGTCGAAAATTTGCTCCAAACATCTTCAACAAAACCAAGTGCACGAATTGTTTTCGCCAGAAGGAGGAACACAGTGCAGAGGCTCTGGAAAGCAATAGGGTAAATATCATTTTTATTAAATTAACCTTATTAACAAAAGTTTATGACCTGTCATAACCTGTCCGTCTGTTTATCAGACCACTAGCTCTGCGGATGTGATTAGAACTGCAGATGTCAACAAAACTTGCCCTAACCTAAACTTTTCCAACTTGGCTGATAAATAATCTATCGTTCATATTTTTACAATAATTTTCAATTAAACATGACTATTGGCGTTCGTAAACTTGATATTTTAAACGCCTCTATTAACATACAAGTTGACAGCTGTCAAATTTTTAATCGACAACCAAACCCTGATTTCTGATTATCATCAAGTTTGAAAAGTTATGGAGTTGGTAATGTCCTGATGAACCTAGTGTCGCATGTCCCCTGTAGGAATTGAATCCTTAAACTTATTCAAATGATGAAAAAATAAAATTCTCATTCTTACAAATTGAAAAATTCATTACTTGGTCAAACCATTTTTTGAATAACTTACTAAGTTTCACCACGGTTGCACACTCTACGATTTTTCCCCATCCTTATGAATATATTCTATGAAATTGAACAGAACTTGACAAATCTATGATGTACATCTGCGTTTGTACATAATGTACGATATATATACGTACCTATGTACAATAATGTACATATATACGTACATAATGTGTTTGCCAAGTTCCGATCTATCTAGTAGAATTTATAAGGATGTCTAAATATCGTGGAATATACGAGTTTCACAGCCATCTTGACAATTTTGTAAGGTAGCAAAGAAGGTAATTTTCCTCAATATTCATGACTCATTGATTATTACAACACAACAATATAATAAAATATTTTGATTGAAATTCATTATTTTTTACCTATATTTTTATTTATTTTTTAGGCAAGCTCTACTAGTTTCTAGAGACATGCCAATACAAGTCGTCAGGCCCCATTCTGAATAATACCAGGACCCAAAGATAGGATGTAGGATGAAGTTCGAGTTTACTCCAACTTCGAGGAACTTCAAATTGGATCAGGCCTCATTCTGAGTCAATTCCAGGTCCCGAAGATAGGACGTAGTTTCACTTTCCAATTCTTACTCTTCCAATTTTTCTAAACATCCTTCAAGCTACAAGTCTACTCTTGGAAAACTTTGAATCATAAATAATATAGTTTGTGAAATTTCCATGCACACATTATGTGTAGCCTATATATAGGCCCACTGTGAACTATCAATTTATTTTTTCTTTCTGATTCACTTGAAGGAAACTCTAATTGGATTTAGCCTAATCTTTGAAAACTTCAAATCGCAAGTAGCCTTCCTAGCTTATTATTAAATGAATATTTTATATGGTTTAATAAAATTGAATAAATATGGAATAGTTTATATGGTTTCCGAACCCTTACAGTTACTGTAGTCTGTAAGTAGCAAGTGAAGAATCCAGTCGATGAAAATTAATCAGATTTGAAGTCTTATTTGGGACACAGAGTTGAGATAAATCCGAGAAAGCGTGAGAATCTTGATATTAGAGATAGAATTATTATCATTGGTATAGTAGACGATAGGAAAACTGGCAGTTGACGGTTAATTGTTATTAATGCTCAGCTCTGTCAGGACAGTCTGTAAACGGTCTACGAGAGCTGAACCGTTAGCTGAGTTAGTGTAGGATTTTATTTGCTTTCGCTGACCGCTCGCTCACTGTCCTAACAGAGCCGAGCATCAATAACAGTCATTTGTCAACCGCCAGTTTCGTTGGTGTATATACTATTCCAAGCGAAGAAGACATTCTGGCAAGATGGAAAAATGACTCCAGCTCGGTCAATATTGGTTCAAAAATTATAAAATATGGTCTCAAATTGTGGGAGACATTCTGCTCTACAATTTGAGATCAGATGTATAATTTTTGAACCAGTATTGACCGAGCTGGAGTTATTTTTTCATCTTGCCAGGATGTCTTCTTTGCTTGGACAGACCATAGTTGCGGCCTTGTATTGTGAAGTTCAATTATTATGAGTCGAATTAATTCCACAGTCATGATTCATTTAATAAAACTTATAAAGGTTGTAAATTTATTACTTATTAAATATTACTTATTGAATAAATTTATTATTTATTTAAGTAAATTTATTACTCGATGAATAGAATAATTGGCTCTATTTTAATAGCTAACGATGTGGTTATTGTCACATGATTCATTTTATTTGTTCTTAGTAAGGATTTTAGTAATCGTAGTAAGAATGTAAGGAGATATTTGAATCAGAATTTGAAAGCTAGTTCTGATTCTAGCTAATTTTCTTCATGAATATACAGAAAATTCAATATTCATGTTTTTAGGTAGTCAGAAATTGCTAGCTTTTTCATTTTTCTTAATGTTTTCAATTTTTTCATGAATGAGATTTAGGAAATAATGTTTTGAACTGATCCTAGCAAATTGTTAAATTTTATTTATAAATATTCGTGTTTTTAGTCAGTCAGAAACAAGCTTTCTATATCACTCAATGATTTCAATTTTTTATGAATAATAACTTATTTAGGAAAAAATTTTTTGTGAACTGATTTATAAATATTGACTTTGAACTCTTAGTCACTAGTAAACTTGAATCAAGTTCCTATCGCCATGATAGGATTCGATTTAAAACCATTTTCAAATCATGAGTTATCACACTTATCTTTAAGGTACGTTTTATGAAGTAAACCCGTTTCTAGAAGTTCAACATAGGTGTAAAATAATTTTACGATTTTCCCCTCAGATTGTACTACTAGTCTGGGTAAGCAAAGAAGACATTCTAGCAAGATGAGAAAATGACTCCAGCTCGATCAATATTGGTTCAAAGATTATCAATTTGGTCTCAAATTGCAGGAAACATTCTGATCTACAATTTTAGACCAAATTTATAAGTTTTGAACAAATATTGACCGAGATGGGGTGATTTTCCCATCTTACAAGAAAGTCTTCTTTGTTTGGACAGACTATACTATTTCATTGAAAAGTTTCTGTTTGATTTTGAAGTACACTTACACTCAATTTATGGGGAAATAAAATTCACCTACAAGTATAATCTTGGACTGTTATTGTTGGTATATCTATTTTTATTTATCGTTTACTGGTCAGCAGACGAAAGATTTTTGTCTACTATCACTATATACATTCTGGTACGTTTTATCATTTCAAATTGAGGGATGGTGTCTGAAGGTTAGGCTGTGTTTAACCTTGGACGGACTCCAGACGGACTCTCCACAGACACCAGAAAGACTTACAGCAGACTCTCTCCAGATTACCATTGTACAATTAGGGCCGCATTATCAATACTAGTTTAAGAACAGTTCTAGTTTAAACGATCAGCTCACTCAAATAATAAATAAATTTTATTTCCATCATAAATAACAAGAATAACAGTAATTTTCAAAACACTGGAAATTAAATGACCACTTTAGCAAGTTATGTGGTCATTGTTAGTATTGAGTTCAATTATTGAAATGAAACACATTATGATAAATGCGACCATAACTCAACCATGGATTAATTAATTTCCAAAAAAAAGAATTGGTAGAATTGACATTATCACTGTGTTTTATTTCATAATTAATTTTGTGTTATAAACTGCTATTGATAATACGGACGTCTAGGATATTGTTGAATATTCAGTGTGATGTTCAAAGCCTCGAGTGCACCCTCACTACAAAACCAAGCTCTTCATTCAGGGAGTTGAGTGGCAGGTTTACAAGCTTCTCATGAAGTGGGCTCTCATGCTCTCAAAAACCTTCTCCTCGGTAATTCACTATCACTGGCATTCTATTGGAAATCTTCGATGCACGGACAGGGTATCTTCTATTTTTTTATTTATTCATATTTCAAAAAAGCATTACAATAATAACAATGTAGAGATTGGACAGCAAAATGAATCAATAAAAATATACAAATAAACATAAGGAACTACTTCCCCAAAAGATTAAGCTCGAGCTTGGGGAAGGAACAGCCGTACTTATTCTCAAGTTACTTATTCTTAAAATGAGCATTAACAACTAAAATTGAATCCTTTCAGAAAATTCTTTCCACAAAATTTTGTCAACTGGTCTATGTGACCAGAAACTTAGAAAGCCAGTTGTTTGAATATTCATTTGAATTTAACTGTCGTAGTAATATTATGTCATCTAATAAACCAATACTATGTCGTAATTTTACGGTGATTAAAATTCTAATTGGATATTCGTGTAACCAACTGAGAGAGTTATACAGTACAACCTGCATAGTAATATGAAACTACTAGGTTTAAGTAGAGAACCCCAATTATCAAGTATTGAACCACAATTTTCAAGTATTGAATCACAATTTTCAATTATTATAAAACCACAAATTTCAAGTATAATACCTCAATTTTGGAGTATAAATGCTAAATATTAGTATAGCATATATATAGCAAATATTAGTAAGTATAAAACTATAATCATCTATTTTGTATTCCATTAGAACTGCTAGTAAATATTTCACTCTGAACTATTTTACACGACACTGCAGTCATTCATGACTACAGTCATTGATCATGACTACAGTCATTGATCATGACTACAGTCATTTATGACTGAAGTGTCGTGTAAAATAGTTCAGAATCAAATATAAAACTATAATTTTGAAGTTTGAAACCTCAGTTTTCAAGTAAAACACTACAATTTTCAGAAATTTGTTGAATTGAACCTGGAGTTTTCCAGGGCTTAAGAGAAACTTACTTATAAGAAACATTTTAGAAAGCAATGCAATATATAATAGTAGATTTGATAAAGAAACATTGCATGTGCTTTGAAAACGTTTTACTATGTCCAGTGTCTGCAGAGACTCTTCCTTTTGCGTCAGCTGGTGTTGTCATGAACCAGTCATGAAATTTTATGGTGTCTATGTTTTGCTTATCGATTTTATGGCGGGTAATTCAAATGTGTGTTTCGGCTTTAGTGTTTTCTGAAGGGTTTATGATTAAAAAGTGAAGTGGTATAGTGTAGTCTGTCCAAGCAAAGAAGACATTCTGGCAAGATGGAAAAATGACTCCAGCTCGGTCAATATTGGGTCGAAAATAATGAATTTGGTCTCAAATTGCAGGAAACATTCTAATCTACAATTTGAAGCTAAATTTATTATTTTTGAACCAGTATTGACCAAGCTGGAATAATTTTCCCATCTTACCAGAATGTCTTCTTTGCTTGGACAGACTATAACTTGGATCGTGTAAACTCGTGGTAAATAGTAATAAATTATAATATGTATGTGGTTTCATTCAATAGTGGGCGGAAATTGTTTATAGTTAGTGTTTTGAGTTCAAAGCCTTCATTTTTATTGAAATTTGATATTTTGCTCGATTTTTTATCGGAGTTAAGTGAATGGTGATGAAACCAAATACTGTACTAATATTTCAATAGACTTGAGAATGCGATTGTGGACAGTAGAACCATCCATAAACACCAACCAACCAACTAATCTTAAAATGGTCATAACCTAAGATTTATTAAAATATCGAGATTGATCCAATCAAAGTGAAAGAAGTTTTGTTGAGATTTCAGAAACTGTATCATTTCAAGAAGATACACAAAATGACACGTTGTATCAAATTGAATAATTGAATTGAAAAGTTGTGTATAATTATTGATAATGACTCCAGATCGGTCAATATAGGTTCAAAAATTATAAATTCGGTCTCAAATTGTAGAAAACATTCAGATCAACAATTCGAGACCAAATAATTTTTGAACCAATATTGACCGAGTTGAAGTCATTTTCCCATCTTGCCAAAATTTCTTCTTTGCTCAACTATACAGACTATAGGTGGATGCTACCTTGGACTCTATAATGTATGATTGCTTTGCATCGGCTAGATTACCTGCCAAGTCATGTGTGAGGAGGAGGAGGAGGAGGATAAGAAAAAAAAGAAGAAGAAGAAGTGGGAGGAGGGGATGAATGAATGCTAGATGACCTGTGAAGAAGAAGGATTAGATTAGAGGGAGGTTGAGCCAGAGAGAATAGATCTAAAACTTCTTATTCTATACTCACTGGTTATAGAGTTCCTCTTTCTCTATCTCTCTCATTCCTTCACTCTCTATCTCTACTTTCCTTCTCTCTTTCTCTCTTTCCTTCTCTCTTTTTCTCACTCTTTTCGTGTGGATGAGATGGGATGGATCACGTATTTTCAGAGGTGTGGTTATCTTAGTCCCTCTCTCTCACTCTCTTCTCTTTCTCCTTTGGTGCCGGTTTTCGAAGATGAGGTGTATAGTCTGTCCAAGCAAAGAAGACATTCTGGCAAGATGAGAAAATTACTGCAGCTCGGTCACTATTGGTTCAAAAATTGTAAATTTGGTCTCAAATTGTAGAGCAGAATGTTTCCTACAATTTGAGACGAAATTCATAATTTTTGGAACGAATATTGACCGAGCTGGAGTAATTTTTCCATCTTGCCAGAATGTCTTCGTTGCTTGGACAAACTATAGCCTTGAGCTTTTTGAAATTCCTTTGGTGGCTTCTTTTTTCTAATCTCTCAGCTGCTGCTTAAAAAACGAGTGAGTGGCTTCGATTGGTGTGAGTGAGAGGGGGAACATACGTGTGGATTGAGTAAGATAAGTAGAGAGGGAGAGAGAGAATAAAAGGAGTCAGAAACGTGTGATTTGATAAGATAGAGTGAGATAAAGATAGTCGAAAAATGCGAGCCTGCTCCTTGATGTTGTATAGTTTTTTTCAGGACTAGAACCTACTATGTATCTCCGTTGTATACTAGAATAGATTTGTCTCTACAGTTATAGTGTAGTATGTCTATTCTAGTAGATAAAGCTTTACAAACTATCTGAATAACCTTTTGGCTACCCGGCTAGTTTTTGGGCGAAGTATGAACGTATGCTGCAAAATACTGTATAGGGAAAGAGTACATTCTTATCTTCTTCTATTGAAACTATGCCTGAAATTGAAGTTTTTTAATTGAAGAAATTGAAGTGCCTATAGCACAGATTATAATTTTGCTATTTTCGGCTATAATTTTCCCTTTATCTTCCAAATTATTAAAAAGTATTAGTGTTTAAGTGTTTGTTTTGAGTGAAAATTTGTGACTGTGAAGGAAAAACAACATAACCTAGATTATTTATTATTTGTATTGTATTCTAAATTGGAAGAGGGACAGTTTTGGGCCTAAGCCTGTTGAACCTTACCATTAAGTTCCCTCCTCTGTGCCTATAGAAAAGTTACTCAAACTTTGTCTAATGAAAGAAACTATAGGTTTCTTAGGTAATAATTTCTTTGTGTTTCAATTATAATTTAATAATATTCTTTATTAAAAAGTTCATTTGCTAAAGTAGTTTCAATTCTATCAAATAATGGTAGAATACTTTCTTGGATTTTTTTACATTTTACAACTTTCTGTTGACTGATATTCTAGTTTTGCCAGAATGTGTTGTACAAGTAGTTTGTAGTATAACGATTTAAAGAAATAATCCATTTCCACAGTTCCTATTTTCTATCCAATTTTCATTGTTTTCCCACATTTTTTTAAAAATTCTAATTAATTCTTCACCAGATTTTTTATTTTATCTATGCTTTCAACAATAGGGTGGAAATAGGATTGATACTCTCCATTTTATCATCCAGAAACATAAATTTTCTCAATTATAGAATTTTATTGAGCATAGACTAGAAACATTATAGAGAAAACTCATTTCAGATTCAACATTGAAAGTAATAATATTGATTGATTCAAACCAAAGTCAATCTTTCATCAATGAGTACTTGAATACAATAAATAAATAATCAATAATGACTAATAATCAATCAATCATTAATGACTTGAAGGCAATCATTAATCTACAATGATTTCAAGGTATTACCGTCTCAACCAACTTACACATTTCAACTTTAATAACTTACACGTGGTTGGAATTTAATGAGTCATTATTGTTTTCTTCTGATTCGTATTTAATTGTATTGTTCACCTCCAACTTTGAAATTGTTTTCGAGTTGGTGCAAGCTGAGAAGACACGCCGTTACAATGTAAAGTGTACTGCAAAGGAGTGTCTTCTCAGCTTGTACAAAATTACTCAAACCGTGATAAGCCAACAGAATGAAGGGGATTGATTGTGAGGAATTTTAATGCAATTTTATTGCTAGTTTTTCAAAAACTTGATTCAAAAAAACACGGTACTATTTCTTTAGGAAGGTAGACTACAGTAGAAGATAACACGGGAAGAAACAAAATAGATATTAAATCAAAAAAAAGACAAGTTGTTTTCAAACAGCTGATTTATTAAAAAATTCGAGATACCGGTTTCGGTTGTTACACCATTATTAATCTCTGGTAAAAAGTTTTTGAAAATATCTTGAACATAACCACAATTAAATTGAAATTTGGGAGAGACGTTTTGTACTTTAATGTCTGTGTTTTTACCCTTCATTGTAATTTCTCAAGTAGATAAATATACTAGACTATGTATTAATCGAAATATAAATATACTAAACTAAAAGTACAGAGCAGCATTTTATAAATTTGCTGCGAATTTTTTATAAATCACTGGTTTGACAACATCTTGTCTTATTTAATATGGATAACTACCACAATATCACCTTCACAACCACTCAAAAAGGAAATTAGATATTAGATGAAATAGTTGATGAATAAATAGTAATAGATAGTATATGAACATAGATAGAACTTGGTAGATGAAACTTGGGTTTTTTATAATGATACAAGACATTTCAATTTTATTGTTTCATTTGATATTCTTATCTGATATAAAAAATATGAGCGTTGTCGTCTGCTCCTTGTGCGCTCCAACAGCCGATGTTGTCAATCAGATTTGTCATTTAGCTATGCCTTTACCTCATTCACGATGACTTGGGACGAAGTAAACAAACCCACAACGTAACGTCGTAACTCACAACAGCTGGTACTGTTGCGATGACAAACCGTAGCAACGATATGCAGACATACGCATTGTCAATGCTATGACGTGTCTATGCTGCATAAATTATTTTTCATGGTTTATCGTGTCTAAGGTAGCGACTCCGTACTTACACGCAAACAAAAAGTTTGTTTATTTTGTCTCATGTTATCGAGAATAGGGTATACACTTGAAATGAATTAATTACAGTATTTTTAAATCTAGAATCAAACAAGAATGAAACAGAATCAATAAACGAAATAATGATTTTGAAATGTATGATAAAACAACAAATGAAACTGAATCAATAAACGAATAATTGATTTTGAAATCGACAAAAAACCGATCATCAACCAACACAGCATCTGAAGGTGCCCCATTTAGTCTGTTCAAGGAAAGAAGACATTCTGGCAAGATGGGAAAATGACTGCAGCTCGGTCAATATTGGTTCAAAAGTTATAAATTTGGTCTCGAATTGTGTAAAGCATTCTGTTCTACAATTTGGGACCAAATTTATAATTTTTGAACCAATATTTACCGAGCTGGAGTCATTTTTCTGTCTTCTTTGCTTGGACAGGCTATGGAAGAGAAGTTTTTGATCGCAGTTGAAAGTCATTAAAACATTAATTTACTAATGACTACTGCGTTTACAGTCATAAAATCTGACACGCTGAGGTTAGTAGTCATAAAAGTATCATAAAAGGGGCGCTAATAGTGACCGGAGGAAGTGGAAAAGTTACAAATCGAGATTAGGGTGGCAGTGAAAATGATTGAATTTGATTTCATTACAAGTCACGTTTGATTGAATTGTTCGCTTTTAAGGCATCAAAATAGGCCGACTTTTAAGGTTCGCGAAAGTTGAGAAGACACGCCGGTACTATGTAAAGTGGGTTGTAATGGGGTGTCTTCTCAGCGTGTGCGTACTTTACCTGTTTGGAAGTTGTTGGTTTTATTGGTGAGCGGAAATTGCCACACAAGTTGAGAAATAAGGAGCAAAAAGAAGGGAGGAAGAGGAGAAGGAAGGAAAAGGAGGAAAAACAAAAAACGCGAATGAGGATGAGTGGATAGAGAATTGGGGTTGAAAGAGAAGGAATATAAGAAGCAAAGAAGGAGAATATTGAGAAGAGTGGATGGGAAAGAGAGAAAAAGTAGAAGGAGAAAGAGGGAGGAAAGAGGGAAATGATGGAAAAAGAGGAGGAGGAAGAGATTAAATATAAGTGAAGCCGGATGAGTGGAAAGAGAAGTTGGTGAATAGAAAGAAAAAAAGAAGGAGAAGAAGGAAAGAGGAAAAAGAAGAAAATCGAAAAGTGAAGTATGAGAAGAGAGAAGGTTTTCAATGTTTATATTTGATATCAGTAATCAGTACTCTAATTTTTTGATAGAAGTAATTTTATATCAGAGTCAAGCTGGGGCCAAAAATTAGGGCGTATAACGAATGACTGTTATTAATTCTCAGCTCTGTCAGGACAATCCGCGAGCTGTCCGCGAGAATATCCTACATTGAAACGAGAGTAACTATAGCGAATTCTCATATTCCCGAAAAATGGTGAATTCAACCTCAGAAAAAATATATACTTATATTATTTAGAGCATGTACTCACCCGGAATGTGGTCAATAAGGTCATACACACTTGAACGATCGAAACCAATCAACTATAGTCTGTCCAAGCAAAGAAGACATTCTGGCCAGATGCGAAAATGACTCCAGCTCGGTCAATATTGGTTCAAAAATTATAAATTTGGTCTCAAATTGTAGATGAGAATGTTTCCAACAATTTGAAACCAAATTCATGATTTTTAACCCAATATTGAACGAGCTGGAGTTATTTTTCCATCTTGCCAGAATGTCTTCTTTGCTTGTACAGACTATACATTAACGACAGCCGATCAAAAATATAATCTGAGATTAACGGCGTTGGGCTTCCTTATTTAGCAATGTGGTTCAGAACAAGCTTAGTAGGCTTCTAGGCTACCTACCTGTTCAAAATCAAGCAAATCATGTTTTTTTTAAATCAAATTTGATTCAACACTGATAAGTTACAATAAAGAATTCATTAAAAATCGTTAAATTATGCTAAATGACTGTTATCAAGTGGTTTGTGTTTTTTTCTAAATTTAACACAGATCACCGTTCATGAGTTAATAAAGAACTCATTAAAAACCGCTGAATAATGTTGAATAACTATGATAATATTATTGGCAATGGTGTAATACAGTATAGTCTGTCCAAGCAAAGAAGACATTCTGGCAAGATGGGAAATTAACTTCAGCTCGGTCAATATTGGTTTAAAAATTATAAATTTGGTCTCAAATTGTAGAAAAAATTCTGATGTACAATTTGAGAACAAATGAATAATTTTTGAACCAATATTGACCAAGATGGAGTCATTTTCCCATCTTGCTAGAATGTCTTCCTTGCTCGACTGGACTGTAGGCTTCGAAACGGTGACTTCATAACTCTTTCCTACGGACGTAAATGGAAGCGATATTCCAAATATTATGTATCAAACGGTCGTTTGTATGATAATTTTTGGCCACTGAATATTTAGACATTGTGTCATTCTTAACATGGAATCATAACCTTATTCAAGTAATATACATCTGAACAACTTGGCCATTAACATATTTTTGCAATGTTCGAGTTAATGTTATCAAACTACAAAATCAGTGTAGAAATCAATTAGTGTTAAAAACCTATTTGGAATGATTTGAACTTAACAAATCCAATTTTTTACATATTTAAATACACATCTACGATACAAGAGAAAAAAGATGAAATATTGAGGAAATTTGGTAGGCTAGGTAGGTATTTAAATTGTTTGCATAATGTGATTTACTTAATCAACTACAATATAATTCTTTGACTAGATTTGCAATTTTAGGCGAAATATTTTTGTTGGAAATAAGTGTTGGATCCGCTGTTTAATTTATTTTCAAGATGACACATGTATATTGTATACGTATAGTCTCTCCAAGCAAAGAAAACCCTCTGGCATAATGAGAAATGACTCCAGCTTGGTCAATATTGGTTCAAAACTTATTCATTTGTTCTCAAATTGTACATCAGACAGTTTTCTACAATTTGAGACCAAATTTATAATTTTTAAACCAATACTAACCGAGCTGGAGTCATTTTCTACGTATAGTTCAAGAATTATAAATGTAGTCTTAATAGTAGATCAAATTGTTTACTGCAATTCGAAATCAAATTGATAATTTTTGAACCAAACTTGACCAAACTTGAGTCATTTTCACATCTTGCTAGAGGGTCTTCTTTGCTTGGACAGACTATATCTAATTGAGCGATCGTGTAGGAAGGTCTTCCATCAAAAAGGACGTTTATTAATTCTGAGCTCTATCAGGACTGTCGGCGAACTGTCTTCGAGAGTACTTCGAAATGAGAGCAACATTAATTCGCTCTCCAATACAGACAGCTTCAGACTTTCCTGACAGAGCTGAGTATCGATAACAATCATTCACTAACCGCCTTGATTTTTTGAATCAGCTATAACAGTCCCTAGGTTTTCATCAGTATAGTTTGTCCCATCATAGAAGACATTCTGGCAAGATGGGGATATGACTCCAACTCAGTCAATATTGGTTCAATAATTGTAATTTTTGAGAATATAACTCCAACTCAGTCAATATTGGTTCGATAATTGTAATTTTTGAGAATATAAATCAAATCTTGATTTCTTATAGTCTGCCCAAGCAAATAATACCTTCTGGAAGACGGAAATATGACTCCAGCTCAGTCAATATTGGTTCAATAATTGGTTATTTGGCCTCGAATTGTAGAAAACGTTCTACTCTAAAATTTGAAACTAAATTTATAATTTTTTAACCAATATTGACTGAGCGGGAGTCATTTTTCATCTTGCCAGAATGTCTCCTTTGCTTGGACCGACTATATTTATTGAATTGAAAAAATATCGAAAAACAATAATAATAATAATAATTGTAGACTGATATCAAACCATGAAAATTTATTTTTGTTTTAAAATCATCATTATAATCTCGATCACCCTGACCCTAATCTGTGTCAAGAATATTGATGATGATGATGATGATGATGATGATAGTGTTCTAGTTGTGTGTGTTGACCTGTTAACATAATTATTATTATCCGTGTGTGAGTAACATACCGTACAATGTTATTCCAGTATAATGTGTTTTATGAATACAATGAGCAATTACGATGGAATTATTAATGGAGGCTACGGAGAGTGATAGAGCTGGCGCGTGTAATGGAGGAAGGAGAAGAAGGTTCCGCGGCCAAGGTATTGTGCCAGGAAGAAGAGAAAAAACAAGATGAAGAAAAAGAGGAAGTAAGAAGGAGAAGGTAGAAGAAGTCGACGAATAATAATAATAAGAAGAAGATGATGACGAAAAAGATGATGATGATTTAAAAAAATATACTATGGCTTTCATTGTGGGGAGCTACCCATAAGGGTAGGTTCCACTCAAGGTTCTTATAGGTTCTATACAGGGTGTTTCAGGAGGAATGTGCAATACTTCTCAGGCTGATTCCTTACACCAAGTAGACAAAAAGTTCCATGGGACCAACCCCCAAAAACGCTTTGTTACCGAGATAACAATGGCGGAAAATTGAGATTTAACAAAATATCTTAATTTTTCTAATTTTGTAGAGGCTTTAGTGAGGTTCTAAAATAATCAATTCCTATGTAAAATTAACTGAGGAATTCAATGAAACTAGTTCCAAGTTTATAACTTTAACGGGTATTGAGATAATTGGAATAAATATGCTAGAAAACGCCATTTTTCAACAATAAGGGTTATAACTGGATAAGGAATCATAAAATTGTATTTTTTTATCAATGGAAGTTGAAGAGAGTTGGATTCTGAAGAAAAAGTTGAATGGCGGCAATTGTGTAAATCTTACCCAAATCTCAGAAATAGCGATCAAAAATCGCAAAATAGCTACTATACACAAATTCATCACTTGTGCTATGTTTTGTCAATTTTGGGATTTTTGATCGCCATTTCTGAGATTTTGGTAAGATTTACACAATTGCCGCCATTTAACTTTTTCTTTAGAATCCGACTCTCTTGAACTTGCATTGATAAAAAGTACAATTTTATGATTCCTTATCCAGTTATAACATATTGTTAAATGTTTTTTCCAATTATCTCAATAACCGTTAAAGTTACAAACTTGGAACTAGTTTCATTGAATTCCTCAGCTAATTTTACATAGGAATTGATTATTTTAGAACCTCACTAAAGCCTCTAAAAAATTAGAAAAATTAATATATTTTGAAAAATCTCAATTTTCCGCCATTGTTATCTCGGTAACAAAGCGTTTTTGGGGGATAGTCCCATGGAACTTTTTGTCTACTTGGTGTGAGGAATCAGCTTGAGAAGTATTGCACATTCCTCCTGAAACACCCTGTATATGAACCTTGGGTTCCACTCGCCTTGGTCACAATCATGATGATGATGATGATAGAAAAGAAGATAATGAATAAGAAGAACTTGTATCATGAAGAAGGAGAGAAGAAGAAGAAGAAGAAGAAGAAGAAGAAGAAGAAGAAGAAGAAGAAGAAGAAGAAGAAGAAGAAGAAGAAGAAGAAGAAGATGACTTGGACCATGAAGAAGACTTGGAAGAAGAAGAAGAAGAAGAAGAAGAAGATGATGATAAGAAGAAGAAGAGGAAGAAGAAGAAAGAAGAAGTAGAAGAAGAAGTATTAGTGATGAAAAAGCTAATAAAAAAGAAGACGAATGAGAATAAGAAGTAGAGTAGGAGATGAGGGTGTGGGAATTGAGAAAAGGGACTCTGATAAAAATCAAGATGATAAGAATGAGTTGGTAGAACAAAGTTGGAGTAAAGTTGAAGAAAGGAAATGGAAGTTATTTAAAGGCTTGAGAGACTGAGATAAATATTTCGAAACTGTGTCTGAAATCTGAGATAGCAGAACTGCATGGGATCAAGAACTTCAGACCTATAAAAACAGAAAGTAAGAAATAGAATAGAGAACAAAATTTTTCATCAAGGTGAGAAAATTGTATTGAACAAGTCAACGAAGAAGACTTGGAAGAGAATTAATTCATAAAATAAGAAGATGAGGAAGAGGAGAAACAAGACTTAGCGAAAGGATCTTGATACGATTCACTCACTGAGCAATGTTCACTTCATTAAGACCTTCTTCATCCATGAGTTGATTCATCCATTCATTCACCTGCTCATTCATTAATTCACTTGTTCACAGTTGAAGGGAGTTGTAAATGCAACATGCATCCAGTAATATATAGTAATAAAACCCTCACTTACAAAGCTTACACCAACCCTGAATATAGTAATATTGACGATGCTTTTTCAGTCCGAATTCAATGAATAATCTTTAATGATATTCACTGCACGGCTTTGCTTTTCTTCCTGTTCGATAGTCGACTTCCCGGTGTCTCGATACAAACGATTCTCGATTGGCAATGATCGATTAAATTATGCCACTTGGTTTCCTAGTAGTTAATCGATCACACGAGCTATTACTAAGTTTCGTGCTCTACATAAATAATGGAACTATTGGAGATATCGGCAGGATGTGAATTGTTTTTTATGTACAGTAATACAATTTTATTTTGTGTAAAATTATCAAGTTTGAAAGAACGTAGAACAATTTTTAAATGTATTGCAATTGCAAATAGAATAAAATTGAATATAGTTCATATTTTTTAAATTGTATGGAGTTGAAATGTTTTTTGAAGTGGAAATTTGTATTAAATTATTAATTTTTATTATTTAAGATAGCCTGGATTTTTTTTAGTAGAGGATCAGTTTAGGGCATGAGACTGTTGCATTCACCCAAATGTTTTTTTCAATAAATGATAATTGATAATCGATCCCGTTATTGTTTATTGTAAGAGCTATAAGTATAGTATTAGTCAATTTATTTAGTCCAATTATTATCTTATTGTAAATCATCTATCTAATGATGGTTCAAAGTGTAATATCAGTTGATTTAGTAATATGGGACATTTTAAACAGGCAACTGATGTTTCTATCTCTGTTTGTTGCAGGTATGTTTTGCTGAATCTGTCTTTCACTGATATTTTGGTATGTAATAGAATTTTTGAAGGCTACGCTGTTGGACTTCTCATAGAATTTTGAGCACTGGCGGCTCGTGCCCACAAAACAGGTGAAGTGCTGTACAGTAAAAGATACGGACACTTCACCTGTTTTGTGGGCACGAGCCGCCAGTGATTTTGAGTAACTTGAAAACGCTCTAGTCAAAGGTGTTTTACAATATAATGTCTTGCTGAACTTGTTATCACTTAACTTGTAAAATGAGCTTCAAGCTTTTAGTAACCAAAAAGTCTTTCTTATTGAACTTGTTGAAGTAACAACTCTAATTATTGTGAAACGAGAATCACGCTTTTATCAACTAACAAGTCTTATTGAACTTGTTCCAAATAGCTTGACGAAAAACCCTTACAAGCTAACCCTATTAAACAAGTAAGAATAACCACTTGTAAAAGAGTCTATTTATTGGAAAAATCCAATCAAATACGTGCCTGTTGTGTCAATACATGCTGATAACAGAGTAGGAATCAGCGAAACCAGATTAATAAAGTTTGTCCAAGCAAAGAAGATATTCTGGCAGTATGGAAAATGACTCCAGCTCGCTCAATATTGGTTCAAAAATGATAAATTTGGTTTAAAATTGTAGGAGACATTCCAATCTACAATTTTGAGACTAAATTTATAATTTTTGAAGTAATATTGACGGAGCTGGAGTCATTTTTCTATCTTGTCAGAATGTCTTCTTTGCTTGGACAGTCTATACAAGACATCAATTATTCATCCGTTGAATTCTTGAGTTGTTATTGCCGAGCAGGAGATTTTCCTCGATAATTTATTTCACGTCCACCACATTTTTCAGCCAATTATACTGCAATCAAAGTCAAAAAGAGAATCAAAACTAGAAAATTGAAGACGAAAAATCACTTGGGGGCGTGGCTTAGGAAACAGTTGCCTCCCATTGGCTAATAACACGCGTAACAGCCAATCACAGAGCAAGAAGCTAGCGAGATAGTGATCAGATTATGATTATTATCTGAAAAATTCCGGTTCTGAGTTTGGCTTGTGGAGAAGGTAATTAAATTTTAATCCGTGATGAGCCGGTTGTTCCGTTTTAAATAATATGGATGGTGGAATCCTTCAAAAAATTATATTTAGCACATGCCATCAAAACTGGCGGTTGGCTAAATACTATTATTAATGAACAGCTCCGTCAGGACAGTCAACTAGCGGTCTAAAAGCGTTTCAGGTTGAGAACGACCTTGGATGAACCGTTTCGAGATTGTCCTTGGTACTATATCAGAGTGATTTCAATAAATTTTGTCAATTTATTGTGTCAAAATATAGTCTGGTTGAGCAAAGAAGACATTCTGGCAAGATGGGGAAATTACTCCAGCTCGTTCAATATTGGTTCAAAAATTTGAAATTCAGTCCTTAATTGTAGAGCAGTATGTTTTCTACAACTTGAGACCAAATTAATAATTTTTGAACCAATATTGATCGAGCTGGAGTCATTTTCCCATCTTGCCAGAATGTCTTGTTTGCTTGGATAGACTATAATGCTGATTGAGGATATAAGAAAAGTCAATGAACAAAAAATATCATGATTTCAAAAGTTTTGAGTAATATTTTTACAGTGAAAAAGGATCATACCCAAAAATGAGTCTGATATCTCCTCTCTGGAAAGTGATTGTTGTATGCTTCTTCTTCTTTTCTTTATTTTTCTTCTTCATCGACGAAAGTAATGATTGCTGAAAACAATTCTTCCGGAAGAGTTGCAACAGCAGTGTTCAACTCAATGATTTTTTTATTAGAATGTGAACACAGATTGCGGAAAAAGAGCGAAGAGATAAATTGATAGCCAGGAAAATTAGGTGAAACTATTCACAATTTCTTTCGGCGACTTTCTTCTCCTTTCTCCTCTCTCTCTCTCTCTCTCTTTCTTTCTTTCTCTCTGACTTCCATTACTTGATTTGATTGTAGATCGGTGGTCAGTCACTGACCCGAGATTAGTTGATTGACGGTGAGAAAAAAAATCGAGTCTTGGTTTCTTATAGTGTGTCCTAGCGAAGAAGACTTTCTGGTAAGATGGGGAAATAACTCCAGCTCGGTCAATATTTGTTCAAAGATTATGAATTTGGTCTCAATTTGTAGAAAACATTCTGAACTAAAATTTGAGACTAAATTTATAGTTTTTGAACCAATATTGACCGAGCTGGAGTCATTCCCACATCTTGTCAGAATGTCTTCTTCGCTTGGACAAACTATACGTGTGCGGTTAAGTTAGGATTGGTCATTTCAAGGCTGTGGATAAGGTTAAGGGTTGTGGAGGGGGAGGGGAATTCAATTCACTTTCTTTTGTTCTTATACTGTGCAATTGGATTTGTTGTTATCTTTATTCTTGGTGTTTTTGTTTTCCCAGTTAGTTCCGAAAGATTGGATGTGGGTTTGATTGGAGTGGGTTCTTTGGTTGAGAGTTTTTTGAGATGTGAAATTTTGCAACGAAAAGAAGTTTTGATGATTTCCAATTAGTAATAGAGTAGTTTGTGAGATCCGGGTTTTTATTTTTGGAAATGGAAGGTTTGTGAAATTAGGGTTTTGTGTAGTTTGGAAAGTATATTCAGGAATTTGTAAGCAGCCGATTGCTCCATTCAATGTGATGACAGTAGCTTGATTGAAGCATCTGATCAGACATGTTGACATTATACTGTAGTATGACTATTATTGGATTATATATTTATTTATCTACGGGTGTATTGAAAAATTCCTATTTCAGTTTTACAATTGAAATCGAAATGACTACCATTTCAAAACCGTGTCGTAATGAACGTTTTTCGATACAGGAGGAACTTTTTGATACAGTCCAAATTCCACTTTATGATACATTCCTTGTTTCGTTTCGAAATAAGGTGATAAAAAGTAAACAGTGTTCAACTAACCTCAAAATCAAAACAGCGATTGGGATTGAGTAGCCTACCAGTATTTTTTCGTCAATATTTCAATTTACATATTTGAATATTTAACTAATTTGAATAGTCCAAAGTTTAAATAGTTTAATATACTTATAACTTTGTTAGTGAATATGTTAATAACTTTCACTTTTACAACAACACTCACGATTTTGTTGCTTGTCAAATGCGTTTTCTGGTTCTGACTGATATGTTATTTTTAACATATTTAACAAGTAATAAGTTGATTATCATAACAGTTCAAGTAGGATGAAGACAAAAGAAGTTA
The DNA here is from genome assembly GCA_017141385.1 of Sogatella furcifera. Classification (NCBI taxonomy): domain Eukaryota; kingdom Metazoa; phylum Arthropoda; class Insecta; order Hemiptera; family Delphacidae; genus Sogatella; species Sogatella furcifera. The sequence goes on along the minus strand of CM029555.1, from coordinate 27,527,626 downwards.
AATAAACGATGGTATGTTGATTTTTATAATAGCGTACACTTACAGATTGCTTGATACTGGTGGTCTATAGCTTGATACTGGTCTGATACTGATAACTACACTGGTGGTCGTAGATAAAATAGTGTATGCAACGGTTGTATTAGGCCTTTATAGCATTCGTGAGATATTTAGAGCACTCGCTTCGCTCGTGGCTCTAACTTACATCTCACCTCATGCTATAAAGGCTCCCATTATACAACCGTTGCATAAACTACTATTGCAATATTACTCTTGGTGGGAAGTTGAATATCAAGGTAGTTTTCCCTTTGAAATAGAACCTCGTACGAATGGAACCCCTTGATTAGCTTCCTGAATGAGTTAAAATTTTAAATAATTACAATCAGAGTTCCTTTTTTTAAATATTTTTATTTTACACAACATGTTTTGGCGATATAGCCATTTTCAAGTGCAAACATGTTGTGTAAAATGAAAATATTTTTTAAAGAAAGGAACTCTGATTGTAATTATTCAAAGTTTTAACAAATACAGTAACCTTGAAAAAATAAGTATTGTCCTGAATGATTCTATGATATAGGATGATGAAAAGTTATGGTGTAGAAAATTCGACTAAATCAGTGTATTTCATTCAGTTATGGCAGTGAGAATGGAATAGGACTAACAAACTATTCTGTTAATTTCATTCTATTCTCTCTTTTTGATGGTCTTTTTAAATTGGAATGATATGAATGACCCGAAGCAGTCTCACTACTTGACTACTTGTGATCAACGGATGACAGAAGAAGAAGAAGAAGAAGAAGAAGAAGAAGAAGAAGAAGAAGAAGAAGAAGAAGAAGAAGAAGAAGAAGAAGAAGAAGAAGAAGAAGAAGAAGAAGAAGAAGAAGAAGAAGAAGAAGAAGAAGAAGAAGAAGAAGAAGAACAAGAAGAAGAAGAATATGTAGCAAGTAGAAGAGGAAGTGCCATAACAGAATTACAAAGTTTACTGAGAATGACCGATCGACTGACCGCTTAAACAACAGCTGTTGCTTGTTGTTGTTTGACTTCAAACAGCTGATTTAGGAAAGTTGTTCACGTGAATGAAGTCTTGCTTCTATGATGAAGAAGGTAAAGGCAATACAGTTGTAAAGAGGGCTAGTTCACACGGTGCAAATAAATTTTCACGGTATTTTGACAATAATTATGTTGATTGATTGCATTTTTGTTTATATTTTCAGTTGATTATATAAATTTTTAGTATAGCGTATCATCAGCTATTTATTTGTAAAAAAATCATTTGTCAGTCACCAGGGTTCTTGGTTATTAAGCCAGATTTACTAAGCTATGAAATGTTAATCTAAGAAGCTTGAAGAAAAACTTTGAAATCATTCTTGAAAGAACACCTGAAACCGCAATAATTATTGTATGGAATTAGTGAAACTAAATTCAGGATAAAAACAGGATAGAGTGCTATGGAATTCATATGTAACTAAATGGATGTTTAGAATGTCAAGTAAGTTACATTGATTGATTGAAGCACATTGTAAATCTGTAAATTCGTTTTGTTCAGCTCTGTTTTCTTACACTGTTTGTATTAGTGCATGTTTTTCTATCGAACAATAATTGATATAATCAAAGACAATGTACTATTAATACAATGTCTTTGATATAATGTTTTTAAATGGTTTTAGTTTAATGTACTGGCAATTGGTCACTCGGTGAGGATGATCCATCGGTGAATGTGATGTTAAGTCACGAACACTGTGGACTGCACTTGGATGGGTGACCGGTTCTGGCCAAGTACACATTGGCGAGGTGGAACTACCCGTAAGGGTCTCCCCACCATTAAAACCCATAAGAATATATATATTCAGCTATTTATATAGTTATTTATATATAGTTATTATTTAGATACAGTTATTTATATTTATATAGTTTAATTCAATAGAATAATAGCTAGGAATCAAGATTCTTCGACTCTAAGAATTTTGGCTAGGAATGAGTTCTAGAGCTAAAATTTAGTTCTGAAAGTTTTGTAGTCTAAAAACTGGGATAAGGCTTGTCTATGAGGAGGCCACTCCTTGGGTGTGTGATGGGAAAATGATAGAACGAGAAGAAATATTGAGAAAGGAAGGGAGAGAGAGTGATTAACGGACAGTAAGTAAGAGAAAGAGAGAACGATTGATGGAGAAAGAGTTGGTATGGAACGAATGCGTGTCTAAAAAGAATGATAAGAGTTGTGAAAAGAGTCCTACAGATAAGATAGAGAGGAAAGAGCGGCGGGAAGTAGACAATTTGATTGGAAGAAGAGAGATGGAGCGATTTTTACGAAAGTTTTTCGTCTCGCTCGACAAGATACGAATGAATGGGATTGGAGAGAGAAGGTTTCAGAAGAGAAAGAGGGCTAGTGATAATACCTAGGCGTCCTTGCCGAGCTTTTTGAGATTGTGAGAGCCTTTTCTAGTTCTTTTTCTCTACATTTTCTTCATCTTCTTGTACACCTTCTTCTTCATTTTTATCTTCCACACCTCTATCAGTCTAGCCTAATGTTATTACAGGTTAATTTTTATTTTTCGTTCATTTTTTTCTCAAACTCTTTCGCCCGTTCAAACTCTCTTTCTCTCTCTCTCTCTCTCTTAGAACCACGATTTTCAACGCCTGTTCAATACTCTTTTTTCTTTCTCCATTCTCCAACTTCATCTGCATTCTTTGATAGTCTGGTCGAGCAAAGAAGACATTCTGGCAAGATGGAAAAATGACTCCAGCATGTTGAATATTGGTTCAAAAATTATAAATTTGGTCTCAAATTGTAGAGCAGAATGTTTTATACAATTTGAGATTAAATTTATCATTTTTGGACCAATATTGACAGAGCTGGAGTGATTCTCCCATCTTGCCAGAATATCTTCTTTGCTTGATCAGACTAAAGCATGATCTTTGTACCACCTGTTACCTTTTATTACGTAAATAGCGTAATAATCGGTCGAGATAGGTATGCTCTGTGGACTGGTTTGGAGTTTTGTTTTGGTGGGTATTATGTGATGATCAGTGTTGTATCATATCCAAAATATTTTGGGTCGAGTTCGTTTCATAATCAATGGAAGAGTACTTTTTATCATTACTAACAGAGAAGGTAAATCTTTCTATTCTAATTTATCCCGGAATTTCTCTTATCCCAGGATTTATCTCCTCTGTTATAGTATAGTCTGTATAAGGGCACAGTCTGTCCAAGCAAAGAAGACATTCTGGCAAGGTGATAAAAAAATAAAATGACTTCAGCTCGGTCAATATTGGTTCAAAACTTATAGATTTGTTCCCAAATCGTAGAAAACATTCTGGTCTACAATTTGAGACTTATTATTTTTGAACAAATATTGACCGAGCTGGTGTAATTTTCCCGTCTTACCAGCATTTCTTGTTGCATATATTTTCTTTTGATTTTTTTTACCATTTCTCAATTCGAATTGGGTCCGCTTTCCATCTTTGGTGATATTTCAATGAAACTAAGAATTTCTATGTTTTATTGGTATTCTCATCATCAAAAAACCATAATATATCATCCTTCTGTGACGTCACCTTATCATTGATTATAGCTGGGGCTCTATAAAAGGGGGTAGACGCACGGTCCGCCATTCTGTGGTCAACTTTTAGCGCCAGGTTTGAATTCATTCAATTCGACAGTCAAACATATGATTAATGATAAAAATCAAGGTAGAAAAAATAATACTTCTTCACAGAGCATTGAATTTCCAGTCTGGCAATTTTTAAGTCAAAATTTTAACCTTGATTCATCTTCCTGAATCTGGTAAATTTGTATTTTTTTAATTTCAGTTTTATGATAAAAATGGTTATATTTTTTGCAATTTGATGCTAAGCAATATGAACCATTTTATATGACAAATTAACCTCCAAGAATTCAAAACAATTACTTAATTCATTTGCTCAACTTGATAAACAGCTGTTGATCGTCTCTATCATCAAAAATATTCATATGAATTCAAACCTGGCGCTAAAAGTTGACCACAGAATGGCGGATCGTGCGTCTACCCCCTTTTTATAGAGCCCTAGTTATAGCGGGTTTATCTTCTGACTGTATTATTCTTCAGAAAACCTTTAACTCTTATTTCTTAACCCTTGAAAACTTTAAAACATAAACCGAATTTTTGTTCGGTATTATTTTGAGTTCCAAACACCATTTCCTGCCTTTTCAGCTGATGTGAAACATTGTTCCGAGTTCCCCCAGTTTGTTATTGCCACTTCACATGCGTGGAAAGTAGTGTAATGTTAAACAGTGTGCTCTATTCTATTCATAATACTAGAAGAGGATGCCACGCTTCAGGATGGGAACTACTTAACTATGTATGCTATGCGCTAGCAACGCAATGCCCCATATATCAAGTCACCGTGTAAATTAACAGCACACATGCTCTGCTCTTGTTCATCATCATCATCATCATCATCATCATCATCATCATCATCATCATCATCATCATCATCATCTTCATCGTCATCATCATCATCATCTTCATCAGAAATAATAATAATAATCAGAAACTTGTACTTCCTACTCTTCTTCAGCTACTACTATCACTAGTATAGTCTGTCCAAGCAAAGAAGACATTCTGGCAAGATGGGAAAATGAGTCAAGCTCGGTCAATGTTTGTTCAAAAATTATCAATTTGATCTCAAATTGAATGAAAGAATTTGATCTACTATTCAGACCACACTTATAATTCTTGAACCAATATTGACCATGCTGGAGTCATTTTCCTATCTTGCCAGAATGTCTTCTTTGCTGGAAGCAAGAAGATTTTAGCTAAATTTAGCATTTTAAGAAAATGAGTCAAGCTCGGTCAATTTTTGTTCAAAAATTATCAATTTGATCTCAAATTGTAGGAAAGAATTTGATCTACTATTCAGACCACACTTATAATTCTTGAACCAATATTGACCATGCTGGAGTGATTTTCCCATCTTGCCAGACTGTCTTCTTTTCTTGGACAGACTATACCAGTGTAATATAAGAAATATAGGTATAGAAATAATAAGGATAGGAAAAAACACATCACGTTAATGTCGTTAAAATTATTATTACGATCGTTTCACGACAAATTCCCGCGCTGACCGACCGGCGCACGCGCACACGCGCTAATGGTATTATCGTGAACAGCTGATTGGATTATTTCGTTCTTTTATGATTTTATTTCGCACCGAAAAGTGAAAGTCAGCTGTTAGGAACACCTGTTGTGGTATGCTCATACTGGACGGCTGTAGCTGTCCAAGTAAAGAAGGCATTATGGCAAGATGTGAAAATTACTCCAGCTCGGTCAATATTGGTTCAAAAATTCTAAATTTGTTTTCAAATTGTAGGAAACATTCTGATCTACATTTTGAGAATAAATTTATAATTTTTGAACCAATATTGACCCAGATTGAGTCATTTTTTCATGTTACCAGAATGTCTTCTTCGCTTGGACAGACTATAGATGTGATTTATGCCAATTGAGCCAAACTATGCATTAGCACCACTCTGCAGTAATATACGGTGAAACTTGTTGATAGCTGTGTGAGAAGTTTTGCTGAAGGAAGTTTGGGAATGGAAATTGTAGATTAGGAATCGATATCGATGTCTAAAAACATCGATATTTTCATTGAGGGATCGATATCGATGTTTAAAAATATCGATATTTTCATCGAGGGATCGTTATCGATGTATCTATGTTTGAAAACATTGATATTTACATCGATACATCAATGTTTTTCACCAATCGGCTGTTTTAATGATATTTATTTTCCTCATTCACAATGACTTGAGACACAGTAAACAATCCCACCCAGGGTGGCTACTGTTGCGATGACCATAGCAACCCATAGCAACGATACGACACAGTTCCGACAAAAAATTACCGACACACGCTTTGCCAATTCTATGACGTGTCCATGCTACGTCGTTTGTTGGTTATGGTTTGTCGTGGCTAAAGTAACCATCCCATACTTTGTGAATACTGTACTTTCTATAGTCCATTCACGATCACTTGAGACGAAATAAACAAACCTTTTGCGTGTGTGTGCGTGTAATGGAAGGGCTTCTTCTATGCGAAAAAGTCTGATTCAGTTGAACAGCTGACTCTTGTCTGGAGCTGTGATTTGCTACGGTCCGATTTGTCTTTTCTCAAGACTGTTGTCTTGAGCTGTGATTGGCTACAGCTGTTGGTCTGTGGCCGAAAGTTTCGCATAGAAGAAGACCTTCCATTACACGCACACACACTCAAAAAGTTTGTTTATTCCGTCTCAAGTGATCGTGAATGGACTATAGTTTTAATACTGTTAGATTCTTAGAACATTTAATTTAGTGATAATTTATGCGGTACTTGAAGTAGCTGTTGATTGAAGCCTTTTTCGCATTCAATGAAAGATTAAGTATAATTTCCACTGATGACCCATAAATTGAAATTCTTTGGCTCAAAAGAATTCAATTACCAAATTGAATTCTTTGGCTCCTGTTTTCTCTTTGAATGAACGGACATCTGTTGCAAATACCAGCTGAAAGAAGAAGAAGAAGAAGAAAAAATGAGAGAATAGAAAACGAACACAAATCCAAACCCTGAATCACGCTTATGAAAGTGAACACGTCATTAGCAATAATACGATGTGAATTGAGGCGAACATAATAAACGCCCAGTTAATATTGGGGCACAGCTTACTATTTGGAGTGCACTTTCAGGCCTAGGCCTACTTTCGATTGTAGAAATTTTTTGAAAGCTAATCAGAGTGTGAGCAGACAATTCATTCGTCAAGTACAAAGTAGGCCTGCTGGCTCTAGCTCATTGTATGTGATTTGAATTACATTCTGGTAATTTATAGGCCTGTTAATAATGCCAGTAGTAACATTATGCATAGCTAGTTCTAGCATTTAGCTATTTACAGCTAAACTAGTACAACTAGTATTAAATATAATAATATGTGATTTGAATAAAAATGAATGTAACACCGGTAACCTTTCACTTATGTAAAGGAATGAATGATTCAAATGGACAATTTCAATCTCTTAAAGAATTTTTTCTATGTGACCAATAATCTATTATTCATCATGGAAGCATTCAAGATATGACCTTGGAATTTTGATGATATGAATTTTACCCGGAAGTGAATCAGTGTAATGTATGAGATTCACTAACGGCTCGTGCCCGTGAAACAGGTGAAGTGCTGTACAGTAATAGATACGGGCACTTCACCTGTTTCGTATGAGATTTGAATCTTATATCATGACATATCGTTTCTAAAAAATTCGCCCGTGCTTCCCTTCTTTGGTTTCCCCCCCTTCTCTTCCCTTTTTGTGAAAATTACTTATTAAAACAAATATTACCTGCATTTAAAGTGAGCTAATCATGTAGTTCTATATCATCTACTGCTTATTAGTAGCCAATATTCTGTAATGGGGAGGGGATTTTGAGGCCTTTTTTCAGAAGTTTTTAATGAGATCAATTCCTGATCCTTCATTTAAGATATGGAATTTCAACACTTCAAAGCATTTTAAGTCATTTCTTATTTGATTTCTATTCGATTTTTGTACGTTTTTATTCAGCAGCCTGCGGCTCTTTGGAAAGAAGTAGCGAAATAGAGAAAGTTATGTCCACTTGCCAAATGCGGTTGTTTCTACTATCAGCTGGTTGATGGTCTATCTTTCTCCACTTTTCACTATTTCTTTCATCTCTTTTTTCACCATTCTTTCTTTCCACCATTGTCTCTTCCTCCACCATTCTTTCTTCCTCCATTTTCAATTTTCTGTTACGTTACTGTTCGATGTTCAGCAAAAGCTGTCAGCTTCAATCTCAACATTTTCACATTTTTTTCGTCAATCATTATCATTGGTTCCATACTATCACTCAAATGTTACTATTCCATTATTTTCTCAATTTCTTATTTGTACATTTAATTTGCATTCTCATTTGCTTTTCACATCATTAAATTCTGTTTTGCCATCTGTTATATTTGTTTATGCTCTAATTTCTAGAAACTTTACCTCTTTCCAATTCTGTTTTCCACTTTTTATTAATTCGGCTAATATTCATTGATCAGTCCTCGATTGAATTCTGGCATCTTTCTTCTATTAATAATTTTAATTTTAGTAGAATTGATTCAGATGTTTTCTCCTCCAATCCTCAAATCAATCTTTGTATTATTACCTAATTCATTCATTCCACTATCCAAATTCTCATCCAGAACTATCTCATTCATTAATTTAATGAAAATATACACACATAGTACAATGTGGGAAAAACAACGGGTATTTTCCCATTTAATGAAAACACAAGATATTAGCGAAACACAAATTTATTAGAAATCGAAGTATGTACTGGTTTCGGTTACAATATCTATCCACTATCCATTATAATTGTATAATTTTGTTGTAATTTTTTTCCTGTAATAAAGTTATTATTTATTTATTTATTTATCAATCTCTGGTGAACGAAATGCTTCCAATATTGTTTCTATTCCGAATAAAGTATTAACAGCCTATATTGTATGTGTATGATGCCTGGTTTTATGTATGGGCTTTCTCTCCATTATTTCATTCATCCTGAAGTTTGCTACCAGGGTATCTCCCAGTATGGGCAAGACAATCATGCCGGTAATCGATTCTTGTGCACAGCCGATAGGAAGAAGGAAGAGACAGAGGAAGGAAGGAAGTGCAAAGGAAGGAAATGAAGCAAATCAGTGAGGAAGTCATAAAGTGGTGGTCAACTGTGCTAGAAGAGTAAAAGTTGAAGAAGAAAGGCGAAAAGAAATGGAAATGTATATTCGATCATGTAAAGACTGTCCAAGCAAAGATGACCCTCTGGTAAGATGGGAAAATGACTGCAGCTCGGTCAATATTGGTTCAAAAATTATACATTTAGTCTCAAATTGTAGAAAACATTTTCCTCTACAATTTGAGACCAAATTTATCATTTTGGAACTAATATTGATCGAGCTGGAGTCATTATCCCATCCTGCCAGAGGGTCTTCTTTGCCTGGATAGACTATACCAGGGGAGAAAGTCTTCTGTTTTTGCATTGCCTGCGGCAATTATATTCTTCCTCTTTCTCTCTTTTCTGGTATCTCTTTCTCTCTCGTTTTATCTTTTTCTTGATATCTGTGCGGTATCCATCCACCTGTGCAAGATGTACAACTGTAGCTTCATTCTTGAATTCTTTAGTCTTTCTCGACTTTGCAACTATCGATGGTCATTACGTTCACTCACGCTCTCTCTCTCTCTCTCTCTCTCTCTCTCTCTCTCTTTCTCTCTTTCTCACACTCCTTCTTTCTGTCTCTCTCAATATCCTTTCCCAAGAATGAACATCTTCAATTTACTCAAATAAGGGCTCAACTTCGCTTTTTCATAATTGAATCCTATTAGAGAAAGGATGGAAATGCCATATTGTTAGTTGGAATTCATATACTTTTCTCTCTCATTCTGGGCCTTTTTTTCCTGACTAATCTTTTTTCATTCATATTACCTTTATCCCTTAACTCAATCGTGCATTCACGGTTATATTTCGTTCCAAAAAGATGCAAAAGTGTTATGAAATTTTAGACATGATACTCGCAAATATATTGAACAGATTTTGAACAAATTCATACTTTGTTTTATATACTAAAGATTTTTATGGATTCACTACAGAGATATATATTTTCTGTAATAATTTAATCATACGAAAGATACGTTTTGAATACGGCGTTAAGTCTGCCTAATATTGTTGCTTTCTAAAATATTTTAGATTCTAAATATTTTTCTATTCTAAAATATAGTCTAAAATAGAGGAAAGATTTCCTCTTCTAAATCTAATGATGAAGATGTGGTTCACCTAGACATTTGTACAGTCTAGGCCCTCCATATTCCGAACATTCTAGATTTTGCCCTACAAGTGATAAGTCTCGGTGAGCGCTCTACCGAAAAAACTACCTTCACTTGGAAAGCAACCTTCGACGATTCCCATTCATCAAACTGGAACAACTTATTTATAAATACTATATTTCCATTCATTAATCACATACATTCATTCATAAATAAGATAGCCTCATTCATAAATTCAACCATTCATTCATAAATAAATTACAAGTCGGAAAACAAGAGTAGAGTTAGTTCCTATTGTGCTTGTAGTCAACATACCTTAATGAACAAGTAGTAGTATTACTGTATATAATGTAAATTATACTGTGAACAAGTAGGTACTTGGATACTGAACAGAACTTTGGTTTAATTTATACACAACTGTTAAATATACATCTATAAATTATAATATAATTAATACAGTGTGCATAGTTTGAATTTGTACGTAGGTAGCTGTCAACGAGACTTGAATATCTATGTATTTGAGTGTGGTATATAGTGGTCGCTGGATGACATTGTGCTAAAGCAGTGATCAGTGAATGGTTTTTGATGTTTGTTGATGGGGGGTGTAGAAGGGGGGAGGTGTAGAAGTGGGGGGGGGGAGTTGATATGTGTGTTTTACAATCAATGGGTGCAGCAGCCTACTGGGATAGATAGAGTGTGCTAGATAACTGCTAAAACTATTATCCTACAACTATGTTATGTCCTAGCGGAGAAGACATTCTGGCAAGATGGTAGAATTACTCTAGGTCAGTCAATATTGGTTCAGAAATTATAGATTTTGTCTCAAATTGTGGAGGAGAATGTTTCCTATCATTTGAGATAAAATTTATAATTTTTGAACCAATATTGAACGAGTTGGAGTTATTTTTTCATCTAGCCAGAATGTCTTCTTTGCTTGGACAGACTATAACTACTAGGTCTACATGTCCTTGAATAAAGAGTGTCTGTGCCAAGCCTCCTGTAAATTTAACTTGGGATCTCCTCTCCTTTTTTTAGGTTCTCTCTTAAGTTTTCTTTTTTTCTACCTGTGGAATGAATGAGAAGATTATGTGACTCTTTATCATTATATTTTTCTAAATATCTATTAGAAGTATCTAAATTTCTAAATATCTATTTAGTTTTCTACTATAATTTACTATATTTGCCTCTCTATTTCTATCGCAATCAATCTAATTTATCTCCTTCTCTCTTCCTTTATATAGCTATCGCATCTCCTCTTACTCTCTTTCACTATTATTTTCTAAATATCTATCAGTTTTCTATTAATTCTTCTCTGATCTTCCTCTTTGCTTCTTTCCTAATCAATCTTATATTGTCTCCTTTCTCTCTCTCTCTCTCTCTCTCTTTTCAAGACCTCTCACTCTCTCTCTCTCTTTTCTCTATCTCTATCGCATTCATTCGGTTTTACACGTTCATTGTCTCTCTATCACTATCTTTTTCTAAACATCAATCAGTTTTCTATCAATTTTTCTATTTCTATCACAATGAATTCCAATTTGTCTCCTTTTCTCTATCCCTCTCTATATTTATCAAATTCATTCTTTCTTACACATTTATTCACTATCTCTTTCTAAATATAACTTTTATCAAGTTTTTCTATCTCCCTCTCTACTTCCATCCTAATGAATTATGTCCACTTTTCTCTCTCCCTCTATATCTCTATCGCATTCATTATTTTTTGCATTCGTCTTTCTCTCTTTTTTCCTCTCTCTATATTACAATTCCTTTCTTTCTCCTTCTTCACTGCTATTCTCAACCTTTGTTTTGTTTGTCATTGAGGTGTCTGATTGTTTACTAGTTGTGATTGTTGTTTGGCGACGGTACAAATTAAATAAAATTATTTTAACTATTGTTTTGTGTGTTGGAAACAAGCTACGGTTGAGTGATTTTGCTAGATGACATTGGGTGTATACTATTTGATACAATATAGCCTTTCCAAGCAGAGAAGACATACTGGCAAGATGAGAAAATTAGTCCAGCTCGGTCAATATTGGTTCAAAAATTAGTTACTTTGTCTCAAATTGTAGAAAACATTCTGATCTACAATTTGAAACCAAATTTATCAGTTTTAAACCAATATTGACTGAGCTGAAGTAATTTTCCCATCTTGCTAGAATGTCTTCTTTGCTTGGACAGACTATACCAGCTTGATACCCTGTTATTCGATGTATGAGTTGTTTTTGTGGATTTTTTAGAAAAACTACTGTCAATATAACAATTTATGAACTTTAGAAATTATTCAACTCAGTTCTCACCAGAGAAAATAATATTCATTTATTGGAAATATAATTTTCATTTTAGATGTCGCCAAAAGTTTAGGCGGTTTCGTCTGTCTCTTGTACTGTATGTGATGTGAGTGTAACCTACTATCAGCTGATGTATCTTTTGTCTCCCTAAGGCTGAGGCCGCACTGCCGGCGGGTTGAGCCTGGAGGGTGGAGGGTAGTTGGTAAAACTATAGAACATACACACCATCCACAGTAATACATCGTATGAATGGTATGTCTTCAGCCGCCATCTTGAAATTCTTAAATATGGACAACATAACCTAAAAAACAGTATGACATCAGACCATTCATACGATGTATTACTGTGGATGGTGTGTATGTTCTATAGATTTACCAACTACCCTCCACCCTCTAGGCTCTACCCACCGGCAGTGCGGCCTCAACCTAACATCCATTATCTCTTTTGATTTCAAAATATTATCTAGGCATAACTGAATTACAACTCTAAGTACTCTCTGAATACTTTAGAATAGATAATAGCCAATTCAACTGTTACCGTTACTTAACAATTGATCAATAATTCTACTTGTTTTCTAAACAAGCGTAAAAGTGGCAGTATTGACGTCATCAAAATAGATCGTTCACAAATAGGCAATTTATACTTCAAGATTCACTTCACTTACATTATAGTTAGTTTACCGTTACTCGACAATTGATCAATTCTACTTGTTTGCCAAACCTGTGTAGAACCTTTTTGTCGATCCAATAACCTTACTTATTTGCATTTCGTAGGTACAATCTGTCAAGCAAAGAAGACATTCTGGCAAGATGAGAAAATGACTGCAGCTCGGTCAAAATTGGTTTAACAATTATTAATTTGGTCTTAAATTGTCGAGCAGAATGTTTTCTGCAATTTGAGAGCAAATTTATAATTTTTGAACCAATGTTGATTGAGATGGAGTCATTTTCCCATCTTTCCAGAATGTCTTCTTTGCTTGTACAGACTGTATTTATTTATACCTGTCTCTTCCAAAGACCGTGTACAGGTTTCACAGGAATATGTATGCATTCTGGCACTCTTCCCAGCAGACCAGTTCACCTCTTTCCTGTGTGCTACCTTCCGCCTGAACGCATGCATTTTATATTTCAATCAGAGTTGACGCGTGCAAATTGCCGCAAATAGCTAGCATAAATAAGGAGAGCGATTGACGTTTATTTTCACGTGTGGGAAGCTGAAGGAAATTCTTTTGCACGATTTTTGTTCTTCCTTTTACACAAGTTTTGTTCTCTTTTGCGTGGTATTCGTTTTTGTTTTGCGTGATTCTCTTCTCCTTTCTGCATGGTTTTGGTCCCTCTCCTTCGTGTTGTTCTTTTGAATATGGTCCGTTCTCTTCCTGCTAAATTTTTCTTCTTCTTCTTCTTCTTCTTCTTCTCCTTCTTTCTTCTTCTTCTTCTTCTTCTTCTTCTTCTTCTTCTTCTTCTTCTTCTTCTTCTTCTTCTTCTTCTTCTTCTTCTTCTTCTTCTTCTTCTTCTTCTTCTTCTTCTTCTTCTTCTTCTCCTTCTTCTATCTCCTTCTTCTCTTTTCTTCTTATTCTTCCTTCTTTTCTTTCTTCTTCTTCTTCATCTTCTTCTTCTTTTTTCTTCTTTCTTCTTCTTCTTCCTCTTCTTCCTTTTTCTTCTTCTTCTCTTCTTTTTTCTTCTTTCTTTCTTTTTTTTTCTTTCTCTTCTTCTTCTTGGTCCTTATTTGCATGATCATTCTTTTTTAGCAATATTTTCATTTTTCCTCCTCATCTGTCAGGTTGGTTTCAGTGGGTTCTTGTCGGTGAATAAGTTGATTGCTTATGGGTGGGGCTGTCAAAATACCCAATTATTTTGCTGAGAAATTGTAATTTTATTTAAAATTGAAAACATTCCACGTAAAGGTGAGGTGATGAGGAGGATATGAAGATTTATGTTGTCACAACACTGTATCATCTACAAATAAATTCAAAGTGGAATTTGTACAGTTTGAAAGGTTTTTACAATATCTGAATAAATTATTGAAGTATTGTCGAGCTCGCAATTTAAATTTTTGATATATTTTGTTTATAAATAGTGCTGGTAAATTGTCGCAACATAATCGATGGTACTTTTACACATCTTTTAAGATACAATTTTCAAAATTGAAAAAAGACAACATCTTGTCTTTTCATTTATTACAATTTTCCAATCCAAGATGATATTATTACAGAATAAAATTTGAAATCAGATTGGATATTGGAATCTATGAGTTTTCTGTGTTATACAATCAAGTTTAGCCTTAGTACAGCTTGAGAATAGCCTAAATATGTTTCCTTCTTATGAAATTACAGCAGACAAATTTATATGTATATCACGTATCGTTCATACAAACTGAGAAGTTATATACTGAAGTATGCAGATGCTACAATATAGCTATAGTAAAATGCTACTATTTCATGCATATAGACTTAGACCTATATTTTATTTTATGTTGATAATGAAGTTTGAATTTAAAATCAAATCATTTTATGTATACTAGAATTAGAGATTGTACATTGAACACTGATGTAAAAGGACTGATCTATCTAATTTTTCATGAATATTCTACTAAGAAGAAGAAAAATCTTTTCTTATAAATATTTCTTTAATCTTGATCTTTTCTTATAAATATAGTCTTTTCAAATATTTGTGCTCCCACCTCTTCCAACCTCCTTGTTCAGAACATGGAAACATACCTTGATAGAAAAGGTGACACAAAGAACAACATACATGTAACAAACGTGTAATTTAAATAATAATTGTTGGTATAGTCTGACGAAGCAAAGAAGACATTCTGGCAAGATGGGAAACTTACTTCAGTTCGGTGAATATTTGTTCATAAATTATAAATTTGGTCTCAAATATCAGATTAGAATTTTCCCTACAATTTGAGACCAAATAAATCATTTTTGAACCAATATTGACCGAGCTGGAGTCATTTTCCCATCTTGCCAGAATGTTTTCTTTGCTTGGACAGACTATACAAACACACGTCACGTAAAAGGTAGTATGCAATTAACCCAGGTTGAAATTATTACTGGTAGCGTGCATAGAAAATAGAGTTGTTTAGATTTTTGTAGGTTTGTTTCCAACTTCAATACAGTAATTATTGGAACTGGTACGTTTTAGATTGTTCTAGAATGGGATGGGCCTAAAAGAATGGGAGAGATAAACGTGAGAGGAAAAATACTCAACTCACTAGTCACAATTCTAGTCAGAGATTATTGGATAGCAAGGATTATTATTATTTTTTTTTTTATTAATATTATTATTATTATTATTAAAATTATTATTATTATTATTGAATAAGAAAATGAAGATTATTGGATGAAAAGATGAACATTAGAGGATAAGAAGATTAAAATTAATGGATGTGGATGAGAAAATAGAGATTATTCAATAATTAGATGAATAATATCGGATAAGAAGATGAAGATTATTGGGTATGTAGCAACTCTATTATAGTTCTATGTTTTCTTTATTCTAATTGTTATGGAATGAAAATATACTTGAATATATCAAGGCGGTGACAAAAATAGAATAATGATTGAACTAAAATTGGAATTTTAGTTGACAAGAATAATCCAATCTGAGAAAAACTAATTTCACTATAAACTATATCGATAAGTAGCATTATAATGATGTATAATGCTGTAGCATGATTAATTGAACAATCTTTCCAAGTGGCAAAAATTATTGTTCAATTTAATAACAATGTAAAGTAGAAATTCATAATTAAAATAGTAATCAATAATGAATCGATCAATAAATTTATATTGTGGCTCAGCTAAACAAAAAAATAGTCTTAAAATTAAAGCTGTATCCCAATACCGTATTGGATTATTATTTCTAAGTTCGGTATTCCATTCAATCATCCCCGAGACCTTGGCCAATCATAGACATTCTTTTTCGACTCCACCTGTTTTTATGTACTACAAGTATGTGATAATTTATGTACTTTATATACTCTAAATTCGACACCAAACAAAAACACAACTCCGGTATTGGTGGGCTCGCCTTGCCTTTGGTAATAAATTATTATTACAATTTGGCTGCTCTAATTTTTAATTACTGTTTTTCGGTTGCAAGGCCACGTTTGACTAATTTGCTATACTGTAGTCTGTCCAAGCAAAGGTGACGTTCTGGCAAGATGTAAAAATGACTCCAGATCGGTCAATATTGGTTCAAAAATTTTAAATTTTGTCTTAAATTGTAGAAAACATTCTGATCTACAATTTGAGACCAAATTGATAAAGTTGGTACCCTTATTGACCGAGCTGGAGTCATTTTTCCATCTTGCAAGAATGTCTTCTTTGCTTGGACAGACTATACGCCTTATTCAATCGCATTTTTTTCAATTCTAGTTTTTTTGCTGTGCTTTATGCTTAGTGAAGCTTAATAATAAGCGGCAGGTGAATTTTGTAATTGTTCATTTCTGGATCTTGTTTTTACTGTGATAAATATTGAGAGTTGGTGAAGTTCGTGCACGCTGAGAAGACACACTGTTACAATGTGAATTGTATTGTGACGGCGTGTCTTCTCAGCTTGCGCGGACTTGAGCAGGTTGAATAAGATTGTGGCTTACATATTATTATCAAAACTTCAACGTCCCAATAAATTTTTATTCTTCTAGATTATAGTTGTTGTATAAATGATAAGTTTTTGCTCAAGTATTTAATTTTATACCTTTTAATTATGGTTATGTTGTTGATGATTTAAATTGTGCAAGTTGTGTTGTTTTTGTCGGGGTATTTCCTTGATAAAACATTGTGCTATTGGGTATTGAAAAAGTACTTGATCAATAATAATAATTAATGTTATTCTTTAATACTCAGTAATTTATATTTGATCACCTTTAGATGAATAAAATGGGTTGTTCCTTATATTTTAATTACAATCGAATGAAAAATTAGATCTAGATTGTATTGTGAGATAAACAATCGTTGTTAACAATGATTCTATTGAAATAACTCAATTATGGTTTACTCCTTTTTTCATAATAAGTAATCAGAATAAATTGTACTTATGTACTTATAAATTGTGTTGTGCTTGTCAGTGCTATAGTCGTTTTGAAAATACTTCCAACTTGGGGGGATCTGGGGAGTGGCAACATGTGGGGATTGAGCTGGCGCAGTGTTGCCGTTGCCTCATTGATACGACAGTTTACTCGAATGCCTCAATCCACGCACTAGACACAGACAAGCTAATCTAGTAGTTCCTCCTTGCTTGGAGAATTTGTAAAAATGCACCTGTGCATATGGGAGTGGAAAGTTGACAACAACGCGTGTAGCGTTTGCTCATTTCTCGTTTCTATTGGCTGAGCAGACTCTCTCTCTCCCATTGAAGAGAGGACTCCCCTCCAGTCGAAGTCAGAAGTTAAATCAATTCAACTATAATTTTACTTGGAATAATTTAATTTGCAAATATTGTTATGTACAGTATAATGTTCAAATCTAGTGTCATTATCATGGTTTAGCTATTTTGAATCAACTTGATCACCGCTATCTTGAATCGATTTTTAATTTTACAGTACTGAAGTATAGTTTAATTTGTCATAAATTTTCGAATTTCATTAGGCCATTCATACTCTGCAGCCTACTTTATTGAT
The DNA here is from genome assembly GCA_017141385.1 of Sogatella furcifera. NCBI lineage: Eukaryota > Metazoa > Arthropoda > Insecta > Hemiptera > Delphacidae > Sogatella > Sogatella furcifera. The sequence goes on along the minus strand of CM029555.1, from coordinate 27,509,902 downwards.
TTGACTGATTCTTAAGTTACTTATCGATAGGTTGTAAATTTTAAAGTGAATTGCAATATTGGCTGATAAAAAATTGATGTCAAGTACCTAAGATTATTTTCTTCTGCACCCTCCTTTGGGAGATTGGCTGTCGTTGGTAAAGACAGTCAGTCGTTTCCCATTTCTGGAGGAACAGTAATTATTGCATTACACTCTAACTGATTAACTGCATGTTATTGAGAGGTGTTCTGCATCTTCACTTGGTTGTGAAGACTGGCTTATGGTTGAGAGGATCGTCGTGCTAACCACACGTTCCCTCTATCTTGGTTGATGATTTATTCGCCTGCTGTATTTTCTGTCCGGGCTGGGAGGGCATTCTGGCGGGGTTGGGGGTGGCCTCGGCTCGGTCGGTGTTGGTTCGGGGGCTGTGGGTTCTTTTGAGAATTTATGGCTTTTGGGCCGGTATTGGCCGGGCTGGAGTCGTTTTCCCGTCTTGCCGGAGGAAAGTATAAAATATGAAACTGGCAACCAGCTGGTAGGCCTAGGCTAGGCCCTTCATAGGGCTGTTGCGCCATTGACAAACAAACAAACCTAAGATTATTTTCTTCTACCCATCAAATTTCTATCATGTCGTTGGGAACAAAAACCCAATTACTAACTGAAAATAATCATTCTGAAATATTAATTATTAATGTTGATTTCTCTGTTTGTTACAGGTATGTATTGCTGATTCTATTACTCTCTGGAATCTTGGTATGTAGGCCCTCATACAATATTGTAAGACTCCACTTATACTGTAATATAGACTTATTATATTCTAATAAGACTTATTATACTGTAGTATCATAATTCATCCGCAGGAATGGACATTTATGATAACACTTCAGTTTCTCCAAATTTGATACAGAACATGAATTTTGAATTAAGTTGGATTCATCTGAAAATATGTTTTGAGACTGATTTGTTTCATAATTTATATTTTTTGAAAACAAAGTTTTTGCTTTTAAATAGTTGTTATTTATTAATTTTTATTTATTTATTCATAAAGATGTCTGATTTGTTTCATGATTTATATTTTTTGAAAACAAAGCTTTTACTTTTAAATAGTTTTTATTTGTTCATTCACATAGATGTACAAAATATTGTAAAATATAGGTATAATTATTACTAGACTAGATTATGTGGCCAACATACTTGAGCCCCAGACTTTTATTTTATCATAAATATTTATTAAATATCCAGTCCAATTGTAGGTCATGTGTGTTTCTCATTCCAGAATCATCAATTATTATCTTTTACAATCAAATTAATTAATTTTTGAAACCAAGAATATTTTTTGAAAAATTAAAATTATTCTAAAATTAACATTTTTCAATAAACTATTCTTCTATTGAATTGGATGATTAATTATGTATTAAATTCAGATGCAGAGTATTTCAATACAATTTACTATCCATAGTCCCCAATTCTCCAGCTCTGAAGATGATATTTAGATGGGTACCTTGTGATCTATTGTAGTTGCTCTTTAGCTCATTTCTCGGTTGAATTACGTCACGAAAGTCAATCCCAAGTCATGTTTTAGTCGTTCAATATTGAATAATCAACGTGTAGAAGAATGCAGCATTAAGTTTTGATCGTGATGAACTGTGAAGAAGATACTGCTATTATAGTGTTGTATATTTATAGAGAACATAATCCATGACTATAACAGTTGTAAGAAGACATTCGGGCAAGATGGGAAAATTACTCCAGCTCGGTCAATATTGGTTCAAAAATTCTTAATATGGTCTGAAATTTTAGATCAGAATTTTGTCTACAATTTGAGACCAAATTTCAAATTTTTGAACCAATATTGACCGAGAGGGAATCATTTTCCCATCTTGCCAGAATGTCTTATTTGCTTGGACAGACTATGCATAGTAATCTATGACTTTTACTGTTGTATACATCTATAAAGTACATTATAATCTATGTCTTCAACTGTTGAATACACATATAGAGTACATTATAATGGGTGACTATAATTCTCACATTATACCGTGTATCTATAAGTTTCAGTCGATCGTGTGTTTTTAACCGAAGGGAATTTGGTCAAGGACTGTTGTTATTTTCGTAATTACTGAGTATTTTCAAACATCTTTCTTGTCTTATTTTCATCTTAAATTTTCTTGTGTTTTAGTAATTTGTTTGGGTATTGTTGAATCACAAACTGCGATGTAATGTATTGTCTGCCCAAGCAAAGAAGACCCTCTGGCAAGATGGGAAAATGACTCCAGTTTGGTCAATATTTGTTCAAGAATTATAAATGTAGTCTTATCAGTAGATCAAATTGTTTCCTACAATTTGAGACCAAATTGATTATTTTTGAACCAATATTGACAGAGCTTGAGTAATTTCCCCATCTTGCCAGAGGGTCTTCTTTGCTTGGACAGACTATACAAGGTGTTTAAGGAGTAATTTTCCAAAGTTGTGCGCTTCAACAGCTGATGTTATCAATTGGAGTTGTAATTAAGGTATTCCTAGTTTATGTTTTTGAAACCAATAGATGCTTTTTATGCAATACTTATTTTCTCTTAGGGCTACTGTATTTGTTAAAACTTGATTATTTTCAAGTTTTAATGCTTTTTATTATATTTTAGTAGTTTACATCAAGTAAAAGAGACAGACGAAACCGCCTAACGTTTTGGAGTCAGATGCTCAATGTCCCTTCAATTTTTTAGCATAAAATATAATCTTAACAATATCTTAGGTGTCAAGGGTAAGCCTTTGAAGTACGGTAACATTAACATTTTTCTTTAAAGTAAGTCGTCAAGGCTGAATACAAGGTTGGTCCTACCTGTAGCCACTTTGCAAGTAAATTTATTACTTGTATTTATCTATTGAGGCACGAGTAAATTGAAAATGAATGGAATGGTCAACTGGATTTGCAGAGAAGGCCTACGGAACAATACAGCTTACAATACAGCTGCTCGTTCATACAATATTGCACTAATGAATTCTGACAAGGTAACAACTTCTATTGGTTTTCTTTTCCTCCTACTTTATCACTCTCTCTCTCTCTCTCTCTCTCTCTCTCTCACTCTCTCTCACTCCTCTCTCTTTCTTCACACTGTTCTTTACAATGCTGCTGTTATAATTAAAACAGTTTCTTCTTCTTCTTTTTTCAGCAGTGAATTGATATAGTATATCCAAGAAAAGAAGACACTCTGGCAAGATAGGATAATGACTTTAGCTTGGTCAATATTGGTTCAAAAATTGTAGATTATACTGTTTCCTCAAATTTGAGACCAACTTTATTAATTTTGAATCAATATTGATCAAAATTATATTTCAATAATAGCATGATAATCAAGTTTAAAGTATGACTCAAGTCTGAGACTGGTGCAGTTTTACTAACTTCTTGGTTAAAAAGTGTATTTTCATAAAAATTTATAAAAGTTCTTAGTCCTCATCTCCCGATTCACGCTTGTTTCTTGATGTAATGGACATTAATGTCCTAACTTCAGTACATCATAAGTTAAAATGAGCTTACGTTATCATAGAGTGAGAATTTGAGATTCCACGTGTCACTAGTGCCTTGCAGTCTTATTAGAAAATAAGAGTCTATTTCCAATTATTTTCAGTTCAATAGAGTTACCTCGGTTTGTAAGCTATGTCTTATACCGCTGCTATTGTCAAAGTTTCCCAAGGAAATTCCCCAATAAAAAGTAACGACCATCCCACCAAAAAGCTGGAGTTTCACAATAGTTCCATTTGATTTAGTCTCAATGTTTACTAGGTTCTCATATCATATAACAGATATAGTCTGTCCAAGCAAAGAAGATCCTCTAGGAAGATGAGAAAATGACTCCAGCTCGGTTAATATTGGTTTAAAAATGATTGATTTGGTCTCAAATTGTAGGAAACATTCTGATCTACAATTTGAGACCAAATCAAAATTTTGAACCAATATTGAACGAGCTGGAGTCATTTTCTCGTCTTGCCAGAGGGTCTTCTTTGCTTGTACAGACTATACAATGTAACTCGTAATAATACATTACTTTAGTTATTTATTGTACAGAGGATAGTAGAGGAATAATTCCACTTGTATTCTATTATGTATTGCCTCCATAATACTTTATTTCCGAAAAATTCTGTAGAGTTCCTTTTAATTTGGATGCTATTGCCGACCGTAGCGATGTGGGCGTATTCTATCGGAATATTTTTGAATTATTTTTACGGTTTTTATTTTTTAGATTATTGTTCCGTCGCCCACACAGACCTTCACAAAAATGAAATCTGTCCAGTTCACGTTAATGGGCAATTAAAAGATCTGGTGTCGGCTTCATCCCATTACCATTCTGTTTATTATGTAAATCTTGTTTGCTTTCTGATCTATCCTATTCTTTCACGTCGATTTCCTCAGTTATTCTTCTTCTTTCTTACTCTTATCTCCCCTCTTTTATAACAATCAGATTATATTACACTCGAAAATTTTTCGACTTGTCATGTAAATTTTCATCTTCAATTTCTATAAGATTTCCAAAAATTTCTATTTCTTTTTTAATTTTTATTTTTATTTCCTTCCGTGATTACACAATTCTAATTCCCCTCGGCCTTGAGGGATATTAACAATATTTTTCTCAACAAATGACTTTTTTGTTCTAAGTTCTTTCTATTTTTTCTTCATTTGTTTCTATTTTTATCTGTTTCTGTTATCTCATTCTCGTATTCTCTTATTTTATCTCTGTTTTCTCTTATCTGTTATCTGTTCTCTTCTCGTATTCTCTTATCTTATCTCTGTTTTCTCTTATCTCTGTTTTCTCTAGTATTCTCTTATCTTATCTCTGTTTTCTCTTATCTCTTATCTGTTATCTCTTCTCGTATTCTCTCATCTTATCTCTGTTTTCTCTTATCTCTTATCTGTTATCCCATTCTCGTATTCTCTTATTTTATCTCTGTTTTCTCTTATCTCTTATCTGTTATCTCTTTTGTCTCACTCACTATCTCCTATAATTCCTCTCATATTGTTTCATAACTTGAAATTATTTCCCTCTTTACATCTTCCAATTTTTCTCCATATTTGTCCTTTCTTTTCGTTTCTCTTTCTCATTTATCATTTTAGTATAATTTTTCTTCCAATAGTATAGTTTTGTTCTTCTTGAAAATTTTCTCCTGCCACTTCTACAACTTACTTTTCTTTCCTTCTACCCTCCATTACTGTTTCAAGTGTGAACAAACCGTTCATTTTTAATATCAACTTCTCCTTTATTTTGTAATCTTCGTTTTCTAGTCTTCTGCCACTCCCAATGTTCCTTTTTCTTCCTCTTCTCTCTTTAATATGCTTTTTCTTTTTCTTCTCCATTACTCTTTTTCGATAAGGTCCACTTCAGACTGGTAATTATTTATTTATTAATATTTTCAATTGGCCACAGGTCAATAGTACAGGTGAGAGTGCCAGCTCCAATCACCGTTGAAAACCATACCCTATAATTTAATTTTAATTACAAGTCAGAACGTCTTTCCTCAGATTTTCGCTGGTCATTCTTCATAATCCTCTTTTCTTCTTCTTCTTCTTCTTCTTCTTCTTCTTCTTCTTCTTCTTCTTCTTCTTCTTCTTCTTCTTCTTCTTCTTCTTCTTCTTCTTCTTCTTCTTCTTCTTCTTCTTCTTCTTCTTCTCCTCTCCGCCTTTTCAACTTGCTACTCCTTCCCATTTTTTCTCATTCTTCACCTTCACTCTGGGTGCCTTTTTGTTCTTCCACTACTCATTTTTTTTCTGTAATCTAGGAAATCTTCCTATTACCCTTCACTCTTATACTGCTGGATAACATTATATTTGAAAAATTCTAAAAATTTTACTGTTTCTGCTCAAATATGATTTATTAAAACTAACAATTTTGTTCACATTACATGATTTATATTCCTTTACTGTGTGATTTTAACCGAATAAGTATTGAATTACATACTGTATATATTTTTTTTCCTCAGGTGTTTTGCAAATTTATTTATATTTTGTATACGACCCTCCCCACACACAGACTCGGCTCTAGGTGGGGAGTATTATTCTATGGAATTATTGTATATTACATTTCAAGTGATTGTAACATGTTTCTTTTTGAGAATAAAACTTTTTCATTTCATTTCATTTCATTTTTTCTCCTCCTCCATCTCCTTTTTTTATCCATCCTCTCTACTCTGCTTCTCCTCCTCATTCTTCTACCTTCGATACATTTTATTCTTGATGCCTTTTTTGTTCTAATTAATAATTTCAATTGACCGCTTCTTAATAAGTCCAATAATAGATACAGTAATACTTTTCACGGGATAAAGACAAGGCTTCTATTCTTTGCATCATCTTTCACATTTTTTATTCTTGTTCTTCTCTCTTCTTTTTCTTCTTCTTCTTCTCCTTCTTCTTTTTCTTCTTCTTCTTCTTCTTCTTCTTCTTCTTCTTCTTCTTCTTCTTCTTCTTCTTTTTCTTCTTCTTCCATCTTCTTCTTCTTCGTCCTCCACCTCCTCTTCCTCAATATTGAAAGTTCAGCATTGAAATTGATTTTCAAAATTATGCCTGTATTGTGCCGATTATTTTGCAATTCCGGCAACGAATATTCGAATAACAAAATAATGATAAATTATCGAATATAAATTATAATTCAGATTGTGGTCAAAGGCTTTGCTTATCCTACTACTGTCTTTAAAATTCTTCTCAATACAACTCAACTGTCCGTCTAGTTCTTTTCGTGCTTCTACTTTTTTCATCTTCTTCTTCTTCTTCTTCTTCTTCTTCTGTTTCTCATCATCCCGTACCATCTTATTATCTTCAACCTCCTTCTTTTTCTTTTCATCTCCTTCGCTTCTTTCCAGCTTCTCTTTCAGCACCGCTATATGGTCATCGGCTTTTTCTTTCTATTCTTTTGTCGAACAAGTGCAACGAATCAATCCACCGATTTTTCCCTATCGAGTGGTCAGAGTTTTTCATCATTTTTCCTGCTTTGCCTCCTCCTCCTCCTTCTCCTCCTCCTCCTCCTCCTCCTTCTCCTCCTCCTTCTCCTCCTCCTCCACCTCCGCCTCCTTCTTCCTGTCCTATTTCTCCTTCTCCTCCTCCTTTACCTCTGATTTCTTCATATTGTTCTTCTTTTCACTCTTCTCCACCACCATCATCATCTTCTTCTTCTTCTTCTTCTTCTTCTTCTTCTTCTTCTTCTTCTTCTTTCGTGGGTTACCTGGAAGAGGGGGCTTGCATGCCTCAACTTCGACCACAAACTCTTGTAAAATTTTTACAAAGTGTAAAATAGTCATTTCATCTATCTATCTATGTATCTTCTTCTTTTTCTTCTTCTTCTTCAGAAACTTCTACCTCCTACTCTTCTACCACTATATCTTGTTCTTCAATTTCTTCTCTTCTTCTTGTTCTTGTTAATCTTCTTACAATTCTTCTTCTTTAATTATTTTTCTACTTCATCTATTTCTCACCCTTCTTCCTACCCATCATATCTTCTCACCCTTGTCCTACTTATATTCTTTTATTCTCATTATTTTTCTTTTCCTTGTTCTCATTCTTCACCCCTCCTCATTCCACTTCACTCTTCTCATCCTTGTCCTGCTCATCCTCTTCTTCTCTTCTCTTTCTTCTCCTCCTGGTCCAGTTCAAGTTCTCGTTCTCTCTCCTTCGCTCTTCTTCTATTTCCTATTTTCCACCTTTCTTCCTTCCTCTCCGCTCTTCTCCTTGTCTAGTTCAGGTTTTCATTCTCTCTCCTTCCCCTCTTCTTCTACTTCTATGCACCGTATTCACGATTCTTCTTCTCATTCTTTTTTTCTCTTGGTATATCTGGAATACCGAAGCGATGTAGGCTGCAATTTCGATACGCCGTAATATAGTCCGTCCAAGTAAAGGAGACCCTCTGGCAAGATGAGAAAATGACTCCAGCTCGGTCAATATTGGTTCAAAAATGATTGATTTGGTCTCAAATTGTAGATCAGAATGTTTCCTACAATTGAGACCAAATCAATAATTTTTTAACGAATATTGACCGAGTGGGAGTCATTTTCTCATCTTGCCAGAGGGTCTACTTTGCTTGGACAGACTATAGTACTGTTGAAAAGTGGTCGGTCAGTCTCCCAGGTTTTTTCGCTTTTCTTCTTTCTTCAGATGTTTTTCTCTTGACGTAAATCGTCTTTCTATTCTCCACAGAGTTGGTCAGTTTGTCTATTCTTTACAAAATTGTTTGGTTTCGTTGGTTTTTGCAATGTAAAACCGCTTGTTGATGTCTTATATTCGACAAGGCTTATAAGACAAGGAATGTCTTATATTTGGCTGTTGAAATCCTAAGTCTAAGAGTATACCTTGAATAGTTGATGATTTTTGAGATGAAATTTTTAGCCTGAAGAACTAAAGCAATGAGTCCACGGAACAATTATTGCCCTTCACTTTTTTTTTGTTGCCGATGATGCCCACATAAGTATTTAAATTTACTTGTGCGTGGGTAATGGAATGTGCGAGGGTGATTTATGAGGTGCATAAACGACCATGCCTCTGGTGGGATTCGAACCCACGACCGGGTAGCGCTAGCGGACTGAAGGTTGTAATGCCCCAGACCACTCGGCCAACCCGGTCTGCAATTGTGATGTAGTCAAGAAGATATAGATAGCCAAGGCCAAAAAGTTGGGTGATTTTGTGTGCTCCTAGTGTGATTCAACAGCTGATGTTGTCAATTAAAGTTGTCTTTCAGCTAGGCTTTGATGATATCTTGAAATAAAAAAAAGACAATAATTGATGCTTGAAATGATGTAAACTACTAATAGCTGATGTAAAGTATTTATTGTCTCCATTGATTTCAAAAACATCACCTAGACCTAGCTAAATGACAACTAATTCACAACATCAGCTATTGGAGCGCACAAGGAGCAGCGGAAACCGCCTAACTTTTTGACGTCAGCTGTATACTTCAACCTCAGAAAATCACTGGCGGCTCGTACCAACGAAACAGGTGAAGTTCCCGTATCTTTTACTGTACAGCACTTCACCTGTTTCCTGGGCACGAGCCGCCAGTGCAGAAAATTCAAATGAATATAACTATAGTTGTGCCAAGAACAGAAGAGCCTCTTGGAAGATGGCGGAGGGAAGTGAGAGTGTAACTACGCATGCGCACAACTTAGATTTCCAGGGTAAAATCACTTCAGCCAACCTACCGTTTTTACACTAATCATATTGATTTTAGGAATGAAAATATTTTTTTATTCATTTATTTATTTAATTATTGACATATGATAGCACAAATCATAATATTATTTCTGAGACAGAAAAAATAGTCTAAGCCTGTACTATTTCTTCCTAAATTTGGTTATGTTGGAACAATTTTCATTTCGACCACTTGACTGTCAGCAGTGAATGGCAGCCATGTTGCCAAAGGCTCTTCTGTGCTTGACACAACTACACGTGATGAGTTCAATTCATTATTCATGTTGAGTTCTGCATGAGTTGAACATGTATAACTGCGTGTAAGTTGAGTTGTACGTGCTGAGTTCAAGTTTAAAGTTGAATTCGAACGGAAGGAAGTTAACAGTGTATTGTTTGTTAGCTGCATTCACAATTTCTAGGTTATGAATTTTTTGGACACATTCATGGGCCCTACCATAAGTGCTGCGGTATCCAGGCTAAACGGCACTTAAAATAGCAGTATTATGTGATGGTAGTATGTGACGGTATGTGTGTCAAGTAGTAGAATGAATTTAGAGTAGATAACGTTGATTCAACCACTAAGAAGAAGAAAAAAGGGTGAGACAATTACAAGAATAACGTTAATTTAACCACGAAGAAAAAAGTGAAAAGGATTTGATGATAGCAGTACAAGAAGAACGTGTATTCAACATCGAAGAAGAAAAAGAAAGAGGATCAGATATAGTCCGTCCAAGCAAAGAAGACCCTCTGGCAAGATGGGAGAATGACTCAAGCTTGGTTCAAAAATTATCAATTTGATCTACTATTAAGACCACATTTATTCTTGAACAAATATTGATCAAGCTGGAGTCATTTTCCCATCTTGCCAGAGGCTATTCTTTGCTTGGACAGACTATTGTGAAAATACAAGAAGAACGATAAGGAGTCGGTTGAAAAGAATAAGGAGAGTAAAAGAAGAAAAATGAGACATGAATAAGAATTTTGACGAGAGCAATGATAACAATTTAATTCCTAAGTGTTCAATGATGTTTTGTGTGAGATGTGAAAGTAGGTAGACTTCATGTATTTATTCATTTCACAGAATCTTATACACTTATTGGTTAAAAACACAGACTAATGTCTGAGGCCGGTATTACACGATAATAGTTCTATGATCATATCTGATCTTATGGAAAGAGAAATCATATTTTCATCTTTTTCCATGTGATCGGATGTGATCATAGAACTATTATCTTGTAATACCCGCCTAAAACAAAAAAAAAAATGCCAAATTCAGTCTTTTACCAAATTTTTATGAATAATAAGTTCGAATTTGCAGGAAAAGAGTATTTTGTAATTTGATACGTGGATGGATTTCCAAATATTTTTGATGACATTTTGAGTAGTTGTGAAGGTGATATTGTGGTAGTTATCCATATTAAATGAAAAGACAAGACGTTGTCAAACCACTGATTTATTAAAAAATCGAGGTACCGGTTCCGGTTGTTACACCATTATCAATGTCTGGTAAACGTTTACCAGAGATTGATAATGGTGAAACAACCGAACCGGTACCTCGATTTTTTAATAAATCAGTGGTTTGACAACGTCTTGTCTTTTCATTTAATATTTTTGATGAAATTAGAAGATATATTCACAGTGATAGCATTACTTTATTATGATGTGAACAAACTCCAATATTCATTTCAAATTGGAGAAACTTCGTTTGCTGAATTCAAAATGGTCGAATACTGTGATTTCCTTTTCTTGAGTCGTGAAAGTGTATTTTCCACTAGATCGGCCATTGCTGAGTTGCAGTTTGTAGCATTCTCGCGTTGCTATTGGCCGAGAGGCGTGTCTCGAGGCCCCACCACTTTACCAATAGCAGCGCGAGAATCCAGCTAGAAAATGGCTGTTACAATTCTGCAGTCAAGATGGAAGAAATTCTCGAATCAACGGATAATATTCATATTGGTAACAATGGCGGCTCGTGCCCACGAAACAGGTGAAGTGCCCGTATATTTTACTGTACAGCGCTTCATCTGTTTCGTGGGCACGAGCCGCTAGTGATTGGTAACTGACAAAATTGTCTCATCTCGAATGTATTTATTTATTCAAGACAGCGCAATGATAGTTATGGGTAAAGTAGTTGTAGATCACAGAGATTAATTGAATTTCACTTATACTTGAGAACTTCAATTGGAAAAAGTTGAATTGGTTAGAAAATGTTTCTTACTCAACCAAATTTGTGAGTAAATCTTTAAAATTTGTAATAAATATTTTTATTGGAAGTGGGGAAACAGAAATTAACATTGAAACAACAATTCTGTACCTCACAAAACACTTTTGGAATTTTTGGAATATATTGTTTATTCATTAATTTATTGTGGAACTCGGGTTAATGTTGGAAATGGTTGGAATGTATGTAGATATAGGAATGAAAATTAATTCTTAATGAATGAAAAGACAAGACGTTGTCAAAACACTGATTTATTAAAAATCAAGAAAATCTAGATTTTTAATAAATCAGTGGTTTGACAACGTCTTGTCTTTTCATTTAATATGGATAACTACCACAATATCACCTTCACAACTACTCAAAAAGTGAAAATTAATTCGTTTGTTTTGAGATGAATCTAAAATGAAAGCAGCATGAATGAAACAGAAGAAAGAACGAAAATGAAATTCAGTGATAGTGAAGTGTAAATTGGTTCAATCTTTATTACTGTGTCCTGACCAGTCTGTGTTTGTTATCAATGTAGAAGTAGAATACTATCACTATATATACAACTAACGTACCATTCACTAGTATAGTCGGTCCAAGCAAAGAAGACATTCTGGCACGACGGGAAAATGACTCCAGCTCGATCAATATTAGTTCAAAAATTATAAATGTGGTTTCAAATTGTAGAAAACATTCAGCTCTGCAATTTGAGACCAAATTTACAATTTTTGAACCAATATTGACCGAGCTGGAGTCATTCTCTCATCTTGCCAGAATTTTTTCATTGCTTGCACAGACTATACCATTCACTGCTATAACTTACTCATAGGGTTCCACTGTATAGCATAGTAATGGGTCATAATAGCGAAAGATTGTAAATCATAAAATGGACAAATTACTTTCGGTGAGAAAACGCGATACTGTTTTGTATCGTTGCAGCATGCTGCGATACATGCTGTGACACATGCTGGTTTGTTCTCAACTAGGAGTCTGACTTTCGGTTGTTAGAAAGGGGGAAGAGGTGCTAGGGGCCCCCTTGGGGGCAACAGTTCGCTACTCTGATATAATTATAGGCTCTCGTTCCGAGATCTGAAACTACTGTAGTCTGGTCGTGCAAAGAAGACATTCTGGCAAGATGGGAAAATGACTCCAGCTCGGTTAATATTGGTTTAAAAGTTATAAATTTGGTCTCAAATTGTAGAAAACATTCTGCTCTACAATTTAGGATCAAATTGATAATTTTTTAATTAATTTTGACCGAGCTGGAGTCATTTTCCCTTATTGCCTGAATGTCTTTTGTGCTTGACTAGACTATACATTGAAAGTATGCTGTTCACAGTAGTTGTGTTTGGAATTATATTGTACAGATATGGTGGTGTGAAATGGAGGAAATATATAGATATATTGAGTTGTAGGTGATTTTGGTGTCACTTTCCTTTCCAAGTGTAACGATCATGTTGGTTCTGGTTCTGTTCTAGTTTTATCTCTTTTTCTCTGTCTCTGTTATTTTTCTATTTCCACTGTTTTACTGTAAATAATTTCTATAAATGTTTTTGTGTTATTCGAACATGACATTTCATAGTAGTCCACTTGATATTCAAAGTGAAACATAAAATATTTCTGGACAACTATCACTATCACAAGTTTCATTTTAATAAGTCAGAAACATGGTACTACTGTACTGATGAAAATGCTCAAACATGAACATGTAAATACTCTAACATGATCATGAAAATACTGTAACATGTAAATACTCTAACATGAACATGAAAATACGAACATGAAATACTCTAACATTAACATGAAATACCCTAACATGAACATGAAAATACTCTAACATGCGAACATGAAAATACTCTCATGAACATGAAAATTCTCTATCATGAAAATTAAAATACTCAATTTATGATGGAAGCAATTATTATTAAGTCAGTCCATCAAGTTACCATAAGTCTTGAATAATAACAAAAATTAGTAGAGTAGCTTCACCATTCTATTAGACAATCTCCAAAAAATGTTTTTATGTTTTGATTTTATGTATAAATCTTTATAAATAACTTGCTCACTCAACTGCACCATTTATAAAACCCCAGCTCTAAGCTCAATCTTCAATCAATAATAGTAAAATCGTAAACCATAACAAACTGATTAACTTATAATATATGCCAATGATTAACCTTTTTATCTCAATCAATGATAATCTTATTAATTCTCTACTGTGCAACTGGCTCTTCCAGTAGAGTGGATGTGAACATGAAAATATGACAAAAAGCAGTGGCAAACCAGTTCTGGGCTATTATTTCGATGAGATGTGTGTATCAGAGCGTGAATAACTAACTCAAGGATCTCCTCTTGTCAATTTGCAAACTTAGCTGAGTTCCTGGCTTTGTTATTGCACTATAATTACCGCCTTTTCAGGTGTCTCGGGTATTCTGGTTCTTATTTCTCTTCGCTTTTTTATAATTTTGTTGTGTACCATTTCGAATTATTGTTGGTGGGTTCTTTCTTTTTGTTATGTACCAGTTTGCATTGCTCATGATTAGGAAAACGACTGATTGACTCTACAGGGTGTTTCAGGAGGAATGCGCAATACTTCTCAGGCTGATTCCTTACACCAAGTAGACAAAAAAGTTCCATGGGACCAACCCCCAAAAACTCTTTGTTACTGAGATAATAATGGCGGAAAATTGAGATTTTTCAAAATATATTAATTTTTCTAATTTTTTAGTGGCTTTAGTGAGGTTCTAAAATAAGCAATTCCTATGTAAAATTAGCTAAGGAATTCAATGAAACCAGTTCCAAGTTTGTAACTTCAACGGTCATTCAGATAATTGGAAAAATATGCTAGAAAACTCCATTTTTCAACAATAAGGGTTATAACTGAATAAGGAATCATAAAATTATATTTTTTATTAATGGAAGTTGAAGAGAGTCGGATTCTAAAGAAAAAGTTAAAAGGCGGCGATTGTGTAAATCTTACCCAAATCTCAGACATTACGATCAAAAATCGCAAAATCGCTACTAAACACGAATTCATCACTTGTGCCAACGCCATTGCCATTTCTGAGATTTGGGTAAGATTTACACAATCGCCGCTATTCAACTTTTTCTTTATAATCCGACTCTGAGAAGTATTGCACATTCCTCCTGAAACACCCTGTATAACTAATTTTTGATAAGCTCTTCATAATATTGTCCGCGGCTTTGTGAAACGGTTAGTTAATTAGAAGCCTTTTTCTCGGTATATGAGAAATAACTCAAAGTACTCAAGGTAGTAAAATTCTTCAATTTCGATCGACTTCAATAAATGATATATGAATTTTAACCGCATTGATGAGCTGAAAACAATGAGCTATATTTCGTCGCGATCCGTCAACTTTTACGAAAGTTACAAAGGTCCTTAGTTTTCTATCCTTGGAGAGTCCTTTCGACTGGTAATAACCTGAATTCAGGGCGGTATAGTGATTATAAAATCAAAACATGATATAAGAAAAAATATTCTAATGATTAAACTCCAATACTAGAATATATAGACTATTTTTTAGGGTTAATAGTGGAAATATGGTATTTTTGCTGTGCAAGGAAACATGTTCAAAGCCGTAACACAAAAAATATACAAGATAGGAAGACTTTCTTGGTCTAAAATTGTAGAGAACAAAATTATCCCCAGAGGGATTTTGAATTACATCTTTCCAACTCATCAGACGGAAGATATGAGCAATAAAATACTGAATTCAGTAATTATATTACCTTACTAATAAGGTAAAATTTTCATTTTTCTAAAAAAATACCACTTTCTGAAACCTCAGTCCCCGGTCCTTGTTTGAGATAGAAGGTTCGAGTTGGAAATCTTATTAGCTAAAAAAAGTATGGGAAATATATTTTCTGTCAGACGCTTAGTTTTGGCGTAAATTGCGAAAAACTAAAAACAGAACAGAAATTTTGTGGGTTTCTAGTCACCCTGTATTATGCACACCTCGGAATCTGTCGTAAACTCATAGTAAACTTATTTAGGATGCCCAAAGTCGATTAAGACGATATCCAGCCTTAGGCCTACCTTATTTTTGGAGGCAAAATTCTAATTTGCCTGGGCTATAAGAAGACATCCAGAAAACAGACAGGAGCTACCTAAGCTCCAAGGCTCAGTAGCTCCTTGTAGCTCAGTAGCTACAAGGAGATATAGTTGTGCAAGCTGAGAAGACACGCAGATACAATATACTTGAGGTTGTAACCGCGTGTCTTCTCAACTTGTACGAATAGAAGTTAAAGTGATTGAGATGGAGAGTCTGTCAAATGATGGCGATGTCACTCCAGTGAGTAACTCTGTGACATAGTGCTCTGTCGTTACTTGAGCAAATAGAGTAACGCTTCATTGAAACAAACAGACACTGTCACTTTTCAAATTCGCAGTTTCCTTCCTGTTTGCCTGTCTCCTTCAATTGAGTTTTCCTTTCTTTTTCTGTTTTCCTTCTTATTTTCCTCCTCCTGAAATTTTCTAGATATATAGTCTGTCCTAGCAAAGGAGACATTCTAGCAAGTTGGAAAAATGACTCCAGCTTGGACAATATTTGTTCAAAATTTATAAATTTGTTTTTTTTTTTAAGTAGGAAGCATTCTGAGAACAATTTGAGAACAAAGTACCATTTTTAAACCAATATTAACCGAGCTGGAGTAATTTTCCCAATTTGTCAGAATGTCTTCTCTGCTTGGACAGACTATACTAAATTCAAAATTGTTTTCACTTGTAGGCTATTCCCGTACTAGAAATGTGAAGTGCGTGACAACACATAACATATTGGACATCATTACCTATTGAAATTGAAAGACGAATAGTATAGGCTAAGCGTAGTTTCTCTTTTACAGATTGGAATATATTTTAATGCATTTGAAAATGAGTAGTCGGAACATGTAATGCATAAATAAAAATGATTGAAAAGGGTATTGCGATTTCCATTTAGAATAAAAACCAGATTGGAATATCCATAATATATTATAGATTATGCTATTGTAATGATTGTATCAATAAATAAATAAATAAATGATTGATTGATTCTTCTCAATACATATCAATTATAACTTTTGTATCAAAAATTAATAACGGTTAATATTACAATTGAGATTACTACTGGATAAATATATAGATATTATATTTCTCTGCAAAACTGAGTAAAATATTTTTCCAAAACAAAATTAGAACAAAGATGTTATTAATTTCTGAGTAATATTTTAATAGCAATGATGTCTCCATAGCATATAGAGAGGGAGAGAAAGTCATCTGTACTTATTATCACTGTCAATGATGACCGAAAAAATAACCCATCCACAAAACATTCATTACAGAAATTTGTCAACGTCACAACAGACAATTTTCAAATAATTGAGACACCGTTTCTGTAAGGAAGCTGAAGGAAAGTAAAAAATACCGAATTACTGACTTTATCTGTCCTTGTCAGTTGGGATTAGTTACGAATGAGTGCGACAGTGACAGGAGATTGGAGAGAAACCGTGCATTGAGGAAGACCAGAAATAAGTAAATTAATAAATAATTGAAGAGGCGGCAACTTCAAAAGGATAATATTCTATATTTTCGCTATCAAAAAGTGAAACTGAATTGTTGTTGACAAAAATTGAGAGAGACAAGAAGATAAGTTCAAAGAAGACATTCTGGCAAGATGAGAAAATGAGTCCAGCTCGGTCAATATTGGTTAAAAAATTATGAATTTGGTCTCAAATTGTAGAAAACATTCTGCTCTACAAATTGAGACCAAATTTGTAATTTTTGAACCAATATTGAACGAGCTGGAGTCATTTTTACATCTTGCCAGAATGTCTTCTTTGCTTGGACAGACTACAATCAGCATGAGTGGGACGGTAAGATAGTAGCAGGTAATCAGAATGAATAAGAGTGAGATAGAAGCTGGTAATCAGTGAGAGTGAAACAAAAATAGAAAACCATATTAAACTCTCGGTGTTAACTCTCATTTTTTACAATGTCTGATTCACTCGTTCATTGAATTCAAGGACCAGTCAAGCATACCGTCTGTCCAAGCAGAGAAGACATTATGGGAATATGGAAAAAATACTCCAGCTCTGTCAATATTGGCTCAAAAATTTTTAATTTGTTCTCAAATTATAGAACAGAATGTTTCTACAATTTTTTAACAAATTTGTAATTTTTAAATCAAAATTGAGCGGGCTGGAGTCATTTTCTCATCTTGCCAGAATGTCTTCTTTGCTTGAACAGACTATACGGCAGTACTTTTCTCTTGATTATTTCTGATTTTTTTCTGCTTCTCATTCTATTACACTGGTACTTTCACTTCACGGTCAGATTATTCAGAAGTCAGTGGTTGAAAAATGATGAAGTAGATTGTGAATTGATATAAAATTCCAAGATGACTATACTGTTAATGTGAATGTGTCTGTATTATGTTTTCTGGTCAAGCAAAGAAGACAATCTCGCAAGATGGGAAGATTACTCCAGCTCGGTCTCAAATTGTAGAGCAGAATGTTTTCTACAATTTTAGATGAAATTTATAATTTTTGAACCAATATTGACCGAGCTGTAGTCATTTTTCCATCTTGCCAGAATGTCTTCTTTGCTCGACCAGACTATATAAAATTCATTTTGTCAGTAAATTGAAAACAATCAAATTACTGTATCCATCAATTGAAATTTGTCATAGAATAGAAACTCATTTTCTCAGTGATCTGTGATGGTGGGAGCAAGTTTTGGAAACATCAGTAGCGATTATAGCGACCAGTAATCGATAAGTCTTTCCAACACCAGTACATAGTTGGTTAATATCGCGGCAAGCTCCCAGTAATCGATAATAGTTTGACTATCGACCGCATGAATAATCGATAGTTGGTGGATCGATTTTAGTTAGCTTTTATCTGGTACCGTGTCGGGGTTTCACCTATTTAATGGCCTAATGAGGTATAGAGGTGGTGATCTATCCATCTATGCACGACACCTGTAAATTGGTCGGTCACTTTCTCTTAATTTTCTCATTTCTTTCTCTCTCTCTCTTCTTCTTCTTATTTTTTCTCAAATCACTTATCGTTTTGTTTCACAATTGGTTTTTTGATAAACCAATAATTGTGTGTTACATGAGACTTTTCTACTGCAATTAATTTTTTTTCAACTGTGTTAAATGGATAAATTGATTGTGACGAATATTCTCTTGGATTGTCAAGTTGTTTTGTGCTATAGAAGTAGGTCATTCTCGATTGTTGACTGAGGTATCAACACTAACAACCATGGTATTAGTTTATAGATTTTTGCTTTGTTGGTGACCACATAAACTCTTAGGTTTGTGAAAGATCATGATAAAAAAAAATTCCGCTTTATTAGGGTTTTAAAAGATGCTTTGAAACGTTCTTGAATCTCATTCGGTATGTTTCACTTGAATCCCATTGAATTTTTATTGATTCGGTAAAAAAATACCGTATTTTATTTCTAAATTCATAAATATTCAAATATTTCACTGATTCTGTTACATGAAACCATTTCTCTCAATGCTTACAATCTGAAACTACCAAAAAAACTTATTTTGACGGACCCTTTTATTGAATCAACTCATTACGCTAGTTATTTATTATTATAGTTTTATACCTTTTTATAGCTTTATACCTTCATACCTTTTATTACTATTGAGATTGTAATAAATTATTAATAACCTTTTATTATTACTGAGTAAGTTAGTCTCTGTTATTTAATTTAGCGTATGGCTTTTGATAGTGGGGATACCCAAGGGTTGTTCCACTTCGCCAGATAACCTCATTTTCCACAAACGGAGACATGAGTTAAGTTATAGTGATTATAATCATTTAGATCAGTGTTAATTTTTTCTCAACATTCTTTCTCTTCTTTCTTATTTATCTTCTCTTTCTTCTCTCTTTTTTCGCGTGCTAAGCGACATTCTTTTAATTGACGCAATTACTAAGGCCATGAAATTAATATTCGGCAGTTATCTTTGAAGATTGTACTGTAATAACGATTCTAGTAAGATTCTTTCTAGGCTGTTTGCTATTTAGATCACATCGTTTATTTAATGATTCTTTTTCTCGTGGAATGTTGATCTCTTTCTATTCTCTCATCTTTCATATAATCTGTTCAAGCTGAGAAGACATTCCGGCAAGATGGGAAAATGACTCCAGCTCCGTCAATATTTGTTCAAAAATTATAAATCTGGTCTAGATAATAATTTTTTTACAATTTGAAACCGAATTTATAAATTTAGGTAAGTGAAAACAAAGGTTATCAGATCCACAAAGATTATTTTAAATACAATACTTAAGTTTCAATGCTCAGGTCATCATCATCAGTGGAAAACTCTGTGCAAAGCCCTGAGCATGAAACTTGAGTATGGTATTTTAAATAAACTTTGTGGATCTGACAATCTTTGTTTTCACTTACCTTGATTATAGATAAGTTTATGGATTATGGATAAGCAAATTTATAAATTTTGAAGCAATATTGATCGAGCTGGAGTCATATTCCCATATTGTCAGAATGTCTTCTTTGCTTGGACAGACTATACTAGAAATTTCATCTTTCGAGTTCATTTGTCCTTTTTCCGATTCCTTTTCTATTCCTCTCATTCAAATTTTTTCTATTCCTATTTTTGAATTTTCATTTTGATCTTTTTCTCTCTCTTGGTTTCCTTTCTCCTCACCCTTTCTTTTTCTATCATTTTCTCTTTCCACGTGGAAACTTCCCATTTTCTTCTCTTAACTCTCTTCACTAATTTCCTATTTGTTATCTTTGATTATTTTATATTACTATGCACACTAAGTTTTTGAAGTTTCTGATTATGGTAGAATTTGGTTGCCATGGCAAAATTATGATGTGAAAATTTCGTGCTCTAAATTCTTTCAAAATTCAATAATTTCCGATCGTGAATTAGTGATTCGAGTGTTATTTCTGTATTTGGTTCTATGAAATTTGAAGGAATTTACCAAAATTCCAATAACTTTGTACAATATTAACTACCACAATAATTTCCCAGCATGGGAAATTGTGGTTATGTCGGCTGTGGAACTTCTTCGGAACTCCCCACAAAATGAGCCATACGAAATAATAATAATAATGGTAGAATGTGCTAAGCTCACATTCTATTCTATGGTTTTATTGGTATTTGTGTTTCTCCTATTAAATTTGAATATACTGCCAAAGTGTGTCTCTGTTTAATAATCTGATTTAGACAACCTGAATGACAATGACGTAGTCTAATAACTATTATGATTGTGTTGAGAAAGTAATTAATTTAAGTGGCTTAATTAAGGTTCAAGACCGTTAGTTTGTTAATTAGTTCAGGTTGGAAAATTATAATATTTGTTCATCGTAGGTTTACTTTGTTATGGAAAACTTTCAAAGCAGTAGCTCGGAAAGTTTTCAGTGAATGAAATGTTCAATAATTGTCCGAAGGTGAGTGAAGTCTATGATTTGACTCGAATTTTTTTCGTCTTACTGTATGTGACACGATTACGGCCGAACGCGTTTATATAATTATATTAGATTCGACAGAAATATCAAATTTTCAACTGCAATGTATTTGTGACGGTTTTGAAATTTTTTCAATTTAAGGGGAGAAAAGGAAAAAAGGATTAGACTAATAACTCTCTGATGTATGTATACTACATACCAACTAACAAGTATAATACAATAATACAATACAGTAGTAATACAAGTTCATACTAACAAGTAGAGGTTCTCTACTAACTGTATAGAATAGTAGACTCTACATGTATTATTGAAAATTACAGAAACATTGCAGTTGAAAAATTGATATTTCTGTCAAATCTACTATTCTATACACCTTGCTCTATCAACCCTGACTCCTTACATGTACAGTGACTATCTCGTAATTGACTTTACATACATGAATTCCTCTCCAGAATCAGTCAGTTGGTTTTTCTATAGAATCAGTCAGATGTTATCTGTCGTCATGTTGATTGAATTCATACTGACAAACTTCTCTTGCAATACATAAAATCGATTTGTTAAAAATTCAGGGTTAATAGCGGAAAATTTATTAGGAAATGTAAAATTGCTCTCAATAATATGAGAAATATAAATTTAACACAGTTCACTTTTCGAATATCAAATTTTAAAAAGGTTTATGATGTAACTCGGTAAAGTTTAACTATGAAATTCGTTTGTGGTTAATTCAGTGTGTTTGTATTGTTTATCAAAAAAACGATCAAGTAATTACGTTTTCAAATTTGATTGAGTGATTTATCTGGGATTAAATGTGTTAGGATTGTCTTTTTATGATTAAGTAATTTCATTCAAAATTGAAGTCATTAATTTCGGGAGGGGGAAACTGTAATAAAGTAGATGGTTCCTGTAAAATTGTTGAAAAAAAATTTCTGTTAAATTGTAACTTGAGTTTCTTTTGGTGATAATGGTGCTGTTGTTTATCGTTGGTAAGTTATTGTTAGTCTACGGTTTAGGTTTTTATAGTGGCGTGGTTGTAGTTCAAAACTACGTAATCAGAGAAGTGGCTGATCCTTGTACGCTGTGCAAAAGATTGACGGTTTGTATCAAGGATTGCTTCTGTAAAAATAATGGAGCAAGGAGAAGTATCTAACGATTGAGGAGAATTAAATGAAATTTATTGTGGTTTTAAAATTATAACAACTTGTAATTGAAGCGTTCGAATAGAATACAAATTCAAATTAGCTGCAAGGAAAAATTAGTGCGCAGAAAGTTAGATTGGTAGGAGAGAAGTGTATGAATTTTTACATAAGAGAACAGAATGTACAAGATGAAAACAGACGAAGAAACCAACAAGGAAATTCAAGGAATTCAATGGAAGAAGAGTAGAGAATGACTTTCAAAAGAAGAAAACAGAATTTACTAGAGTAGTCTACGACTTTCAAAGGAATAAAAAATAATGTACAAAAGTAGATTATTACTTTCAAAAGAATAAAACAAAAATTAGCAGACGAGAACCAGAAATTAACAAGGTAATTAAATGCGTATCAACAAAAAAGGAGTAAATTTTTTCAACCAAAAATTGAAGAAAAAAAACTAGGATGATGAAGAAATTATGGTACAAACTTTTCTTCCTGTGAAGTTCTCGAACAATCTTTTTCGGTTGACTATGTTACTTGTGGTTTGATATGATGATGATGTTTGCATAATTTATTATACTGTGAATATGAATTAAAATTCTTGACGACTAATTTGTACGTACATTAATTTGTAGACTAATGTCAGATTTACTATTCAGCCCTTATATATTCTGTCCAAGAATAGAAGACATTCTGGTACAATGGGAAATGACTCCAGCTTGGTCAGTATTGGTTCAGAAACTATGGATTTGTTTTCAAATTGTAGGTGACATTCTGATCGACAAAATGTATAAGTTTTGAATCAATATTGACCTAGCTGAAGCCATTTTACACTTTTTTCAGAATTTCTTCTTTGCTTGGACAGGCTTGGTGTTGGTGTTTGAGGTCTCCTGTTCACAGAACTACTTCTATTTTTTGTAATATATAACAATTATGTCCATTCTTCTTGAAGTTTTATCTCACACCTTTATTCATCTACTTCTTCCTCTTCCTTACCTTCATCTCTCTTCTTCTTATTCTTCCACTCATACTGTTGACACTATTAAATAGTGTCTTAAATTTTAAGATTCATCTTGTCCAACTATAATAATCTACCCAACGTTTCTATAGTATAATAGTCAATTCCCGTTTGATAATAGTAGATTATGCAACGGTTGTATAATGGGAGCCTTTATAGCATGAGGTGAGATGTAAGTTAGAGCCACGAGCGAAGCGAGTGCTCTAAATATCTCACGAATGCTATAAAGGCCTAATACAACCGTTGCATACACTATTTTATCTACGACCACCAGTATAGTTATCAGTATCAGACCAGTTTCAAGCTATAGAGCACCAGTATCAAGCTATCTGTAAGTGTACGCTATTATAAAAATCAACATACCGCCGTTTTTTAACTTCTTTTGTCTTCATCCTACTTGAACTGTTATGATAATCAACTTATTACTTGTTAAATATGTTAAAAATAACATATCAGTCAGAACCAAAAAACGCATTTGACAAGCAACAAAATCGTGAGTGTTGTTGTAAAAGTTAAAGTTATTAACATATTCACTAAAAAAGTTATAAGTATATTAAACTATTTAAACTTTGGATTATTCAAATTAGTTAAATATTCAAATACTTAAATTGAAATATTGACGAAAAAATACTGGTAGGCTACTCAATCCCAATCGCAGTTTTGATTTTGAGGTTAGTTGAACACTGTTTACTTTTTATCACCTGATTTCGAAACGAAACAAGGAATGTATCATAAAGTGGAATTTGGACTGTATCGTAAAGTTCCTCCTGTATCGAAAAACGTTCATTACGACACGGTTCTAAGATTCCATTTTGAAATGGTAGTCATTTTGATTTCAATTGTAAAACTGAAATAGGAATTTTTCAATACGCCCGTAGATAAACATATAATCAGTATTTGATTTCATTGTATTCATCATGTATTAAAAGAATTACAGCCGTATCACGCTCCTATTCTGAGATGCTGAGATGACCTAAAATGTCCACGTGGTATACGGTATAGTCTGTCCAAGCAAAGAAGACATTCTGGCAAGATGGGAGAATGACTCCAGCTCAGTCAATATTTGTTCAAAAATCATTAAATTAGTCTCAAATTGTAGATAACATTCTGCTACAAATTCGAGACTAAATTTTTAATTTTTGATCAAATATTGACTGAGTTTGAGTTATTTTCTTATCTTGCCAGAATGTCTTCTTTGATTGGACAGACCAGGTGTATCAAATTTTTAAAAATAGGTGTGTAAAGTACACTACATGATATCAATAATACAGGATATTGAATCATGGATGACAGGGCACTTCTCAATACAGTGATAGAGAGAGAGTGAGAGAGAGAGTGAGTGAGTGAGAGAGAGTGAGAGAGAAGGATAGTGAGTTGTGAACCAGATCGAATCATATTTGGAATAAGGTTGAAGTCTATTTTGTGTTTGTATAGAGAGTCGATGTATGCGATACTTATCAAACATCGATAATAACAATCGATATTGGATGACCCTCGACATGATCCAATTCCTATTGGAGAGGATTGCCTTTTGTAGCTCTATAGCTCCATTTTGGATCAACTCCTGTGTTGAAATCTGTCCAAGCAAAGAAGACATTCTGTCAAGATGGGAGTATGACTCCAGCTCGGTTCAAGAGTTATAAATTTGGTCTTAAATTGTAGAGCAGAATTTTGTCTAATAATGAATTTTTGTTTGTTACAGGTATGTATTGATGGAATTAACACACCGATGGCTTGGTATGTAATAGTTTTCGAAGTATTTTTATTGGTACCAAAGTCACTGAGGGTGGCGTAGCTGAGTGGGTTAAGCACTGGCGTTGCAACCCAAAGGTCCCGGGTTCAAACTCAGTTCAGACCAGGATCTTTTCTCAGGCCACTTTCCCGTGTTTCGGATGGACACGTTAAGGCGTCGGTCCCGGCTGCCTAAAAACAGTCGTTAAGTCATGTCAGAGGCCCTGAAATTGATCAGGAGCGACCTGAAAACTCTGACACCAGACCTGAGCCAGCCAGGTTACTCGAATATTATCATTATTATTATTTACTGGGAGTAGGTTTTTATAAAGAAGAAGTGTTTACTTCTATTATTGCTAGAATCACAATACTGAATGGAAATTTAGGATTCTACCGGAATTATAATGGAGTAATAACCATTATTATTTTTTCGAAAAGTCG
This sequence comes from Sogatella furcifera, assembly GCA_017141385.1. Classification (NCBI taxonomy): domain Eukaryota; kingdom Metazoa; phylum Arthropoda; class Insecta; order Hemiptera; family Delphacidae; genus Sogatella; species Sogatella furcifera. Next base: position 27,484,789 of record CM029555.1, on the reverse strand, counting down.
TATTTTGAAAGGCTTGCTTACTAGTACGACATCATTATCGTAACTTGAGAAAAAATAAGTCATAAACCTTTTTTCTATTACTTTTGATTCTAGTTAAATGTTTCTAAAAATTTAATTGTATTTGATGAGATATTGTGGTATATATGAGAAATAACAAGATTCAAATATTGTCAATACCACTAATTTATTATTTATTTATAATACAATAAATTTATTATTTTCTGTAAATGAATAAATAAATAAATTTTATGGTTAAATTAGTGGTATTGATAATAATCTGTGTCTTATTATTTCTCAAATGTTTCTGCTAACAGTTTTATTTCACCTCCACTGAAATGCTAAAATAGACCTGGGAGTTTCGCTATATCAATATTATATGAAATTCCTGCTAATAGAAATTTATCTTGGATTGAATTGATAAATTACACACCAACTTCACTAATTCATTATAATATCTTAATCTTTCCTGGATCATTATAAACTTTTCAAGTGATTTTTCGGCTTTCTAACAACATTACTAAATTCAAAATTATTTTTACTTCTGAATTATTCTTGTGAGTATTCCCGGACCAGAAATTTGAAGTGCGTGACATATATACTCTGTCCAAGCAAAGAATAGCCTCTGGCAAGATGGGAAAATGACTCCAGCTCGGATAATATTCGTTCAAAAAATCTTAATTTGGTCTCAAATTGTAGATCAGAATGTTCCCTACTATTTGACACCAAATCAATTGAAATTGAAAGAGAAATAGTACAGGCTAAGGCTAGTTTTTCTCTATAGATTATAATATCTATCATTATAGATCATTGTAATAGTTGATTAATGAATAAATGATTGATTGATTATAAAATGATTATGTGAACATGTCAATTGTAATGAATAAAAAACAGACTGTTCCAACTCAGTAAACCTTTATAATTACTGTATGCATGTTTAGTGTGTGGCTACTATACCCAGTATAGTCTGTCTAAGCAGAGAAGACCTCTGGCAAGATGGGAAAATGACTCCAGCTCGGTTAATATTGGTTCAAGAATTATTGATTTGGTCTCAAATTGTAGGAAACATTTTGATCTACAACTTAAGATCAAATCTATATTTTTTGAACCAGTATTGACCGAGCTGGAGTAATTTTCTCATCTTGCCAGAGGATCTTCTTTGCTTGGACAGACTATAGATGGAATTTGATTGAACTTTTGGAAAAGTTGAAAAAATTGTAAGCTACTAAAATTTTTACAATACAGTAACGGAAAAAAGACGATTGAAATTATGAAAAAACGAGGAATTCCCGTTTCACACGCAAAACCTGTAAAAGTTTTGCGCATGCGTGATAGCCTTCACTTACTATCGGTGCAATAGTTATTGCGCCAAGTGCGAGGGCCCGTTACGAATTTAATTATTAATTGCGCTGAAAATAACTCACTCCTATCAATAGTTATGACCGTTGGAAATGCGATTAGCTCGTTAATAATAATACTAATCGGAAAAGGATTGGCTGTGAGATGTGGGAAGAGTGGTGGATAAAGAGGATGGTGGTGGAAGTGGGAAGGAGAAAAAGAGGAAGAGAGAAGAAGGATGGTGAGGATGGAGGTAGGGGAAGTAAGAATGGAAGAAGAAGAAAGAGATAAGAAGAAGATGGATTGGGTGGAGATTGAAGCGGGTGAAGATTTAGTATGAAGCAAAAGGGTAAGAAGAAGATGCCAATAATCACATGGAAGGAGTATGAAAATTAAGGAATACAGAAAGGAGAAAGGAAATTAAGATAATGAAGAAATACAGGGGGGAGTTGGGGAAAGAAGAAGAAGAAGACGAAGAAGAAGAAGTAGTAGTAGTAAAAAAGGAATACGAGAAGGGAAAGGAAAAGAGGAAACTAAGAAGATAAAGGAATACAGGGAAAAGGATGAAGAAAAGGAAAGAAAGAAAAGAAGTAAAATAAGGTCATGTCATAAAAGAAGGATTTCATATTGAAAATCATATTTAAAACTAGATAATTTTTTCCTTCATACTTCTCTGCATCTGTCTCCATCTTCAAAACATCTTTTATCCCGTTTTTTCTTCTTCTCCGCCTCTTATTATAAACCTTAACAATTTGCTTCTTTATCTTATAATTTTTTCCATTTTCTTCCTCTGAAATACTGATAATACCTCTACTATTTGTGATTCTACTTCTTTTCATGTTTTTTCTGTCCATCTTCTTATTCCTAGTCCCAATCTTTTCCCTTTTTCTATTCCTCGTTGACTCTACTTCTACCTATTTCTCATCCTTCATAATTTTCATTTTCTTTTGATCTTTCATATTTTTACTTTTTTTCTACCTCACAATTCCAATCATACTTCCTTCTCTTTTCTCCTTCCCCTCATGCTCCCTTCACTTTATCTCTTATTTCATCTCCTACTTTATTTTATCTCTCTTTTTGACACTCCTCAAAATGTTTCCATCATTGCTTCCGTTCCATTTTTACGCTCCAATCGATGGATCATGTCTTGTTACAAGTACAGTCCGATCGACGCGAAGAAGACATTCTGGCAAGAGGGGAAAATGACTCCAGCTCGGTCAATATTGGTTCAAAAATTATTAATTTGGTCTTAAATAGTAGAAAACTTCCTGCTCTACAAATTGAGAACAAATTTATCATTTTTGAACCAGTAATGACCGAGCTGGAGTCATTTTCCCATATTGTCAGAATGTCTTCTCTGTTTGACCAGACTATACCTGAGTTGCAATCAATTATTATGAGAACCAGGATGCCCCGGATGCAGCGAAAATTGGATGGACGTCAAGTACCCTGCTGGTGATTGAAACTGAGATGAAAAATTATGGAAAAATGTATATGCTTTATGCTATATCTTCATGCAGTATTCACATCTGAGATATGAGAAGCTGGCATGTTTTGAAAAATTATCTACATCCATAAGTCCCGTTTGAGACACCACGATTTTTGGACTTCCGGTTTTTGTTTCCTTTATAAATTTTGCTGATTGTACAGAACTTAGCAAAAACATTGATGTCCGGTTTGTCCAAGCACATTCAAATTTGAGGGACCCTCAAGTTTACATTTTCTATACTTAGGGCCGGTTTCTCCAAATACGTTTAACTGAAATTTTAGTTTGAACTATCAGCTGTCAGTGTATGGTCACTTTTATTAACTTGTGTTTCAATTGAGCCAGCTGATGGTTTAATCCAAAATTCAGATTAACGTTTAGAAAATGTCAGCTGTTCTATCATAATTTGAGGATCCCTCAAGTTTGAGTGTGCTTGAGATAAGTGTCTCTACGCACATCATCGCAAAGCTGTGTCAAGCTTTATTTAATCTTTTGAAATTTGTAAAGTAAACAAAAGCCGGTCGTCCGGAAATTGTGGTGAAACGGGACTTGAAGTTACGAGTTCTCAGTCATATAGTCCGGCCAAGCAAAGAAGAGCCTCTGGCAAGATGGGAAAATCGCTCCAGCTCGGTCAATATTGGTTCAAAAATTATTGATTTGGTCTCCATTGCAGGAAACATTCTGATCTACAATTTGAGACCAAATCAATAATTTTTGAACCAATATTGACCGAGCTGGAGTCATTTTCCCATCTTGTCAGAGGCTCTTCTTTGCTTGGCCGGACTATACCTAAGTCTACCAAAGTGCATTTCTGGTATTATTTTCAAAAAAAAATTATTATTCCTATCTGGATGTCATGAATGGTCTTGACATTATTGTATTAATTAATGACTGTTCTCATGAACAACAGACATTTGTATTATTGAATTTTTATAAGTGCTCGTATTATTGGTATTATAATTATTCAGTTAATGTACTTTTCAAGAAATCACAAGTTGAGAAGACATAAATGGAGATTTTTTTCCCAAATAAAGATAACCATCTTGTTGTATTGACTTTATCTGGAGTGAAATGTGTCTGAGCGTAGCTTGTTTATGTTTTCCCAGTTGAAAAATAGGAGAACATTCATTTTCAACATGAAAACTAGGTTAATGATTGATTGCTATGTGGTCCAGTAAAGCAGTAGAAAAAGAAAGGCATTTTGTACAGTGCAGAACAGAGACCTACATTGTAAATTGTGATTCACTTTTCTTCTTCTTCTTCTTCTTCTTCTTCTCCTTTTCTTCTTCTCCCATCTTCTTCTTCTTCTTCTTTTCTTTCTTCTTCTTCTTTTTCTTCTTCTTCTTCTTCTTCTTCTTCTTCTTCTTCTTCTTTATTCTTCTTCTTCTTCTTCTTCTTCTTCTTCTTCTTCTTCTTCCTTCTTCTTCTTCTTCTTCTTCTTCTTCTTCTTCTTCTTCTTCTTCTTCTTCTTCTTCTTCTTCTTCTTCTTCTTCTTCTTCTTCTTCTTCTTCTTCTTCTTCTTCTTCTTCTTCTTCTTCTTCTTCTTCTTCTTCTTCTTCTTCTTCTTCTTCTCTTCTTCTTCTTCTTCTTCTTTTCTTCTTCTTCTTCTTCTTCTTCTTCTTCTTCTTCTTCTTTTCTCCTTCTTCTTCTTCTTCTTCTTCTTCTTCTATTCTTTTCTTCTTCTTCTTCTTCTTCTTCTTCTTCTTCTTCTCTTCTTCTTCTTCCACTTTTTCTTCTTCTTTTTCTCCTTCTTCTTCTTTCTTTTCTTTCTTCTTCTTCCATATTTCTCTTCTTCTTTTTCTTCTTCTCCTTCTTCTTCTTCTTCTTCTTCTTCTTCTTCTTTTCTTCTTCTCTTCTTCTTCTTCTTCTTCTTCTTCTTCTTCCTCTTCTTCTTATTCTTTCTTCTTCTTCTTCTTCTTTTTCTCCTTCTTCTTCTTCTTCCTCTATTCTTCTTCTTCCACTTTTCTTCTTCTTCTTCTTCTCTTTCTTCTTCTTCTTCTTTTTTCTTCTTCTTCTTCTTCTTCTTCTTTTTCTTCTTCTTCTTCTTCTTCTTTTTCTTCTTCTTCTCCATTCTTCTTCTCCTTCTTCTTCTTCTTTTTTCTTCTTCTTTTTCTTCTTTTTCTTCTTCTTCCATATTTCTCTTCTTCTTCTTCTTCTTTTTCTTCTTCTTCTTCTTCCTCTTCTTCTCCTTCTTCTTTTTCTTTCTCCTTCTTCTTCTTCCATCTTCATCTTTTTTTGTTTTCCTCCGTAAATTTTCTCATTGGTGTCTGTCCGATTCATTCACATCAAATGCATGCAATCCACTATCCTCTTCTTCAACAACAATAATTTTTTTCTCATGTTATTCTTCTTCGTTGACTTTCATTCATTAAATCTGGACGAATGGGATTCTTTCATGCACTTCCTGACCAACTTACCATTGATAGTCGTTTATTTTGTGTGCTAGTATCATTGCCTTACTTAGGCTAGTCTTCATCTTTCTACTCGATCATACCAAAGATAAATGTTGTCAGTGTGTTGATGACTTAGTGCTTAGTTTAGTTCTATTTCGAAAGAAATCTAGTTCTATTTCTAAATCTAGCTCCAAGTCTCCATATCTGAGAGTATAGGGCGTTCACTTTGCTTGTATTGGGGCATATTTCAGAAATGGGGAGTCCGATCTCACAAGGTGTCAAATTATCTATTGATAAACTGAAAAACTTCAATAAATAACAACCAAACTTCGTTATATTTCAGAAATTTAAACCCTGTAGTTAATTTATTGAAAGTCAGAAATCGAGAATTTACAAAGGATCATCATTTCAAAATTAAACTTTTAAATTTTTCATTACTGATTATTAGACTATCAAAATCAAATCAAAATTTTATTTACAATTTCAAAAACAAATTAAATTTTGATTCAAATTTATCTTCTATTATTAAAGAGAATGTTACATGATGAACAAATGTATCATAACTGGAAATGAATTGTTGCAACTCCATGTAGCATGTGATTTAAAAATTTTCAACAGTATTACTTGGTAATATTTCTATGTCATATAATATGAAATTATGTAAATCATTTCATGAGATGTGAATACGAAATTTCAGCCCTTTTCGCTGGTTGAAACAAATCCGGAATTTCACTCTAATAATAAGGAGATACCCGGGACCATTTTCTAATATGGATATTGCTGTTATTGTTTATTTATTCATAAAATTACGCAAATACATAGTAAAAGAAAGAACAGACGTAGATATTAGTATTTCTAACTTATTTTTTATTAAAATGTAGTCCCAATTTTAAGATCAATTACTAATTTCTGTTTCTGATAATGGTGTCCAATCCAATTAATGGTGAATTACACTTTTTCGCTTTAGTGCAAATCAATGGTGTTAGAGGATGTTGCTGAAGTTATTAAAGATACAGTTGTAATGAGTTAATCAATATTGTTATTGTATTTGCCTTGAATTTCATTGGCATACAGAATAAATATTGATGGATTTATTCACAGTTTTACTACTGTATAAAACGTTTCTACGCCCATGTATTAGCACTGGAATAATTCTCCAAGTTTGGTGATGTGACTAAGGACCTACACTACTATTCTATATGTAAATCAGACGTTGTGATTTAGAAGAAGTTGTCTCGCGTCTATTTCCGTGCGCCAATCATAACTTCCGTTAATAAATCAGCCTATTTCCGTTGCTGTTGTAGCCTCACGCAGTGTTCCATTTGTCAAACTGCGCTTTGACTGTTTGTTGACTCAAGTCTGACTTGAGACTTTGAAAGTCGACTTTGATTTGTTTCAGTGGGCTTGAGAAATTATCATTTGTTTCTTTTTCACAGTTTTTGGGTTGTTTTAGATATAAAGCCTGACCAAGCAAAGAAGACATTCTGTCAAGATTGATTGAATTAATCAATTATTAATGAATTGATTATTAAGAAGTATTATTAATATTGTTATTGAGAATTGATTATCAATTCATAATTATTATGAATTATTAAGATGGGAAAATGTCTCCAGTTCGGTCAATATTGTTTCAAAAATTATGAATTTGGTCTCAAATTGTAGGAGAGATTCTAATGTACGATTTGAGAGCAATCAGTTATTTTTCCATCTTGCCAGAATGTCTTCTTTGCTTGGACAGACCGTACACGAGTCAAGTTGACTTGATCAAGTAGATGTGAAGTTACATTTGATTTTATGTTGAAGTTGGTCAACACGTTCACAAGTCGATATTATAAGTTACTTTGGTTTCAAGCTCCTTACTTGATTAAACTTTGTTAGTTAACTTATGGTTGAAATAAAATGAGTTTGAGAGAATGATTATTTGAGATCAATGTTGGAAGATTCTTGTGATGGGAATTATTAAGGATGAGAAGTAGGAGTGTAAAAACAGAATTTAGGGTAGAAGGAGAGAGAAAAGTAGAAAACAAGAGAAAGAAGAACAAAAAGAGAAAGATTATAGAAATCACACCACACCACCCTCTTGCAATTTTATTTTATGCTACATAGAGTTCAAAATATTGGAAGTTTTACTTTCTCAACTATATAGCCTATTGGTTTCATGCTGAAGATTTCCTTTCAAAGAAGAAGGCCATAAGAAGTAATTGAGAAGTAAGAGTTATAGAAGATGAGAAGTATAGAGGAGAAAGGATGATGAAGATGATGGAGAAGAGAAATAGAGAATAAAACAATTACAATGACATAAGAAGCAGAAATTGGAAAGGAATAGATGATTAAGAAGATGAAAAGTGAAAACAATGGTAGAAGGAAATGAGGAAAACATGAGAATATTGAACATGATTGTAAAGGCCCAAAGGTAGAAGGAAAATAGGAAAACATAAATATTGAATATAGGGGGTGGAAATAGGAGGAGGAGTAGGAAGTGAAGGAGGAGGATTAGGAAGAAAAGTAATATGGTTAGAAGAAAATGATTGAGAAAAACTAGCGGAAAGTTGGAAGGAAAGGAGTAGACGACAAATAGAAAAATGAAAGAATGGGATCATATCAGACACACCCGCACAACCCAATATTGGCTCAGACCATGATAAAATAGATCTAGTTCATTGACCTACCTCTATCTCTCTCTCTCTCTCTCTTTATCTATCTCTTTCACATGCTTTCTCTCTCACTCTCACTCTCTCATCGACTATCATCTGCGGGTAGAGAGCAATTAGGTACATTGGTCATACACTCTCAATTGCAAAGAAAGTATGCTGGTCGGGTGATTCCGTACTGTTGATAATAATTGGAGAAATTGAAAATAAATTTCTCTGTTTTACTCTTGTTATGTGTAATTTGACTATAGAGATCGTCTGCTAGAGTAGAATGCACGAAAATGGTACAATGAAACTTGATGCAACGTTGCCAAACCAGCTAATTATGAATGAAAATAAATTTATATTTTCTTATAATACACTCTTGACGAATTTGTATATTGGTAACGTCTCTCAGTGAGGAGTTGTGAGGCAGACTCAGATGTTCCAGTTTCCATTGGACTATTTTCATGCATTTTACCCTAAATACCGTTCTCCAGTTCTATAATATGGAACTTCAGGTTGAACAATATAACTATACTATATATAATTCACGAGTATAGTCTGTCCAAGAAAAGAAGAGCCTCTGGCAACATGAGAAAACGACTCCAGCTCGATCAATATTGGTTCAAAAATTATTGATTTGGTCTCAATTGCAGGAGTCATTCCGATCTACAATTTGAGACCAAATCAGTAATTTTTAAACCAATATTGACCGAGATGGAGTCATTTTCTCATCTTACCAAAGGCTCTTCTTTGCTTGGACAGACTATATATTACAGGTTATAAATAGAATATGAGGTTATGAATTCGGTTAAAATGCCAGACATATTTGAAAAAACAGGTAATGGATAACACTTCCTACATTATACTATTTTACATTATTAATATCTGTTACACTTACAACTATTCAACATTCTCATAACCGCCAAAAAACAAAAAAAAATCGAAATTTTCGAATAAAGGCGGGACATTTCTGTGTCACGTATTAAGCAGACACTAACAGAACTGGCGGTTCGAGAATGCGTGTTATTAACGCTCAGCTCGTTCAGGACAGTTGGCGAGCGGCCATAAATAGCTTATTTAAACAAGAGCAACCTCAGCTAAACAGTTTTACATTTGTGGACTGTCGTTAGACTGTCCTGAGAGAGCTATCGTTAGTAGAAGACATTCACCAACCGCCTGTTTCGTTGGCGAGTACTCTCTACCACGTAGCAGCAGCTCCCTTTACGGTCCGCAGACTGAGGAGTAACGGTGTACTGAACGTGATACGTGTTACGTGACAATTTAGGCGACGTGGTGACCCTCCCGGTCTGCTTTTAGCACATTCCTTAAAGTTTTTGACATTGTTTCGCGGCTCTTTTTGTTCTACTTAATGGATTTCATTGTCATAATATCTCCTCCTACTTATAAGTACATGATCTATCTATATATTTTTAACCTATTATAATTTTATCAAATCTGGAAGTTTTTGTCATTGTTTAACTGATCTTTTAGTTCCACTTGGTATTCTTTATATTTTTGTATCATTACAATAATATATGTTCTCACTTCTACTTATAATAGAACATTTATATATTTTTAACCAATTATAAATTTATTAAATTAATCTGGAATTTTTCGTCATTGTTTAACTGGTCTTTTTGTTCTACTTTGTATTCTATCTTTTTATTTTGTGTCATTACATTATGTCATTCTATTTTTAATAGAACATTTTTGTATATTTTTAACCTATAGTATATCAACTTCATTCAATTCATCTGGTTTATGAAATTTAGAAGAATTGTTAAACTGCGAATTCGAGTACGGCATAGGAAAAGTATAGGAGTCACGCATCACAACTAACAGTTTATTTATTTATTTATACATCCATTTCATTGAAAAATTACTATAGAAAGAAAGAAAGAACAGGCGTCAGCCCAAAACTTCTTCCATTCCGATTTTGATTTAAAAGTCCAAATTCAGGTTATGTTCGTTTTCAATACTCACATAAAAAATTTCCATTCAGAAAAAAATATCACAGAGAATTTAGAAGGTTGATACAAAAAATAAATATACAAAATTTACTTGAATTATTATTCTAAAGCTTGAAAAATAATTTAAAACGTGAAAAATTTGGAGCCACAACAAAATCACTAACTTAGGGTCGGTTTTCCCAAAAATGTTTATCACTATGTGTTATCCAAGTGACAAGTCTTATGTATCCAACCATAGAGGATTGGATCTATTGAACTAGCATTCATATGATACAACTTTTTCCTACATTAATGGACTCCTGAATTCTATGGAAAAGGCGTCTAGACTTTATTTAGTCAATCACATTGGATTGTAGATATAAATAACCTAATAGAATGCATGGCTGTTTATTGTTACACGGCAGATGAGTTGGTAGAACACTTGCCAAATGTCTGCTAAATAAAGTGCTTTATTTTTTCGTCCTCTGATGGATCTAGTGTGAATGATGGTTCAAAAGTGGTGTAGTATTTAGAATCAGGCGAGACAAATAAACCGAATTCCAAGTGGAAGTTTTCAAGTGAGCTTAATTGATGATCTTCAATGCATGCTAGTGGTGTTTGAAAGCATTCCTGGACTAGAGAGCTATTCTGGAAAATGCTGTACAGTACAGACTCTTGCCAGACCTTTTTGCAATTATTTTTGGAGTGTATTTTACAGCAGTGCCAAGTTGAAATCAGTTGAGAATGAATGCTCCTATTAGTTTGAGTTGTGACTTGGTACCTTGATACTTTCAACTGGGGTCCTGAACTGGTACCTTGATACTTTCAACTGGGGTCCTGATAAATAAAGTCGAATACAAGTTACGAAACTCTACAATTTCATATTTAAGTAATATAACATAATTATAGAATGAAGAAGACACTCTGGAAAGATGGGAAAATTACTCCAGCTCGGTCAATATTGGTTTAAAGATTGTAGTTCTTTTTTAAATTTGAAAACAGTCTGCCCCACAATTGGAGACAAGTTAATAAATGTTGAACCAATATTGATCAAGCTGGAATAATTTTCCCATCTTGCCAGAATGTCTTCTTTGATCGACAGACTATATTGCAGAAACTAACTTTGAATAAATACTACCAAGTTTCTTCAATCGGCGCGTAAAACTTGAAAATTCAGCATTAATTCCATCAATCATAGCTTGGAAATAAATCAAATTCCCACGTTTAGCTTGCATGTTGGGTAGAGTCTAATCACCACTCTTGCATTATTTTCTGAAAAATATTCAGAATTTCTGACTCGATAATAGGTACAGGATTAGCCCGCCCTGGGCCAGGTTAGGCAGTGCATTTATTATAATAAGAACATGTTGTCATAACTGAGTAACGTCAAAACTGCAGAAGCAAAGGAGAACAACTCACTCACTCACTCTCTCACACACTTTCTCTCTCTTTCTATCAGGACTTTCTATCTTTCTCTCACTCTCTTCTATATAATGTCTCTTTTCCCAGCTCACTCAGAATTGCAGAAGCAAAGGAGAACCTGTCTCTCAATTCCTCTTTCTTACTTTATCTCACTCTCTCTTTCAATGATTTTCTAAACTTCTATAGTCTGTTCAAGTAAAGAAGACATTATGGCAAGATAGGGAAATGACTCCAGTTCTGTAGATATTGGTTGAAAAAAAATATAAATTCAGTCTCAAATTGTAGGAAACATTCTGATCTACAATTTGAGACCAAATTTATAAATCTTCAACAAATATTAACCTAGCTGGAGTCATTCTCCCACCTTGCCAGAATGTCTTCTTCGCTTGGACATACTATTTATATCTCTCTCACTCTCTTTCCTTTAAAGTGTCTCTCTTTCCCACTCACTCAAAAGTGCTGGAGTGGAAAAAAACACTTATTTCTTTAAATTTTCCTTTTTCTCTCTCTGTTGAATTATCTCCTGGTTTTCTTTCTCTCTCTCATTTTTTAAGGTTCTCAGTCAATCTCTTTCTATCTTTCTCACACTCTATCTTCTAAATGTCTCTCTTCTCTTTCTCAGGAGTGCAAAAATGAAGAAGAAAACTCGTCTATCTTCAGTTTTCCTTCCTCTCTCTTGTTTGTCTTTCTCTTGAACTATCTCCTGGCCTTTTTCTCTCTCTCTCTCTCTCTCTCATTCTCTCTAACTCTGTTCAGCACGACAGATTGCATGCAGTTTGCAGTCAGTCACGTGATTGTTTTGCGGCTTCTGCATGCTTGCATGATTGACGCTTCCTGAAGAACGGCCTGCGGGCGAAAAGTGTGGTTTGGAACGCACTCTTACTCTGGAGTTTTTGATATGCATAGTAGAGTGGATGTTCAGAATACAATGTATGCAGAGGAACGGTATACAGTAGATGTGTTTGTAATGATGATTCTGTTTTATGGAAATTCGGAATATTTTATTCCACAAAATTTTATATTAAGCATTGAAAAAAGTATTACAAATTGTCAGTTATAGAATTAAAAAAAAAAGATTGTCATAAAAGTCCCTCTCTTTGGCATTTGAATGTTTTCTAGAACTTATGTTTGTGGTCCACCGTTTGGACTATTTCTATACTTCAAAACTTACTCAAAACTGTACTTCAAAACTTATCTCATTATTGTAATCCATCCATTTGATCATATCTACGATCTGGTCGAGCAAACAAGACATTGTGGCAAAATGGGAAATGTTTAGAGAAGAATGTTTTCTAAAATTTGAGACCAAATTTATAATATTTTAACAAATATTGACCGAGCTGGAGTCATTTTTCCATTTTGCCAGATTTTGTTATTTGTTCGACCATGTATATTTCAACTATATTTTTATGCCTCAACAAAGTGACCAATCTATTATATCTGTTTAGTATACTATAATATCTGAATTTCAACATCTTCATGTCCGAACAATGTGGCCCATCTATTCAATCATATCTATAGTTTAATTTTTATATATATTGAATGTAATCCATCCCTTGCATTACGGTAGCCAGCTCCCGTTATGACCCGTCTCCTTATTTGGATGGTGGTGTTGGTATGGATATTCACTTGTTCATTAGTGTGTTGCCTGTAAAAAAGGACCTGTATTTTGTAATTTGATATTGCGGGTATCAGTTTTGCCTGAATACGGAGGCGTTCTATTGACACCACCTTAGCCGCAAGTTGTTTGTATTATTTTTCGGCGATTTTTTGCAAGTATTTTTATAGTCTTTTCAAACAAAGAAGCCATTCTGGCTAGATGGAAAAATGACTCCAGATCCGTTAATATTGGTTTAAAAATTATAAATTTGGTCTCTAATTGTAGAGCACATTATTATCTACAATTTGAGATCAAATTTATGATTTTTGAACAAATATTGACCGAGCTGGAGTCATTTTTCCATCTTGCCAGAATGTCTTCATTGATTTGACAGACTATACCTCAATACCTGTTTACTGTGTTTTGCGGTTGGGAAGGGCTTTGAACTTGGGAAAAGATGGATTTTTGGAGTTGATTTGGAGTGGTTGCGGGAGTTCCGGGTTAGTTACAGATAATGAGGTACAACTTGAGTTATGGTTGGAATGAAAATATTTTGATTTTAATTTGTATAACTTTGGCCTAAATCGAGCCAGTTGATTGAACAATAATAATTCTATATAGTGTTCTTGGAGGAATCTGCAAAATTTCTCAAGATGATTCCTTACAAAAAATTATGGAAACTTTTGAATTTGACATCCCCAATTGGACAGTCTTGAGGTACTATTAAGCGGAATTCAAACCGCGCGGCTCGAGCTGCCTGGCTCTAAAGTTGCTGCTAGAGCTGGCCAGCTCTAGATGCGCTGGTCTAGCCATCACAACTCTATTCACATAACTATATTATAGATGTTTACTCTGTTATTAGGGCTACTAATGTATACTGAATCAATAAATAGTGAAATTCACCCTTTTCAAGTAATTTTCAAGTGAATTTCACTATTATTTGTTGATACATTAGTAGCCCTAACGGATACTAGAATGCATGAATATTCCGTGGAAGCCCTAATAACTGAATATATATCTATAATATAGTTATGAGAATAAACCGGACAATCTTGGCTGTTACAGTCTGGTCGAGCAAAGAAGACATTCTGGCAAGATTGGAAAATGATTGTAGCTAGGTAAATAATTATAAATTTGGTCTAAAATTATAGAGCAGAATGTTTTTCTACAATTTGAGACCAAACTTATAACTTTTGAACAATTGTAGACTTAGCCGGAGTAATTTTCCCATCTTTCCAGAATGTCTTCTTTGCTCGACCAGTCTATAATAGTAGTGTCATTGAAAGAAAGTTTGTCGGCTTTAACAATAGAAATGACACTAGTTGACTGTACAAGTATAGTCTGTCCAAGCAAAGGAGACACTCTGGTAAGATGTGAAAATGACTCCAGCTTGGTCAATATTGGTTCAAAAAATATTGATTTTGTCTCAAATTGTAGATTATGATGTGCCCTACAATTTAAAACCAAATTTATAATTTTTGAACAAATATTGACCAAGCTGGAGTCATTTTCCCATCTTGCCAGAGGGTCTTCTTCGCTTCGACAGACTACAGTAGCGATTTGATGCTAGTTGCTTTCTGACTATGTTCCATGCTATTTCATGCTCCTCCCATGTCTTTATGTGGAGTTTCAAATGCACCAGCTTCTTAAAATGGCGGAGAAAGTGCTTCTTCTATGGTCTGTCTGTCATACTGACAGTCTTTTACTTTATTTCTATTGTATAGTAGTATTTCTTGTGCTGTGAGAGACTACTTGAGTAGCAGCTACTAAGCTACAATAAACTACCTAATAGCATACTCCAGGCATGTAACCAGGATTCGGTTTAGTTATGGGGTTAACCTGATAACCCCCTAACCCCCTGGTCGGAGTTAAAAGTTGGTGGCACAAAATTTGGAACTAAATCCAGCGTTTCATTAAACTGAAGCCCGGTTTCTAGTTTTTCTTCAAGAAAAACCAACTTTTGAATAGCTAGTTTGATGATGAGCCAGGTTTTGGCATGGTATTATTTTTTTTTAAAGTTTCCAAATTTGAGTGGTATTGACAATATTCATTCATTATTTTACTATTTGACACTATTCTACTACTTGTTTCGCACAAGTCATGATAATATTTCAATACATCCCGACACATAGACTCTATAGTGTGATACTACATAATGGTTTAGAAAATTAGTATAATCATAGTAGGATAACTTCTCATATTGTAATAATTTTATATGATTAATAAATACCTCTTTAGGATAGAAAAACTAGGCAAAGCCTGTACTATTTCTTCCCTAAATTTCGATTTTTAAAACTAGGTGATCCACTTGTGCTGCAATTCTGACAATAATAAATAATAATAATTCTGACAATAATGATGTGTTACATTGAATTTTGAAAGAAGAATTAGATAAATTCTGTTTGAAAACTTCAGGCGTCAGATTCACAGTACAGTAACAACAAACATTACAGTATAATGAAACTGGGATGAAATGTTATGTGGGCTAACTAACAATATAAAGTTGGTGCAAGCTGAGAAGACACGCCGTTACAATGCAAAGTGTATTTAACTGAGTATCTTCTCAGCTTGTGCGAACTATAGCAGGCAAGAGCATAACAACATACCCACACCCTATGTATCATCATCATTATCAGCAACTGTTAAATATTCATTAATTCACTCATTCATTCATTGCTCGCAAAGCAGTGAACCGTGAGAAAAGGCTCACATATAGTTTAGTTGAGTAAAGAAGACATTCTGGCAAGATGGGGAAATGACTCCAGCTTGATCAATATTGGTTCAAAAATGACAGATTTGGTCTAAAATTGAAAGCAGAATGTTTTCTACAATTTGAGACTAGATTTATTATTTTTGAACAAAATATTGATCGAGCTGTAGTCATTTTCCAATCTTGCCAGAATGTCTTCTTTGTTCGACTAGACTACATGCATGAGATTCCTGTCATATGTAGGCCTCCCATAGAAACTCATGTATGCCCACACATCATGTGTGAAACTATGGTTGGTTCAAGCTGAGAAGACAAGCCGTCACAGTATAGCTGTAGTCAAAAGTTGAAAAATAAGTTAGTTTCCTAGCTTATGTAACCTACTAACAGCTGATGTACATTTATTATGTATTTCGATCTAAAAAAAAAAATTCGCTCCGGCAGCTGGCGGTCGGAAAGAGTGCATTTAAAATGCAATTCTATGATAGCTCAAATCATATGACTTATAATGAGCTATTCAGGGTATGAATTCAAAAGTGCCGTTTTCGAAAAACCCATGAAAACACCATTTTTGGCAAATTATTCGCCATTTTCTCCGCCATTTTTGATTGGATTTTTTCGTTGATGGCTCAAATTGTAGGGCATAATAAGGGTACACACCAATTTTCAAAACGATCAAGTTATTGGTCGATTTGTAGTGATTTTTCAAAACTTTCATCCCCTAATTCCACCCCCTAACCTTGGACCAATTTGGCTGGTTAACGAACTTGACCGAGATATTAGAACTAATGATTTTTGTGCATAAATTCGGTCGCTCTCCGACAAGCCCTTCGGGAGTTATCGTGTTCACAAGAATCTGTACATATATAAATATATATATAGAGATATATGAATTTGAATGGACATCAAATTCGTGTTCTAGGGGCTCGGAAACGTGTATAAAATATATCACATCATGAATTTTCGATTGTCAGGGCAAGACCAATAGTGCATTTTTTCGTATGCACTAAAAGACATCATCAGGCATAGCTGAATGACAACGCCAATTGAAATATTTAGGAATTAACCCATAGCTATTTTCCTGATGGAATGTTTAACTAACTAAATGAAAGTTCAAATAAATAGAATTAATAAGTAAGTAAGTATAAGGGTGAATATAGAGGTAGTAATGAATAGAGGCAACTTTTTGGAGGGTGATGCCCACATGGGCTTTTGGGCCTGTGCGTGGGTAATGGGAAGGATGATGATGAGAGATGAATGGACCTACTGCTTTAGGTGGGTTCCGAACCACCGGAACACACAATACAATAATAACTAAACAATAAAATTTTAGACATGAATTGGATGAAAATAAATAGAAACTTAAGACTTTTCTTCAGTGTCTTTTAGTGGTCTAGTTTCCTGAAATTGCACCGAATAAGTCAAACTGAGTGAAACATTTCTCTGTGAAGTGTGAACGCCTCTTATTTGCCCAAGGCTGTTATCTCGGGTTGGATTGCGTGCTTAAATCGGTCCAAATTCTGAAGGTGCCAGGTTCGAGTCTATTTTGTAGGTCAGGATCACCCGTCACTACCGTTACTTTTGTGAAAGTCAAGGTTTTTCGAGAAATTTGATTACATTTTATTGAAGGAACACATTTTACATTTTAGTTTTGTGGAATAGAGCTTGTTCGATCAAATTTTTCATCGATTTGTAATTCAATAAAATTACTCATATAGGCTACTATAACGCTATAGTATGAATTATCAATGGAGTAGTTCAACTGTAACTTAGTTACTAGTATAACTATGAGAATTTTGTAAAACTTAGAAATGTTGTGTGTTAATAAGATTAATTTTTATGCAACTATATTTTCCTTCTTCTGTTTATTAAACTGATTGCTAACTTTAGTTTCTAAGATTTTTAAATGGAAAAATTTTCTCGGTATGAACTTATTAGACATTATAATTTGGTTTCGAGACGTTTGGATATGAGTTTTTTTTAACCAATTGATAATTTTCATCTTATCAATTTCTGTAGAATCAATAAGAATAATTAGTTCATTGTTTTGTTACAAGTGCATATTGTAGAATTTTGTTTTGTTGAATTTCAATGAATGACATCAAGTTTAATTCCTCCTATTATCTGGTACTTTTTCTTCCCTTTTTTTCTTCTTCTTCTTTATCTTTCTGCTCTCCTGCTTCTTTTTCTTCTCCCTATCCCCATTTCTTTTTTTTCTTTTCTTTCCGAAATAGAATATTATTCTGTGTACGCATCGTCAGACTTGGATGCATCCCAAATACAGAAGCTGAACCAGTGGCGTTATAAAAGGTTCAATGGCATGCTAGTACTGAGAATTGATGTAATTTCCAACTTTCAAAAATTGTATTCTGGATCTTTTACTTGTTGGACAAGGGTCGGAAGTTACACCAATTACAATTTAAACTTACTGACTTTTGGCATTGCTGGCTCCTCTGCCTTTAGGCAGCTGCAGGCAGTCTGTCTGGTCGAGCAAAGAAGACATTCTACCAAGATGGGAAAATGGCTGCAGCTTGGTCAAAATTGGTTTGAAAATGATGAATTGTGTCTCAAATTTTGAAGAACATTCTGTTCTACAAGTTGATATGAAATTTATAGTTTTTGAATCAATATTAACCGACCTGGAGTAATTTTTCCTGTCTTACTGGAATGTCTTCTTTGCTCGACCAAACTATATTCACACACGTCTAAAAATTGCACTCAACAATGACATTAAATCCAAATCCAATGTTAAATTCCATTGCAGTTGGAAGAGTGTGTCTAAGCAAAGAAGACATACTGGCAGGATGGGGAAATGACTCCAGCTCGGTCAATATTGGGTCACGAATTATCAATTTGGTCTCAAATTGTAAAGCAGAATAGTTCCTACAATTTGAGACCAAATCAAAAATTTTTGAACCAAAATTGATTGTGCGGGATTATTTTTCGGATTATTTTGCCCTCAAATTGTAGGACACATTATGATCTACAATTTGAGACAAAGTTTATGATTTTTGAACAAATATTGACCGAGCTGGAGTAATTTTTCCATCTTGCCAGAATGTCTTCTCTGCTTGGAAAGACTATACAAACTGAGATAGGCTTGAGTTGTGTGTTTTCGGTTATTTTTTATTTTACAAGATATAGATTGGGTGCCAAAAATTAAGGCGGTTTCTTCTGTATCTCGGGCAATATTGATTAATAGATCAATTAAAAACTAGAAATCCAAGCCTAACGTATTAAAGTCTCCCTATGAAAAACACTAAAATCGGTATAAAGAATATTGATGAAATTCTATTATTAATCTTTAAATTTTCGATTTTTCTGATTTTTTGTATTTTTTCGTTACAGGTGAGTGAGAGATGACATCATTTTGGCGACAATTCAATTATTCCTCGTTGAATAATCCATCATACAGTGTAGTCTGTCCAAGCAAAGAAAACATTCTGGCAAGATGGGAAAATTACTCCAGCTCGATCAATATTAGTTAAAAAATTATGAATTCGGTCTCAAATTGTAGGAAATATTCTGATCTACAATTTGATACCAAATTTATACTGTTTGAACCAATATTGATCAAGCTGGACTCATTTTCCCATCTTGCCAGAATGTCTTCTTTGCTTGTACAGACTATACAATAATCATTGTACCTCGTAATCGTAAGTAGCTATCAATTGCATTCGAAATTTATTAATTTCCAAAATAAGAATCATTATTGTCCAAAATTCAAATGTCTACTGACCATGGCAGCCTACCGTAGTTAAAATTTGAATTTAATTCCAAAAATAATTTCAAGATAGTTTAATCAATGATCATTCTTACCTAAATATACTCTTCATCTAGAGAATATCATATTAATTATCATCCCTGAAGTATTTAATCGACACAGTCTTTCCAAGCAAAGAAAACCATCTGGCAAGATGAGAAATGACTCCAGCTCGGTCTATATTGGTTCAAAAATTATTGATCTGGTCTTAATTGTAGGAAACATCCTGCTCGGTGAATATTGGTTAAAAAATTATTCATCTGGTCTCAATTATTGTAGGAAAAATCCTGATCTACAATTTGAGACCAAATCGATAATTTTTGAACCAATATAGACCGAGCTGGAGTCATTTTCTCATCTTACCAGAGGGTCTTCTTTGCTTGGACAGGCTTCATCAATACTATTTTCCATACCGAGTCACACAATTTTAATACAATACCTGCATTGATGCTGTATCATTATGCTGGAAATATATCTGTTTGGAAGACAGCTATAATACAGTACATTATACTGATAATATACCTATGTAGGTGACAGCTACTATACATTATTCTATGTTCATGTATAGTTCGCGCAAGCTGAGAATACCCGTAGTCACCATGTAAAGTGTATGGTAACGGGGTATCTTCTCAGCCTGCGCAAACTGTAATTGTGTAAGCAGCAATTGTATACCTCAGTTTGAATAAATCACTGTAATGCAATGAATCACTACACTCGGTACATTCGTTAATTACATGGCCATGTAATTATTCTAGTGAACATGTAATTAGCAACGAGTACTTGTGTGTTTACAAGTGTTGTTTGGAATTGAGATGTTGTTTCTGTTGAATTATGTAGTCAATTGTATTAGAAAAGGATGTTCGATTCAAGAGTTCAAAATTAGAAATATTTTTTGAATAGTACAAAAGTGTTTTTGGAGTAGAGTTAAGATTGCCTATTACATTTTGGCTCGACTGGAGAATTAAATTTATCTATTTATTTAGTTAGCGTATGACTTTGAATAGTGGGAATAGTGACTGAATCCACTGATAATGCAAAACAACTGTTATAAAATTATTGCAAATGTTTATGTTAAAATAATGCAAAACTACTGTTATAAAATTATCAAACCAGCTTGCATTTCCTCATACTTTGCCAAGAGGACCAACCTCAACCAAAGTCATCACGATTAAAAATCTAACAAGAGAAAAAAGTTGGCATCAGATTGCACCTATGACATTCCTCAGTGATTCTTTTTCTATTTATTCTTCTATTCCCTTTCTTATTCGCCTTATCTTTGGCTCACTTCCACGCGGTAAAGAACAAAACAGCAAAAGAGATACAGACAATGGACATTTTATTTTACATTGGTGCACTGCCAAAACGCATTGAAGAAGATAGAGATGGAATTTATAATGCACAACCATAGACTAGAAATATACAAATGATATTGAATATATAGTTTACTAACTATGGGTCTACTTTATCTAAAATACAACAACATTAGTCTGGTCCTAGCGAAGGTATCCCAAGGTACAGTCTGTCCAAGCGAAGAAGACCCTCTGGCAAGATGAGAAAATGACTCCAGCTTGGTCAATATTTGTTCAAGAATTATAAATGTGGTCTTAATAGTACACCAAATTGTTTCCTACAATTTGAGAACCAATATTGATCGAGCTTGAGTGATTTTCCCATCTTGCCAGAGAGTCTTCTTTGCTTGGACAGACTATAGGTCTGGTATCGAGCAAAGAACACATTCTGGCAAGATGGGAGAATGATTCCAGCTCGGTCAATACTGGTTCGAAAATCCTAATTTTGATCTCAAATTGTAAAAAAAACATTCTACTCTACAAATTTATAATTTTTGAACCTATATTGACCGAGCTGGAGTCATTCTCCCATCTTGACAGAATGTCTTCTTTGCTCGACCAGTCTACGCTATGGACTGCGCAAGCTGAGAAGAGACATCGTCTTAATACATTTCACATTGTGACGGCAGGTCTTCTCAGATCGCGTGCACTTTATAGCGTGCAATATTCTATGTTATATCATCGAATAATAGAATTATCAATAGAAATATAGAATATCAACCTTATACTGAGACAGTATAATATTATTGAGTGAATATGGGACAGTGTAATATTGGAGAGATAGGTTTGATATTTTGACTAAGGTGACAAATAAGGAAGATTATAAAAGATATTAAATTACAAGTACTATCTTATTTTATGATATATTGAGAATAATTATACTATTAAAAATTCTACTACATCTGTACTACATCTTATTCTGTGATACTGTAGGCTACATATCAGTATAGCTCAGGCAAGGAAGAACATAATTTTTTTCTTTATATCTCCGGGTAATAATATAATCTAATCTTTAGTAGAATTGAAAGAGATTGTCAGATTGATGTAGGGTGAATTAGAAGTTGTTATTGGAAACAAGGTATATATTTAGAGTCAGAGAATCAAATCAGAATTTAAAATGATCTTCGTGATAAAATTGTTTATAAGGGAATTTAAAGTGGGTTAGTTAGGTTTTTCTTGAATCAACGTCCTGAAGAAAATAGAAGAAGTTGAGTAAATATGAGCATAGATTTATATAGATATCTTAGATTTTGATTAATATCAGAATACTGGCTTCAGGTTTTATTTTATGAAAAATCTGGTAAAAACAAATTGTGACATTGATCAATTCAAATTTGATTTGCTCCATGAGGAATCTGCCACTAGTATCCCTAAATAAAATCATTTAAAACAATTTAAACCAATAAAAATTGAAAAAAATGTACAAAAACCGATCACTTGTAAGGAAAATCCTGCAAATAGATTCTGATTCAATAAATAAATTTCAATATCTTCAATGAATTGACTATAAATAGCCTAAATGAATTGCAATATAGACTGGCTACCGGGCAGGTATCCTATTAAGGAATCGCCTACCCCACTGTAAACTAATTTAAATACTAGGATACACATCCTGCTGGCCTATATAGGGTCAACTGACCCTTCCCTCCCCATCACCCCCCCACCAACCATCCATTAGTTGAACTTCCACACTATATTAACATGTGCACTAGTGACCAACAATACAGTTATAGCAGTAACAGTAGTTATAGATATAGTTATAGTAGTAACCAACAATGCTGGACATGGGCCCTGGAATTCAGGCTGAAACGTGCCTCCACTGCAAATTTAGATTTTCCACGTATCCTCTATATCTATAATATACATAATATATACTATCTCTCTCATTTCTCTCTCTCTTTCTTTCTCATTCCTCTACCCATTCAATATTCCTCTCTCACTCATCATTCCTCTCTTATTATTGCCCTAAACGAGTTATCTTTGAGAGGAATGCATTGGAAATATTTAGACCATTTCAATTGGGTGGGTGATTGGAAGAGTAGAAATGGAATTCAAATCAATAAGTTGAACTGAAAATCTGATTTCGTTCATTGAATTTACTTGTGAATAATACTTATTTTTATTAATAGTCACTTATTGAACTTGTTTACTTGATCAGCTCATAGAAATTGATTTTCAAAAAAGATGAGAAAGATATTCATGCCATTTCTTTTGCTCAAAGTACTTTGTTTCATGAACAATTTCAAAACTTAAACATCTTGACAAACAATTCCATTATCATGAACAATTTTGTTTCTTGAAGGATAATAAGAAAACTGTTTTTCAAGGAAGCTTGTTTTCTGAAAGAAAAACGAGAAAACTATAGTCTGTCCAAGCAAAGATGGGAAAATGACTCCAACTTGGTCAATATTTGTTCAATAATTATAAATTTGGTCTTGGTAGATCAAATTGTTTCCTACAATTTGAGATCAAATTGATAATTTTTATCCAAAATT
This sequence comes from Sogatella furcifera, assembly GCA_017141385.1. Lineage (NCBI taxonomy): Eukaryota > Metazoa > Arthropoda > Insecta > Hemiptera > Delphacidae > Sogatella > Sogatella furcifera. Next base: position 27,461,654 of record CM029555.1, on the reverse strand, counting down.
GACCGAGCTTGAGTCATTTTCCAATCTTGCCAGAAGGTCTTCTTTGCTTGGACAGACTATAGTAGGACTCACTAATAAAATAATTTGAGTTTCAAAATTTGGAAATTGGTACACTGGACAATTCAAATGTCGAATTCGTCCAATGGACATCTCATTTTCCTTCATATTTCTCAATTTTCAATTTTTCATCCTTCTGTAATCTGTTGGATGCAGATGGAGGTAATAATTTGAAATTGTCAACGATTATTAATCCGTTTATCCAATAACAATATTTTTTATAAACATTAATATTGATTTAGTCAGGTAATATTGATAATTAGGCATGGCAAATGAATTAGTTCCAATAGAATTATACTAACTAGGCGGCGAGAAAGGAGTGAATGACGGTGGAAAAAGAATGAAGGAAAGAGAAAAAGGTGAGAAAGTAGAAGAAAGGTGAAAAAGGATTGAAATTGTCAACCGCTCCCATCCGGAGTGAGAGGTCAAACATGGCAGGACAAGACATTCTGCTTCCGTTAATGTTGATGGTGATGGTTTATTCTTGTCCTGAAATCTTAGTTATAGTTTTATCTGAGTCGTTAAAAACGTTTACGAGATAATAGGCAATTGATAACAAGCCTAGCCGCGCCCCTTGACTATCTTTTCTCCTCCTCCCACTATTTCCTCTTCTTATTTCTTCTTCTCCTCTTCTTTCTCTTATTTTTCTTCATATTTATATCCTCCTCGTCCTACTACTAATTTATTTTTCTCCTCTCCTCCTCCTCCTCCTCCTTCTCCTCCTTCTTGTTCTTTCTTCTTCTTCTTCTTCTTCTTCTTCTTCTTCTTCTTCTTCTTCTCCTCTCCTTCTTCTTCTTTTCTTCTTCTTCTTTTCTTCTTCTTCTTCCTCCTCCTCCTCCTCCTCCTCCTCCTCCTCCTCCTCCTCCTAATTCCTCTTCTTCTTCTTCTTTTTTTCTTCTTTTCATCTTCTCCTTCTTCTTTTTCTTCGTATTTATATCCTCCTCCTCCTACTACTGATTCATATTTTTTCTTCTCCTCCTCCTCCTCAACTTCCTCCTTCTTCTTCTCCTTGTTATTCTTCGTCTTCATATTTATATTCTCCTTCTCCTCCTTCACCTCCTCCTCCGAATTCCTCTTCTTCTTCTCCTTCTTCCTCTTCATATATATTTCCTACTCCTCCTACTACTGTTTCATATTTTCTTCTCCACCTGCTTCTTCTTCTCCTCCTCCTCCTCCTCTTTAACTTCCTCCTTCTTCTTCTCCTTGTTCTTCTTTATCTTCATATTTATATTCTTCTTCTCCATCTCTTCCTTCACCGCTATTTTCTCCCTCCTCCTCCTCCTCCTACAAATTCATCTTCTCCTTATCCAGCTTTTCTCCTCCCTTCTTCTCCTCCTCCTCCTCCTCCTCCTCCTCCTAATTCCTTTTCTCCTTCGTCGTTTTCATTTTTCTCTCCTCCTCCTCCTCATCCTCCTACCAATTCTACTTCTTTCTTCTGTTGTTCTTCTTGTTCTCCTTTTCCTTCTACTGTTCCTCCTTGTTCTTCTTCTTTTTTATCTTTTTCTACTCCTTCCCCTCCTCCTTCTTATCTTTTCCTTCTTCTGTTTCGTATCCCGTCTCTTTTTCGGCGCTGCATTGGTAACATAAGTCGTGACCTACCTGTTCGCAGTGTCCGTTGCATAATCAGCATCACCGGTCTCTTTACTGTGTTATGTTTTGTGATTAGGAATTTACTGTGGGATTGGTCCGACATTTTTACTGTTCATTGGCTGTAGTCCGACTTGCCCTGTACTGACTCAACACTCACAATTTGGCCATTTTTGTGAAGCGCTGCATAAAATCAAGAAGAAGCCACATTGTCATCTTCTACTTAGACGATAGCCATCCATTTTTCTATGGTTTTTGTGGAATAAAATTATTATTAAGAGTGGATGGTAGTGGGACGACAGATGAAGCCTCTATTTATGGACAGAATTTCATGTTCTTTATGTACTCATGTCATAATGACTTAATGTCATTGGAAGGAGAATTAAATTCTCCAGGAGCGTGACTTCTTACTTTTTCGAATTTTAGTTTATTTCAGTAATTAGAGTTCAAAAATTTTATAGTTAATTGATTATACAATAATTATCAAAATAAACTAAAAATCAAAAAAGTAAAAAGTCACGCCCCTGGAGAATTTAATTCTCTTTCCTATGAGATGAATAACGTGAAATTCTGTCCGTAAATAGAGGCTCTATCTGCTCCAAGAGATTGGTAAAAATTACATTGTTCTTATGGGGCTTGATTTTGCCGTTCGGCAGTTTGCCGTTCACTACCGCCCACCCTTAATCATTATTTTCCCGCCAAACTTGAATATTGTAAATTAGGATTGCAGACCAACTTTTACTCAAACACTAATTTTCTCTTTTGTTGTTTATCCATCGTTTTTCACTGATGTATCATTTAAAAGAAAATAAGATAAAACCTCACAGTGAAATTACTCACGTTTTTGATGCGACTTTCGTGCTGGTATTGCACATTGTCAAGCTTGATAGGCACTTCTGAGTTTCAAGATTTTGAAGGGATAGTTAATTTTTCTACTATTTTCAATTTTATAAATTCTTCCAATAGAAAAACTGCATGAAAATAGCTTTTTTTAATTTAAATTTATTTTTTCACTCTCCATTTTTCTTCAAAACCCCTAATTGATGTAAAATATCCCTGGTAAAGACGAAGTAGAGTTGTAATATGCAGAGTAGAGTAGTATGTAGTGTTAACCTCAAAACTCAAAACTAAGTCTAAGTTAACTCAAAACTAAGTGCTTAAGCCATGCCTTACTTAACATAAATGATAAAGTGCACATCTCTATAACTGGACTATCTACAAGCTAGTCAATATTTACTGTTTTATCTCATCAATTTTGTTCTCCTCCTCATCATTCTCCTCCTCCCACTTCTCCTTCACCCCCTCCTCCTTGACTTACTCCTCCTTCTCTTCACTTACTAACAAGCTTGAGTGAGTGAAGTCGATTTCTTTCTATAGTCTGTCAAAGCAAAGAAGACATTCTGGCAAGATGGGAAAATGACTCCGACTCGGTCAATATTGGTTCAAAAATTATAAATTTGGTCTCAAATTGTAGATTAGTATGTTTTTTACGATTTGAGACCAAATTTATTATTTTTGATCCAATATTGACCGAGTCGGAGTCATTCTCCCATCTTGCCAGAATGTCTTCTCTGCTTGGACAGACTAGCTGCATTGTCCATAAAATTCGCTTCATGACTGGTGATTATCGAGATATTTTTCAGATCAGATTAGATATTGCGGCAGATGATACGTTAGAAGACCACTAACTTACATTTTCTTTGATATTACAGTACTGTGAATAAAGTCCCCTTTACTTTGCAGGCCCCCAGGCCTTGTCTTAAAATCTGCTCCAGTAATAAGACTACGGTAATTCGCTGAAAACTGGGGTTTTACGGTGTTTATGGAATAAATAACAAGGTGGTTCATAACTATCAACCCGGGATTATGGATCAAGTAACCTGAAAAATATGGAATCGAACTAAGAAAATGCTGGGTCATAATTTTTTACCCCCTTTCTATTTTTATACAGGGTGTTTCAGGAGGAATGTGAAATACTTCTCAGGCTGATTCCTTACACCAAGTAAACAAAAAAGTTCCTTGGGATAAACCTGTAAAATTGTCAAAACTTAGCACAAGTGGAAAATTTGTGTTAAGTAGTGATTTTGCGATTTTTTATCGCTATTTCTGAGATTTGGGTAAGATTTACACAATCGCCGCCATTCAATTTTTTCTCCGGATTCAAACTCTCTTCAACTTTCATTAATGAGAAATACAAATTTATGATTCCTTATCCAGTTATAACCCTCATTGCTGAAAAATGGCGTATTTTAGCATATTTTCTAAATTATCTCAATAACCGTTGAAGTTACAAACTTCAAACTGGTTTCATTGAATTCCTCAGCTAATTTTACATAGGAATTGATCATTTTAGAACCTGAGTGAAGCCTCTAAAAAGTTAGAGTAATTAATATTTTTTTAAAAATCTCAACTTTTTGCCATTGTTATTCCGGTAAGAAAGCGTTTTTGGGGGTTGGTCCCATGGAACTTTTTTGTCTACTTGGTGTAAGGAATCAGCCTGAAAAGTATTGCACATTCCTCCTGAAACACCCTGTATTTTCTTCTTCTTATTTTATCTTTGTTCCTACTCATTGCTCTCACCTTGTAACGGATTATTTTAGAATTATCAGAACGTAATAACTAGAAATTTAGAGTTTAGAAATTTATATTCATGAATCGACTTCAAACTTCAATCACATCAAACTTACTCGATTCTCATGAAACTTACTCAATTCACTCTGAACTTACTCACTTCACTTTGAACTTACTCACTTCACTATGAACTTTCTCACTTCACTTTGAACTTTCTCACTTCACTTTGAACTTACTCACTTCACTTTGAACTTACTCACTTCACTTTGAACTTACTCACTTCACTTTGAACTTACTCACTTCACTTTGAACTTACTCACTTCACTTTGAACTTACTCACTTCACTTTGAACTTACTCACTTCACTTTGAACTTACTCAATCCACTTTAAACTCACTTAATTCACATGATACTCAATCCACATCCAAATGACTTATTCCACTTTAAATTTTCAGCACAGGAACATCCAATGCTTACTCAATTAGATTGCTTACTCAATTTGTATCTAATTGAAAAAGGGAGCTGAGGCTTGCAACATGTGTCCGCCACATGTGTGATCGTCGAAAATGTCAGTTGAATTTATTAATTTGTGTCACTGGTCTCTTTTAAGAGATGGCGTTTGTTAATATCCGGCTGACTACTGATAATCAAGTCATGTCGTCAGAGTATGGTAATGAAGATCGGAGGCAACTGCTCCAATTCGTGCTGGATTTAATTTGGTCGCTACTTGATGGATGGTTCTGTTGCTCCAGATTGTGCTGAAAATTGATGGTTTGCTCTGTGGTTCACATTTTCGAGTTTTTAATACAGTACCTATAGTCTACTGTGACTAAATATTTTGTTACGATTTCATCAGAGATTGATAATGGTGTAGCAACCGAAACCGGTAACTCGATTTTTAATAAATCTGTGGTTTGACAACATCTTGTATTTTCATTTAATTTTTGTTATGTGGGCCATGTCTCATAAACATTTACAGCTTGTTTTTCAAAAGAAAAACAAGTGATTGGGATAGTAGATTCCCCAATAAAATGTTCGATTCACAATCTTCCAAATTTTGGAAAGAATCAGCTGTTGAATCAACGATCAGCACGGACGCTGAAAATACATCAACGTTGATTGAAAACGAAAAATGGGCGACTTCCAGGTTTTACGATTTGCTTTGTAGATATAATTTTGGCGACAAAGTGAATCCCATTTGAATCTCACAATAAAAATAATGATCGATATTTATATCCATAATAATATATCAATTTATTTATCAAAATCATTAAATAAGAAGCAAATTTTTGGTTTTCTATTGTCAACATTGGACTATTTGGGATTCTATCTTGAGGTTTATTGGTTTTCATGTCATTTTTGTAATCAGCTGATATTGTAGAATTTTTGTTTTATTGGAACCGTTTATGAGACAGAAACGCCAATAAAATCCACGAATTATGAGTAATTATTGTAGATTGTAAATCTTTATGCAAAGAATACCCTCTGGCAAGATGGGAAAATTACTTCTGCTCGGTAAATATTGGTTCAAAAATTATTGATTTGGTCTCAATCGTAGGAAACATTCTGATCTAAAATTTGAGAACAAATCATTATTTTTCAACCAATATTGACTGAGATGGAGTCATTTTCTCTTATTGCCAGCGGGTCTTCTTTGCTTGGACAGACTACAGTCACAAATTAATGGTTCCATCTCAGTTTCGAACTCTATTAAGAATTCGCCAACATGGCTCAATTTCTGGTTTGATTCGGACCTGTGGAAATATTGCTGGAAATCTGGTGCGATTACTGTATTTCTGCTGTGAACACAGTGTTATTCACCTGTTCTATCAATTTGAAACGGCCAATAAAATCTGCGTAACTCATTATTCAAATGTCATTCAATTCGTGGCCCCCTTTCTGCTATTCGTGGATGGATAGGTTTTTTATAGACGTCAATTATACGTACGGCCAGCGTTCGTTCGTTCCTTCAGTTTCAGTGTTATTTCGATTTCTATTAACGGCATAAGAAGAAGATGATGAAAAAGAAGAAGGAAGAAGAAGAAGAAGAAGAAGAAGAAGAAGAAGAAGAAGAAGAAGAAGAAGAAGAAGAAGAAGAAGAAGAAGAAGAAGAAGAAGAAGAAGAAGAAGATTTGAGAAGTAAAAGATGGAAGTTGGAAGAAGAAGAAAAAGAAGAAGAAGAAGAAGAAGAAGAAGAAGGAGAAGAAGAAGAAGAAGAAGAAGAAGAAGATGAAGATGGAGGAGAAGAAGAAGAAGAAAAAGTAAAAAAGAAGAAAAATGAGGAAGAAAAATTGAAAGAAAAGAAGGTCTACTCCTCGAGAAGATGAAGTAGATTTAGATTTTCAGATTCAATCACTTCATTCATGTAGATTACATAATGATAATACAGTAATGCAAATCGGTTTTATACTTATACTATGTTTTACTAATACTAATACTAAATTATATACTATGAGAAAAATAGTATCACACAGAGTAATTATACAGTTCGCTTGAGTTAACCAATTACATTATATCATCATAATATACTATGGAAACTTGTAAAAAGACTCAGATATGGGATTTAATAATAAGCTAACGGTAATATGAATTTGTGATGTATCTACATAAGATGACGGAGTCCAGACATATTAATGCACTAGTGGATGAGAACAAGAAATAGAGGGAAAGGAAGGAGAAAAAGAAGGAGAGGGAAAAATATGAGAAGAGGAGGAGTAGGAGTAGGAGGAAAGGAATAAGAGGGTGAACAACTAGAAAAAATAGAATATGAACAAGAGAAGAACTAGAAAAAATAAAAAAGTAACAAAGTGTAACGAAGTGTGGAAGTAAACATTGGTGAAGAAAAAGAAGAAGAAGAGAAGTAGGATGAAGAGGTTGAGGAGGAGGAATTAGAAGAAGGAAGGAGAAGAACAAGAAGGAGGAGGAGGAGGAGGAGGAAGATGAGGAGGAGGGATAAGAAGAAGAAGAATATGAATAAAAATGAAGAGAAAATAAGAAGATTTTCTGCTTGAGAAGATGAAGAAGTGGATTCAGATTTTCAAATTCCAAGAAGAAGAAGAAGAAGAAGATCTAGAAGAAATAGAGGGAAAGGAAGGAGAAGAAGAATGAGAGGAAAAAGAATGTGAATGGGATGATGAGGAAAAGAATAATTGGGTGAACAACTGGAAGAAATAGAATATGAAAAAAGATAAAAAACTAGAAAAGAATAAAAAAAAAAGAATGGAAGTGTAAAGAAGTGTGGAAGAAGACATTGGTGAAGAAAAAGAAGAAGAGAAGGAGGAGGAGGAATGTGGAGAAGGATAGATAGATAGATATATAAATGCCTTTATTTACATTTTGTAAATACTTTACAAAAGTTTTGTGGGCGAAGTTGAGGCATGCAAGCCCCCTCTTCCACTTAACCCACACAAGGTAGGAAGGAGAAGATCAAGAAGGAGAAGGAGGAGGAAGATGAGGGGAGAAGAAGAAAAAGAAGAAGAAGAAGAAGAAGACGAAGACCGAAAATACTAGAAAAGATGAATTGACTAGAAGACAAACGATTATATTATCCCTATGAATAAATTGTGTCCTATTGTTTTCCTGTAATACATCCGACTAAGAATAGAATAATAGGTAATCCTACGTCCGTTACGATTATAATCCTCTATCCAGGATGAGTATCCTTTTCAATGCCTTGTATTGTATCTGCTATGTATGCATCATCACGATGAACTATTATAATTTCTCTCTGTAAATCTGTAATAAATTCTACAGAACTGCTTCCATATCCGAACTTGAAATTTGTCTGGTCATGGGGAAATAACAGATGTTCTCTCTACTGGAGGGCTAGTCTGTCCAAGCAAAGAAGACATTCTGGCAAGATGGGAGAATAACTCCAGCTCGGTCAATATTTGTTCAAATATTATAAATTTGTTATCAAATTGTAGAGGACATTCTGCTCTACAATGTGAGAACAAATTTATAATTTTCAAACCAATATTGACGAAGCTGGAGTAATTTCCCCATCTTGTCAAAATATCTTCTTTGCTTGGATAGAGTATATCCTTATTCTCATAAATATGTATTGTAACCCTCAAAAAGATGAGTTGTAATGAATTGTTATCATCAAGGATGATGAATTGATGAATAGTAATCATCAAATACGTGAGTTTGGAATTTATTTCAAGAATTTAAATCAATATACTGTAGCTATTAAATCAGAAGACAAGATATTGTCAAACCACAGATTTATTAAAAATCGAGATACCGGTTTCGGTTGGTACACCATTATCAATCTATGGTAAACTAAAATTTGAAGTTTGCAGTATTTATAATAACGGTTAAGCAGCGCTATTGGTAGTTGCTTGAACCAATCACAGCGAACGTCTGCCATTGGCCTAGACAAGCCCCTCCCCAATTAGTAGTTCTACGATGTAACAAAATGGCGATACAAATATCAAACAACCGGTATTTGGTTTTTTTAGTAGACCGGTGGTTTTACAAATCTCGTATTTTATTGAATATGGATAACTATCACAATATCTGATTCCCTAGTACTCAACAAGTAATAGAGCTATTTTTAAATTGGTGCAATTGAGTAATAGCATGTTGAATATCCAAATGAGAGAGAATGGTGGATCTTAGGGGTTATATTAGCATTGGCGGCTCTTGCCCACTAAATAGGTGAAGTACCCGTATCTTTACTGTACAGTACTTCACCTGTTTCGTGGGCACGAGCCGCCCGTGGGATATATCAGAATATAGTTGTATTTGTCCTAGTCTACATTCTACTTGAACACGAACAGCTAATCACTGGCGGCTCGTGCCCACGGAATAGGTGAAGTGCTGTATAGTAAAATATACGGGCACTTCACCTGTTCTGTGGGTACGAGCCGCCAGTGCAGCTAATCGAATATTTAAATTCACGATATTGAAATTCGCATTTAGGCCTATAACAGTATAGTCTGACCAAGCAAAGAAGAGCCTCTGGCAAGATGAGAAAGTGACTCTAGCTTGGTCAATATTGGCTGAAAATTATTGATTTGGTCTCATATTGTAGATCAGAATGTTTCCTACAATAGAAACCAAATTAATAATTTTTTAACCAATATTGACCGAGCTGGAGTCATTCTCTCATCTTGCCAGAGGCTCTTCTTTGCTTGATCAGACTATACTTACAGTTTGGTTGCAACATAGCATAATATGTTAAGCCTAGCATATTGCAAACGGCAGCTGGCTTATGCTATGCGTGAAAGACGAATAAATTTGCCGTGCAATTCCTGATGACTGATTATAACCATAAACATCTAGTATCATAGTAGGTTAGTTATAGTAGGTTACATCTAGTATTATAGGTCTACAGTTAACCCTAGTTCAGTTGAAAGCCGTATTAGAATACTGTACAGCAAACCTGACAAGTAAGAGCGTAAAATTGTGTTAGCTGCATAAAAGTGTACTACAGAAGAGACTGCTTAGTCATAATAATGGATGATACTTTATTGAAAATGATGAGAGGTATAAAAGGAGAAAAATAGTAGAAGAAGAAGGAGAAGAAGAAGAAGAAGGAGAAGAAGGAGGAGGAGAAGAAGGAGGAGAAGAAGAAGAAGAAGAAGAAGGAGGAGGAGAAGAAGAAGGAAGGAGAAGAGGAAGAAGAAGAAGAAGAAGAAGAAGGGAAGAAGGAGGAGAAGAAGAAGAAGAAGAAGAAGAAGAGGGAGGAGGAGAAGGAGAGAGAGGAGGAGGAGGAGAAGGGAGGAGGAGGAGGAGGAGGAGAGGAAGAAAGGAGGAAAGAAGAGGAGAGAGAAGGAGAGGAGAGAGGGAGGAAAAGTAAGGAGGAAGGGAGAAGGGGAGAGAGAAGGAAGGAGAATGTCAAAGGAGAAGGATGTAATGAAGGGGATGAAGAAGGAAAAAGAGGAATTCAGAAGTAGAAGATATTGAAGGAAAGTATAAAGTAGAGCGAAAGAGAAACTGTAACATAAGAACCCAAAATAAAAGTATAAGTGGAAATATTAAAATATTAATACTATTCCATTTTAAAAGCAATTGCGTAAAACAGTTTGAATTACTGAACATTCGTTAATGTAAGTATATACTGGAAGTAACTACTATTGTGACAACATATCCTTGTTATTTCTTTTCCTCCCTGTTTTCTTTAATTTTGAAATATTTCGACTACTGATTATTTGTCTATTCATTTTAAGGATCTCCAGTTATCATCCATAAAGTTTCAAATTATTTTGTCCTGTTTGGATTTGTGGAGAAAATTTATGTTAGAAATAAGCTGCACATGCATATTCTATATTCGCATTATTTCTGTAAATAATTCATTACTGTTCTATTAAGTAATCACAAATTTATTTATTTATTAATCTTTTGCAAAAACACATTGGTGAGAAATAACAGGCACAGGCTCTTGGTATATTAAATAAAGTTTATTTGAATTAACATATAAAATAATTAAATTAATGGTTGAAGTATTTTAGAGTTGCTATACAATACTCTCGAATACTATTTCACACAAATAATTGTACTGTGAAAACAAAATTCAATTTCCAAAATATTAAAGCCGCGTATCGACAGTCCGAGGCATGTGCTACGAATGCCTCGCTGTACAGTCTGTTGACACAAAAAAGGAGTACTACTACTAGTCTACTATCTACCGCGTATCGACAGTCCGAGGCATGTGCCACACATGCCTCGGACTGTCGATACCGAGTTTGCTAGCAGCGAGGCAAACGCTGCACACAATTCGCAGCGAGCAGTGCCTGTTGCCTCGCAACGCACAACGAACAATTCTACAAACTAACCTCAAAATTGTACCCCATTCCTATGCATTTTTGTGACTAAGAATTCTATTTGGGTGCAGAAGGTTCTAATAGGCAATAATAAGCATTGCCTTGAATTTTTATCTACTAATTGAGCACAAACTAACCTCCAAAGTCCAAATTATCAATTGTCAGAGCTTAGTTGCTTTGTCTCCCGCTTGATGGCGCTAGTCAATTTGTTCGCGTGCTCGCATTTTTGGTTACAAAAAATGCAGATTTTCTATTATAATTATAATTATATACTATACTATAATTATAATTATTTTTGATTATTGCAGATTATATTCACACATATGCCTCAGCCATGAGTTTATACTTTTTTTGCGTCACCAGACTGTACTGCGAGGCATTCGTGGCACATGCCTCGGACTGTCGATACGCGGCTTAAGAAGTACAGTATCTTTGAATTATTGCAATACTGTTATGTACTCTCAAATACTCATCACACACTATGAAAACCATCTACAATTTCCAAATATTTTCTCCAAAAATATGATGTAACAAAATAATAATGGCGTTTTCAGCTCCAGTCTGTCCAAGCAAAGAAGATATCCTTGCAAGATGGGAAAATGACTCCAGTTTGGTCAATATTGATTCGAAAATTTTAAATTTGGTCTTGAAATGTAGATCAGAATGTTTCCTACAATTTTAGACCAAATTTATAATTTTTGAACAAATAGTGATCGAGGTGGAGTCATTTCACCATCTTGCCAGAATGTCTTCTTTGCTTGGACAATCTATATCACATCGTGAAGCCTATTAGCTTCGAATATGCGCAATTTTCGAATTCGTGGTCCATTGAGATGATTGAGATTATTATTATATATAATCTCCGTTCTTGCGGATTATATAATTATGTATTTTAGGACCCCACCGAAACTATGATCACACCGATGATAACCTTTGCCTATATATGTGTTTTCTGATGTGTAATTAATGTGATTAACATTTAAACGGCCTTAATTTTGTTTCGCTTTTTTTTGTCCCAGGTGGGATGTTGATAGTAGGCTTGCTTTGGTAACTTCCATTAAGTGTTGCGCAAGATTCACTCACACGTTTGTGTGTTTTATGTCACTGGCGGCTTGTACTCACGAAACAGGTGAAGTGCTCGTATCTTTTACTGTACAGCACTTCACCTGTTTCGTGGGCACGAGCCGCCAGTGTTTTATGTGTCTGTGTGTGAGAGGGAAAGAGTGATTGATTACTCGAAAGAGAGAGAGAGAGAGTTTGTGAGAGTGAAATAGAAGAAGAAAAAATATATTAGAGAGACAATAAAAGATATGGGAGGGCATCTGGTTCGATAGGGAGAATAACGTGAGAGGAATTATTGTGGAAAACCTTAAATTTGGTGAATTATTGAGATTAATATGGTTGAAAATCATCAATGTGATTATGATTTTGTAAAAATACCTCTCGAGAAAGGTATGGAGCCCTCGTTACACTGTTGTTTCTGATGAGCAGTAGGCCTAGTGATACAGCGTCAAGAATATTGATACACGAAAGAAGCTCGTTGATACGAAACATTTGCAACGCTCATGGATAGCCGCCATATTCTGTATAAGTTGATTCTATTTTTCAATGATTGAAGGTTGATCTTTCAATGTTCAATGAAGGTTATTTTTCAATGAATGATTGATTCTATTTAACAATATTGAAGGCAATTGAACTTAGCTTAGGAATTTTTCAAGTTGCATTAATTATAATTAAACACTAAGTTTCACAGAGCCAATAGTCATTTTTCTTCGATTTTCGGCATTGTCAAATGAGCTATCCTCACTTTTCAATCTCACTACCTGCAAATATTTCGTGTCAATGAGCTTCCTTCCTGTACGATTGCGTATCAATTTTTGACTTATGTATCACTTCTACGTAATATGAAGTTCAGGAACGAACATACGAGTATTTTGAAAGTATTTATTTATTTATTTCATCAAACTAATACATTGAAAGGAGAAAAAAACAGGCGTTAGCCCAAAACTTCTTCTACACCAATTTTGATCAAAATGTCCAAATTCAGGTTATGTTCCTTTTCACACTTTCCACTTCACACAATTTTGACTCAGAGAAAACATAAAAGAAAATTTTGAATTTAGAAGGTTTATAGAAGAAATAAATATAGAAAACCCATTAAAGTAATCATTCTAAAACTTGAAAAATAATCTCTATTGGAGATTTTGAGAGAAGAAAATAATAAAATACGTGGAAAGGAGTGTTGAAAATAGATAATTAGGATTGAAGAAGAAACTGTACTATATTGAATTAGTAGTATTGTATAAGAAATATTATTGTATTACTATACTGAGTGGAATATAATGGAAAATATGGTTGAAAGATGAAAATGAATGAAAATATGAACTGAAACAATTCTTCACAAAACTAAAGAAAAAAGGGAAATAATTTGGATAATTGTGAAAATTAGTGGAAATATGTGTGAAAATATCATAACCTATCTTCAATATGTTTGTATAAATTGTAAGAGGGACAGTTTTGGGCTTTGCCTGTTGTACTCGTCTATGTATTATCTCTATATATAAAAGCGAAATGGCACTGATTCATTCATTCATTCATCACCAGAACTAAAAATCTACTGAACCGAATGCCTTCAAATTTGGCAGGCATGTTCAGTTGGACGTTTAGACGCGCGCTAAGAACGGATTTTAAAACCTTTTCAAGGATACGCCAAATATTTTAGTTTTTCTAGAGTTTTTCGGCGTTTTCCTCATTTTTTCGAGAACCAATGGGTAGAAAATGTTGATATTTGGTGGGCAGGTTCAGATAAGGTCTAGAAATGGTGTGTTGAAATATTTTTGAAACCCGTTCAAGAGTACGCCAGTAATCAGGTTTTCAAAATTGTAGATGTGTTGCGGGTTGCATATCTTCCACCTTGATACGACCAATCCTAACTGTAAATTCAATGGTTCAGCGAGATTATAGATGAACTAATTTGGAAGATATTGAATCAAGTTTCAAACTATGACCGATATACTTCCCAAGGTTACGCACAATATTAGCGTTTTACTATTTTTTGAAATTTCGGAGTTTTTCTTAGATTTTTCTAGAACAAATTGGCAGAAAATGTTGAAATTATGTAAACAGGTTCAGATCGGGTGTAGAAATGCTGTGCTCAATAAATTTCTAATCCCTTCTGAACGGAATTTGCAGCTTTTCTGTTTGTCTCAGCTGACACTGACAGAGGTTTTGCAGGCGAGCGAAGCGAGCCTGTTTGACTCACTTACACTGCTTATACTGTCGGGGGTCCAGCTAGGCGGAGAAGGCGAGCGAAGCGAGCCTGCCGGCTAGTTACTCAATAAAGATGATGAAAGATGATGATAAATATGGAAATTATACATGAAAGACTGGTGGTGGTGGGGGGGGGGTAATGGTAAATAAACATGTAAAGGTAGATAAAACTAGAAAAAGGTTTCAAGGAAGAAAACATGCAGTAGAATGAGTGACAGAGAGGTATGTTTATCCAATGAGTATTTACATTCAAGGATGAATAATGACTAATTTACTTTCAAATACTGTAATGTGCTTCACTACCTATTCGCCATAGCTGACAACCATCTATTAACTACTAGGTAATTAGATGATCTCATCTTTCATTTCATGTCTTGGATTATATGTTATAGTCTGTCCAAGCAAAGAAGACCCTCTGGCCAGATGAGAAAATGACTCCAGTTCGGACAATATTGGTTCAAAAATCATTAATCTGCACGCTAATCGTAGAACAGAATGTTTAATACAATTTGAGAGCAAATTTGTAATTTTTAAACGAATATTGACCAAGCTGAAGTCATTTTCCCATCTTGCCAGAGGGTCTTCTCTGCTTGCACAGTCTATAGCTAGGTGTTATCCTTGGTTGTTTGATTGATGTAATTATTGTCCCTTCACACAAGAAAATAGTGATAGGAGATTGGTGGGATGTTTTTATTTGCGTTCCTCAATTTTTCTTTGCATTTATTTGATTGCACTCACTTATCATCATTATTGGTTCATTATTATTTATTTGGTTGCATTTAATCATTTTGTTCATCATCGTATTTTCATTCTCATTTCCGGTATAGTTCTTCATCTGTAATATTGTTATTATAATATTTTTCAATAGTTTTGAGACAATTTCAACTGAAAACTAATTGGTCTGAGTCAGAATATGTGACTGCAATTATTTTGTGATTTTCAGTACCTCAAGAATTTCAGTGTTATTTAATGTGATTGGTCTTGGTGATTTTGTCAGTTGACATTTTTCAGATTATTTCCTTATTCTAATTCCATTATTCCAAGTATTATTCTTCATCTTTAATATTGTTAATGTTTTAATATTTAAAATGATTTTGTTACATTGAACTAAAACATGTAATTATACTTTATAATGTTAAATAATAATAATTAAATAATTATAGAGTTGTCTACATCGATTGGCTCTAGCGTTTTTTCGGTTGTTGTTTGGTTGAATCCAGCGAAAACAGTTCATTGTATGATTTAGTTTTGTATTGATTAATTATGTATATTATTTTAATTTTGTTACAGGCTAGCAGAAAAATAGCAAAATGTGGCTATTTGTTTGTTGCTCCAGGCTGGGATTTCACCGTACCTCTCAACAGAACAAAGGTAAGTTCAGTTTTCAACAATTTTTCAATAAAAATATTCGTATTTCAGTTCTAAATCCCTCCTAGTTCTTGATTTTTCTCCTATGATTGATTTTTTATTTCACAGGGATTGTAATGAATCAAGAGAGTTCAATAATTTCAAACTTAAATTTGTTTGGATAACTGATTTAATTAAAATCAGTTTCGGATCTATTCATTTTCATTCGATTTCGAGCAAAATCCATGTTTACTGTAATTGATCTGCTGCAGTTCACCATAGAGCTTAACTAAAGCTTAAAGCTTAACAGTCTATAGTCGTTTTGAAAATACTTCTTACTCGTGGGGATCTGGGGAGAAGCAACATGTGGGGCGCAGTGTTGCCGTTGCCTCATTGATACGACAGTTTACTGGAATGCCTCAATCCACGCACTAGACACAGACAAGCTAATCTAGTAGTTCCTCCTTGCTCAGAGCATTTTGTAAAAATGCACCTGTGCGTATGGGAGTGGAAAGTTGACAACAGCGCGTGCATCATTTGCTCATTTCTTGTTACTATTGGCTGAGCAGACTCTCTCTCTCTCCCATTGAAGAGAGGACTCCCCTCCAGTCGAAGTAAGAAGTTAAATCAATTCAACTAATCCTGTTTGACTCTACATAGATGTCTATCAATTATCATTACGATTCGACTAATCTACCATCTAACGATTCTACCATACATATGTGGTATTGTATGTCCAACCAAAGAAGACTTTCTGGCAAGATGGGAAAATGACTCCATTTCGGTCAATATTGGTTCAAAAATTATGAATTTGAACTCAGATTGTAGAAAACATTCTGCTCAACAATTTCAGACCAAATCTATAATTTTTAAATCAATACTGACCGAGCTGGAGTCATTTTCCTATCTTGCCAGAGTGTCTTCTTTGCATGGACACACTACAGCCGCTACCATAAATTCCACCACCATTTACGGGGCCAGGCTCATTGATTCCTTTTAAATTGAATATTTTCGCGATTCGCGCATGCATAGAATTTTATCGCCTAAAATTGTAGGCTTAGATGCAGATGAGATTGCAGTGTAGACTATTTCGTAATGATGACCAAAAACGGAATTAAGGCAAATTATGCGGTGGAGAGGTGAGTGAGGGGTGATACAGTGTTCCAATTAACGAAGCGTGCTTCCTTCTATAGTCTGTCCAAGCAACGAAGACATTCTGGAAAGATGGGAAATGAGTACAGCTCGGTCAATATTGGTTCAAAAATTATGAATTTGGTCCCAAATTGTAGAGCAGAATGTTTTCTACAATCTGAGACCAAATTCATAATTTTTGAACAAATATTGTTTGAGCTGGAGTCATTTTCCCATCTTGCCAGAATGTCTTCTTTGCTTGGACAGACTATATTTCTGGTTTCTTTTTTGGCGAGCATTGTTCCGCTTCTAAATCATTTCCTTCCTCTTTTGCCCCCGTAATCGTTGGTTAGTTCATGTTTCACTTTCAATGCTCACCTAGTTGACTACTACTATTCATGAATAATCTATAATGGAGAAATGCTATAAAATATTCTGTATATGGGATAAATTTAGGATATGTGAGTATACTATAACGTTGGATGTATAGGAACTATAATGGAGAAATGCTATAAAATATTCTGTATATGGGATAAATTTAGGATACGTGAATATTCTATAACGTAGAAATACGTAATGAATTAAAAATAGGATTTTTTATTTAGCGGAGTTAGGACTAGGAAGTCCTTCCTACCACTCAACCTTACTCACGTAATGTTGATAATAATATATTGCGTAATGTCGGTGTTATTTAACGTTTTAAATAACAGCTTAATTATAATATAGTGAATGAAATGTTTTTGTTATCTTCTCTTGTTAAAATTGGTAGAATTGTTGGTGATGTTGTGAAATCTCTCCATAATAAGAAAACTTAGATATTGTCAAATTTCACAAAATATTTATTATAAAAGATTACAGAACCAGGTTTCACATTTTACCAATGCACTCCTTTTGTGTCTTAGGTGCCAACCTTTTTGAATTAAGGGCCACATTGAGAATTTTTGATATTATCAATAATTATTATTTTTACAATAATTCATCACAATCGTACTCATTATAATTCCTACTCATGAAAATTTTTTTATATTCTGGTTCGAATTTAGAGTGTTGGGTGGGAGGGTGTTGAGAAAGGGGATATTTTCAGAGAGGACTTGAAATTTATAAAAACGTAAATTATACAATCAAAGTCGTGGTAGTGGAATTGGACTATACTCTTGCTAATAACCATGTTTTATAGTTATTGTTACTAGATTACAACAAATTTTCTATAAGCTCAAAACAAATTTGTCAAAACTCACGTATTTGAAAAAATTGACGTTTTTGTGTGTAGAGGGGGTACAGCTTCAGGCCTGGATACCCAGAATATATTATCGATTGATCAAAATAATTTTCCTGGAGCTTTATATACCTAAACCGTAGACATAGTAGTTACTTCGTCTATGATCTAAACATAGAACAAAACTCGAATCAATCAAAATTAAAGTTCAAAGCAGACAAGGTTATGTTTACGATTGGGTAATGTCTGTCATTAATGCGCAAAGATTTGACACACTTTTGAAACAATACCTTTTCACATGTATGCTGATTAGCTAGCCCACTGGAAAATTCTAATTTAATGACTTTACTCACTTTACTGTAACTTCCGACTCGGTAGATATTGTATCACCTATGTTATGCGTGTTGAGAAAATTCAGAAGTTACATCAAATGGAGTATAATCAGTCAATTGTCAGACAAAATGTTAACATGGCGTATCAGATTAGCAGCATTGGATCAGATTGTATTTATAGTCTGTCCAAGTAAAGAAGAGCCTCTGGCAAGATGTGAAAATGACTCCAGCTTGGTCAATATTTGTTCAAGAATTATAAATGTGGTCTCAAATTTTAGATCAGATTGTTTCCTTCAATTTGAGATTAAATTGTTAATTTTTGAATCAATATTGACCGAGCTTGAGTCATTTCCCCATCTTGCCAGAGTGTCTTATTTGCTTGGACTGACTATAGGTGTCCAGTTGAAGGTCAATAGATTAGTCTCCATGAAAATTAACAGGATTGAGACAATACAGTCATAAATATGAAGGCTGTCTCAGATTTGGAGGCCTTATATCCGTGGAGCTTAAACCATAGACTAACAAAATGTGAATTACGTATGAATCGTGAAGGAATAAAATTCAAAAACGAAAATATCTGCTAGAACGTGGATTATAAATTTCCTTACATTCTACTCTTGATAGTGATAGTGTAATCTAATAAGAATTCAAGTAATACATCCCTGTTAAAAGTTGAGATTTTTTGGGACAGTTAGCTAAGAATATTCTAATAATGCTTGATTTTTCATTAGAAATATCATCATTAATCAAGCTATCACTAACAACGGAAAAATTTTCAATTAAGAATATAAGTTCAAGTTTAAGTTGTAAGCTTGAATTTGTTTGGTTTCAAAATTATAATTGGGAATAAATAAATTGAATATAGATTACTTTAAATAATATTTTTTTGAAATTAGTTTTCTGCTGGCAAGTCTATCCTATACATTATACAATATAGTAGCCTACATTTGAAAAATGATTCAGAATAAAAATCACTGGAGAATGATAGATACGTATTCTCTTTTATCTTAAAATTTTTCAACTATTAAAGAATATAAATCACTACAGAATACAATATAGTCACCCTTCTCTTCATATTACCCTCTTCTCTTTCTTCCTATTATTTTTCTTCATTCATATTCATTTTTCTTTCTACTTCATTTCAATTCATCTTCGTTTTGTGTGGAATATTTATTGCCTTCATAATTATTATCCGTTCATCATACTTTGCCCGCTCAGCTCACTACAGTCTGTCCAAGCACAAAAGACATTCTGGCAAGATGGGAAAATGATTCCAGCTCGGTCAATATTGTATCAAACATTATGAATTTCGTATCAAATTGTTGAATAAATTTTGATCTACAATTTGTGACCAAATCGATAATTCTTGAACAAATATTGACCGAGCTGGAGTCATTTTCTCATCTTGCCAGAGGGTCTTCTTTGCTTGGACAGACTATACTACCTACGTGTTTTCAGTTGGCCATATCTCATTCAAATTTTTCATCACAACATACACCTTTCTTCTTTCTTTTTTCTCTCTTTCTTTTTATTTTCTCTGTCCTTTCATTATTTAACAGTAATCGGTGTCTCTCTTTTTCTCCATCTAAGCATAGCCTAAGGTTGGTTGTCTCGCAAACAACATTCCAAATCGTATTTCATCGGGTTTTTTTCTAATTTACCTCACTGGCGGCTCGTGCCCAAGAAGCAGGTGAAGTGCTGTACAGTAAAAGATACGGGCACTTCACCTGTTTCGTGGGTACGAGCCGCCAGTGATTTACCTGCGTTATGACTAGTGTACTCCTTGATTCGATTCCCTGTCTGTTCAGCGGTTTTTTCAAAGCATATTGTACAGATTTTTCGTATGCAAATCTTCTATAGTCTGTCCAAGCAAAGAAGACCCTCTGACAAGATTAGAAAATTACTCCAGCTCGGCCAATATCGGTTCAAAAAATATTGATTTTGTCTAAAATTGTAGATCAGAATGTTTTCTACGATTGAAACCAAATCAATAATTTTTGCACAAATATTGACCGAGCTGGAGTCGTTTTCTCATCTTGCCAGAGGGTCTTCTCTGCTTGAACAGACTATACTCGTTGCCTTCCTAAGGGTATTCTTCTTCAAAAATGTTTTAGACAGGATACAACTACAACGATCTGTAATGGATATTACAAATTTCGAAAAATCATATGAAAACATATCTCTATTTTGTTAAACATATATTTTCCAATTAGCTATCAATAATTATTAGGCTAATCAGATTTACTATTTGGTCAAATTATTAATTGAGGCTCACCTATTCTTTTATCAACTAGTTGGCAACCATATGATTATTTAATCCGTTTGGTTGCACCAAAAAAAGTCGTTAAAAATATATTTGGACAGTTGCACGATATTTCAAGTGAATTTCATCGTTATAAAATGACGTTATCAGTTACGACGTTAGTTACGATCAGTTAATGACGTTATTTAACTGATGAAATGGAATCGCTATCGCTTCTAGCAACGACAACTCTAAACATTTGAAAATTGATTTGAATTTTTGTGCCTAAATTGTCATCAAAGTAAATAGAATCTAAATCATTATACTACACTCTTTGATCTGAAGTGAATGCTGTAAAATTATGCCATTTGAACGAGCTTAATATAAGAATTCCTTGCATTTCTTACGTTATTATCATTATTTAAAATATCAGAACTCTTGGGTGGTGTTGGGGTAAAATGTCTCAACGTCTTGACCCAAAGCCGATTCATTCATCATCATATTTTACCACTGGCGGCTCGTGCCCTCAAAACAGGTGAAGTGCTGTACAGTGAAAGATACGGGCACTTCACCTGTTTGGTGAAATGCTGTACAGTAAAATATACGGGCACTTCACCTGTTTCGTGAAACGCTGTACAGTAAAATATACGGGCACTTCACCGTTCTCGTAGATACGAGCCGCCAGTGTAATTTTACACCTGAATACCTTCATGAACACTGAACAGTCTATTGTTGACATTTCATGTTGATAATGAATATTCTCCTTCTTGATATCCTTCATCTTAATGTCTCCACGTTTATTCTATTGTTTTCATATGGTTTCATATTCTTAACAGGCTTCAGTTCTCCCATATTTTAATTAAACTACTTGTACCTCCACCCTCGATTATTTGCCCAGTAATAGCTGCATTGCTAGCTTCGTTATGAGTAATATTGTTGGGTTGCTGTGGGGCAAAGATGAATGTACCCTTTACTTTATAATTTTTATGGATTCCACGCACGTATTTGCGAGTTACCTGCAGCTAGAATATTATAGTCTAACCAAGCAAAGAAGACATCTTGGCAAGAGGGGAAAATGACTCCAATTCGGTCAATATCGGTTAAAAAATTACAAATTTTGTCGCAAATTGTAGGAAACTTCCTGATCTACAATTTTAGAACAAATTTCAAATTTTTGAACCAATATTGACCGAGCTGGAGTAATTTTCCCATCTTGCCAGAATGTCTTCTTTGCTTGTACAGACTATAGAATTACAGTACCAACAAAAGTGGCTGGCCGTCTTGGATTACAACTTGCATAATAACACCGTCATCATCATCATCGTCATGAAAGAGCACACAGATGAGATTGATAGAACCGTGTTCTGCTCCTCCCCTTTATTTCATTCTCTACCTGTTATTCTCTTCTCAGTTTTCTTTCTACTCTGTCCTTTTTCTTCTTCTTCTTCTTCTTCTTCTCCTTCTTCTCCTCCTCCTCCTTCTTCTCCTTCTTCTCCTCTTCCTACCCCTCCTCCTCTTTCTTTTTTTTTATATTTTCTATTTTTTCTCCTCTTTCATCATCATCCTCCTCCTCCTCCTCCTCTTCTTTCTCTTCTTCTCTTTCTTCTTTATCTCTCTCGTTGTCTTTTTCATTCTTCTCTTCTTGTATCTTCTTCTCCCCTCACCACTCCCACTACACCTTATTACATCAAAAACAAATTGTTTACAAAATTGCATCATCTAAAGAACCATTAAATTAACAGTTCACTCATCATTTTCCCGATCATTGGAAACGTCCGATGTGTTTTAATTTAATGCAGGAAATTAATTTGTTAATTTATAGTTAATCTCAAGTTCTACAAGTTATTCTGCCCTGTATTTCACTTTATTAAACTTTTCTGTGATTGGAATTCTCTCCATTGCGAATTCTCATCAAAACATTTCAGTGCTTGTATGCAATGCCCCATTTTCTAAAGCTCTGTGTCCACAGTTTACTTTCAATTCAAGAATAAAATAAAAAAGTGTATGAAATTGGTTCGATACAAGACGTTTCAATAATGATCTTAGATATAAGATACCACTGGCGGCTCGTGCCCACTAAACAGGTGATGTGCTGTACAGTAAAAGATACGGGCACTTCATCTGTTTCATGGGTACGAACCGCCAGTGCAAAGATACGAAGATACAATATGTTTCAATGAAGACCTCCAAATTCGATTATTCCATTCGAAACATGCATCATCTTATGTAGGCTACCTTTTTGAAACTAAATCTAACTAGGTTAAAGGTTGAAGCATTTGCAGATTTTTCGTTCTTCTAACACTGCCTCATAGCTTGAACATCTTACGCCAAATGTTGAAATTTTTCAATATTTGAAGGATTTTCTCACCATAAGAATATCGTTATTATCAGTTGATCTTGTAAACATTGCATGACTTAGAAACACTGCCTGAGCTTTCGAATAGTAATGAAGTATTATTCAACTATTCGCGCAAACAGAGAAGACACGCCATACGAATACACTTTACATCATAACGGCGTGTCTTCACAGTTTGCGCGAACCGTACCAACATTGAAAATCCTTCAATCTCAACTTACGTGACTGAATTATCATTTTCCAATGTACATTCTCTTTGAACGGTCAGTAGGTAAATATGCTGCAATTCCCATACTACATCCCAAGATAAACGTAAGAAATTATTCCCATACAGTAGAAAATCAACGTAAGAAGTTGGCAATTATTTTAACGGATTTTGAATTGAGGGAGCTCGCTTGGATAGATAGAAAGATAACGTCATTCTACCTGATTAATATAACTATATACTACCTATAAAACTAGTATACTAAGTATAGTCTGTCCAAGCAAAGAAGACATTCTGGCTAGATGTGAAAATGACTCCAGCTCGGTCAAAATTTGTTCAAAATTGATAAGTTTGGTCTTAAATTGTAGGAAACATTCTGATCTACAATTTGAGATCAAATTTATAATTTTTGTATGAATATTGACCGAGCTGGAGTCATTTCCCCATCGTGCCAGAATGTCTTCTTTGCTCGGGCAGACTATACAATACCGGTTCGCTATGATGTGTTTTCTTGAAAGAAGGAAGAATTTATCGATAATTATTATTATTGCGAAGTGGCTAACCTAACTGTTTGACCCAAGGGTTGCTAAATCCTAGTTTAAGTGTGTGTATTGGGTTGCTAAATCCTAGTTTAAGTGTGTAGGTGTAGGTGTGTGGTAGTGAAATACCTGACCGGTTAGGTTGTTTATATATAGGGTTGTTGGTATGTAACACTTCATGGGTTCAAGGTCTACTAGCTCACTAGGTCTAAATGAATTGTGAGTGCTGTTTTATTGTGCGGTATATATGAGATGTTCTCTGTTATTATGTGGTATACGAGATGGTCTGTGCTATTAAGCAGTACATGAGATGGTCTGTGTTATTTTGTGGTATTTATTTAAGGAAGAACAATGGGCTTAAGGGTGTAAACATTGACATTAAGACCAAATATTCTTCAATACCCAATTTTGATAAATTAATATCACAAATAGGTTATTCACTATCATTATTTACTTTAGTCTGTACTAGGAAAAAAGACATTCCTGGCGTGACGGAAAAATGACCCCAGCTCGGTTAATTTTTTTGTCAATGGCGCAACAGCCCTATGAAGGGCCTAGGCCTACCAGCTCAAAAAAAGTAACTTTGTTCTTGAATTGTAGAGCAGAATGAGGCAGTTTCTACAGTTTGAGACAGAATTTTTTAATTTTTGTACCAATATTGACCGAGCTGAATTCTCATTCTCATCCTGCCAGAATGTTTTCTTTGTTTGGACAGACTATTCAAGTTTCTTCTTTTCAAATCTGAAAAAAATGTGAAAAATCAATTTTTAATCGGAATCGTCAAATTAGAAGCCGAAAACTACGAAAATAATCACATTGTGGTTTATGAGATGATCTACGATATTATTGGAATAATAATTGAGATACTGTGGATATTTTGGTATAGCCTAAAATTTCACTAGAAACTTTGTTTGAAGAGTTTTATGCTTTCAAACGTTGACACCAAATTAGTGAAGAATAAATACTGACAATAAATTAAATTTTTCTCCTGAAGCGTTTTGTATAAAATAAACATACTTTTCAATAATTGTGCCTGTACAGTTACTTGAAATGGTCCAAGCTAATCAACGAACTTCGAACTAAGTAAACCGTTAGATGGAGAAGTTGATGAAAATGTACAGTGGATAGGTAATTGGACGATGAAAAAAAGATAAATTAAGTGACAAAGTGGACAAAAATAATTGAATTTGTGAAGGAGTTTTTGGAAATTATAATAATTTGATGATAAAAGTGTCGAAGTAATGTAGTGTACTCGCATGCTGTGGACCAGTTTCCTAACTGTTTTTTATTTTTGTAATTTGGGAGAATGGAAAAAATGTCACTCCCATTTATTATAACCACGGGTGGTGGCGCGATTATGGCTAAAACTGCTTGTTAAGCAATTTATTTTTATTGCGTTTTTTGTGTTTGTTCACCTTTAGGCGTGAAGAAGGAGATGACTTCTATTTTGTATATTGATGATAATAATTCATGGTCACTGTTTACTGAATGCGTACATTTTTCAAATGTTTAATGTCTTTGAGACTTGAAAAGTAATTTTAGAATGAAATCAAGTGCATTCAAAATAAATGAACTTGTCCCGAACTTGAAAATACTTATTAGAAAGAGTTGCATGTATTTTCAAATTTCCTTCCATTTATCAATGCTTTAAATTGATAAATCATTTAAAGGATTTTTTTGGAACGTTGTAATCACTGATGAATTACACAAATTAAATAATTTTACTCAAGTCCTCAGAAGAATATCTATATATATAAAGGTAAATGATACTGAGAGTTCGTATTCATGGTAATCGAAAATATAACAAATCCACTGGACTGAATGCGTTTTTAACAGGCATGTTCAATGTTTTAAAGGAATCTAAGAACGGATTGTAACTTTTCAAGGATACGCCAAATATTTGAGTTTTTCTATAGTTTTCCGGCGTTTTCTCAATTTTTTCGAGAACCAATCGATAGAAAATGTTGATAATTTTTAGGTAGGTTGAGATAAGGTCTAGAAATGTTGAGTTGAAATATTTTTGAATTCATCCTGGGTCACATTTCCTTGAAAATGTTTGAGAACACAATCCAAACAGGATAGGGGAAAAATATCACTTTAAAACGATCCATACAGTCTCTGTGGAAGTCTATGTAGAAGAAAAATCATTGGAAGCAGGATAAAGAGGTAAGGAAAACTGTGGGTTAAGAAATTGATAGAAGAGAAGAACAAAAGGAGAGAGAAAACAGAAGCGCTACTTCATGAAGTCTTCTTCACCTTATTGCACTACTGTTTCAGCACGCTACCAATCTGATATAGTCTGTCCAAGCAAAGAAGACATCGAAATTTGGTGAACAGGTCCAGATTAGGTCTAGAAATGTTGTGTTCAATGAATTTTGAGTCTGTTCTGAACGGAATTTGCAGGCGAGCGAAGCGAGCCTGTTTGACTCACTGAAACTGCTGATACTGTCGGGGGTCCAGGGGGCGGAGCCCCCTGGCTAGGCGGAGAAGGCGAGCGAAGCGAGCCTGCCGGCTAGTATTATATATATGGTAATTATATGAGAGTTCGTATATGGTAATCGAAAATTTAACAAATTTTTAATCAATGTATTTAACGAAGGGAGGTTAGGCTTCTCAAATCTATTTTATAAAAAGTTGTAATTTCCATTGTAAGCTCGCCAACTGTCCTGACAGAGCTGAGAATCAATAATAGTCATTCGCCATAATTTTTTGCATCACCTCACTTAGGTTTGTTGACAGAGGGTCAGTAATTTTTCATTGAATATGTGTTGAAATTATTTATACCCTATTTGAATTGTGCTAAATTCATCCTGGGTCACATTGCTTCCTTGAAAATGTTTGAGAACACAATCCAAACAGGGTAGGGGGAAAAATATCACTTTAAAACGATCCATACAGTCTCTGTGGAGGAGTCTATGTAGAAGAAAAATCATTGGAAGCAGGCGATAAAGAGGTAAGGAGAAAACTGTGGGTTATAAG
Organism: Sogatella furcifera; assembly: GCA_017141385.1. Taxonomy (NCBI): domain Eukaryota; kingdom Metazoa; phylum Arthropoda; class Insecta; order Hemiptera; family Delphacidae; genus Sogatella; species Sogatella furcifera. Next base: position 27,435,053 of record CM029555.1, on the reverse strand, counting down.
AGAAAGAAAATGATAGAAAGAGAAGAACAAAAAGGAGAGAGAGAGAAAAACAGAAGCGGCTACTTCATGAAGTCTTCTTCACCTTATTGCACTACACAGTTTCAGCACGCTACCAATCTGATATAGTCTGTCCAAGCAAAGAAGACATTCTGGCAAGATGGGAAAATGACTACAGCTCGGTCAGTATTGGTTCAAAGATTATAAATTTAGTCTCAAATTGTAGAGCAGAATATTTTCTACAATTTTAGATCAAATTTATAATTTTTGGACGAATTCTGACCGAGTTGGAATCATTTTCCAATCTATCTTGAATGTCTTCTTAGCTTAGACAGACTATAACTTGTTTAATGGGGACATCTCCAATTACTGTTTATTGGAATATTGTCGGCACACTGACCAAGGCTCCTCCCTATCTCAATATGAAATCTTTTCGCTCGATGACGCCTGGGCAGAAAATTAAGTTGGCAATTGTGGAGGAGAGTGGCGCGTAATTCAAAACGGGGTTGATTGGACACTGGAAATAGGTTAGGAAGGTTGTGGTATTATTTAAAATGATGATGGCACTCGCACAGGTGAGAGGGATGTGAAATGTTTTCAGAATATACTGTAGCCTACTTGGATATAGATTTGATCTAAACCCTATTCACGATCACTTGAGAAGAAATGAAAAAATTTTTTGCGCGTGTGTGCGGGTAAAGGGAGGTATTACTTCATACGACGGTCGGCCGCAGTCGAACAGCTGTAGTCAATCACAGTTCTTGGCTTTTCCTCAAGCTCAAACAAAAATAGCTACCTGTACATGAGAGAAGTTCATTTATTTTGTCTCAAGTGATTGTGAATAGGGTATAGATATCTTCTTTCAACTCTTATCGTCTTTGAGAGGACTCAAAGTTGGGAAAGGGGGCACTGGCGGCTTGTGCCCACGAAGCAGGTGAAGTGCTGTACAGTAGAAGATACGGGCACTTCATCTGTTTCGTGGGTACGAGCCGCCAGTGAAAGGGGGAATTCCCTTTTCCTCAAATCGGGGCTCATCTTACACTATACCCTATTCACGATCACTTGAGACGAAATAAAGAAACTTTTTGCATGTACAGGCAGCTATTTTTGTTTGAGCTTGAGGAAAAGCCAAGAACTGTGATTGACTACAGCTGTTCGACTGCGGCAAACCGTCGTATGAAGTAATACCTCCCTTTACCCGCACACACGCGCAAAAAATTTGTTCTTTTCATCTCAAGTGAACGTGAATAGGGTATAGATAGAATGCACTTTGGTAGAATTGCTAATTGGAATCTGAATGTTTGATGATAAGGTCTCAAACTTTTGAAAAATACAGTTGTAGGATACTTTCTCTGAAAATATTTATTCTGGGGGAAATCCTTATCTAGTAAAACAACGTTAGCGGTTTTTTTCATCATGCTTTTGATACAAATAATGAAGTTGTAGATATTTCCATGTTGTTTTTAAATAAAATTGTTATTGTAATATATAATTTGGCAGTAAGGCACTCATTTCTCATGGAAAAACTCAGAATATCTTTTTTAAAACTGAGTGGGAAATGTTGCCCTGAAAAGCATCCATGTTTGAGGTACAAATAGTAAGTTTTTATGACATTTTCTACAAGATTTTCGGCTAGAAAAGAAAAAATGTTTTCGCTAATTTATCATATTTCAAAAAAGTTTGTGGGTTGTACGTTGTACCCCAAAATAGGATGTATTTAGTTCTACTCTCTTTGATTTCAATACAGTAAGTATGTAAAAGAAACACATTTAACAACCAACATTTTCAGCAACATCATTGACTACTTTCAAACGCAGTCAGTCAGTCAATCAATCGGACTGGATATAGTCTGGTCGAGCAAAGAAGACATTCTTGCAAAATGTGAAAATGACTGAAGCTCGGTCAATTTGGGTTCAAAAATTATGAATCTCGTTTCAAATTGTAGATGGAATTCTACTCTACAATTTGAGACCACATTAATCATTTTCGAACCAATTTTGACAGAGCTGGAGTAATACTCCCATCTTGCCAGAATGTCTTCTTTGCTTGACCACACTATAGTTGCATCGTAACAAAAGTGATTGATTGCAAGTGAAGCGAGTCCGAGCAGTGACTCAATTCCGAAACCCATTGCAGCACAGCACGGCAAGTGAATGAAGTTGCCGACTTGAAATAATGTCAACCGAGTTGACACTCAACTCAATTGACTATTGCGAGTCAACTGCAGCGTAGCGCGTTTGTCAATGGTTCGGAACCAATTGCCAAATGTATATAGTTATATTAATGGTGAACTGACGTAATGTATCAAGGTAGATACAGTTATAGTAGTAGCATAGACTAAGTATTATATCTATAGTAGTCTAATATCTAATATATCTACAGTGGTACTAGTATTAAATGCTGGTACATTGAGCGGTGATCCGGTGATAGATATATAGATTATAGGTGTAATAGTACATTTGTATGTAGTAATAGGAATGGCACATAGACGTGGTAAATATTAGTTATATCATATGTACTTGTTAATACTTGTATAAATGATAGTGGTACATAGTGATAGTGGTTTAGTCTGTCCAAGTAGAAAAGACATTCTGGCAAGTTGGGAAAATGACTCCAGCTCTATCAATATTGGTTCAAAAATTATAAATTTTGAAATCGTAGAAAACATTCTGATCTACAATTTGAGACAAAATTAAAGATTTTTGAACCAATATTGACCGAGCTGGAGACATTTTCCCATCTAGCCAGAATGTCTTCTCTGCTTGGAAAGACTATAGCACTTTCATAAAACGTTATGATAGAATGTTATAGTAATACAACTTGAAGAAAGTATAGTATAGTAGGCACTGGCGGATCGTACACACGAAACAGGTGAAGTGCCCGTATCTTTTACTGTTGAGCACTTCACCTGTTTCGTGGGCACGAGCCGCCAGTGATAGCAGGTAGCAGAAATAGTAGTAGTCTTATAAATAGTTATGGTGGGTTTTTGTAGTATATTGAGGAATAGTTATGGTTGGGTTTTTGTAGTATATTGAGGAATAGACTGACTGTGAATTCAGTGTACAGTATAGGAATAGTAAGAGTACACGATGTTAATATATATAGTAATAGAATTTAGTAAAACAAGCAGTATATGATGATAGTATATAGTAATAGATTGGTAACAGTTTGGACATCTCAATCAATACAGACCGGTCACAGTCAGTGATCAAATTTATCAGTCTGTCCAAGCAAAGAAGACCTTCTGGCAAGATGGGAAAATGACTTCACCTTGGTCAATATTTGTTCAAGAATTATAAATGTGCTCTTAATAGTAGATCAAATTGTTTTCTACGATTTGAGATCAAATTGTTAATTTTTGTACTAATATTGGTGGTGTTTGAGTCATTTTCCCATCTTGCTAGAGGGTCTTATTTGCTTGTACAGACTATAGTTAACTACTGGTGATGAAATTGTTGGATCATTGGAAACAATTAGTGATTGAAAATTGATTTTTTTTCAATGGAACTTTGGATAAGATGTTCATCTAAAGCATCTATTGTCTCTTTTGATTTCAAAAACATCATATAAGAATAGGTAGATTACAACTCTAATTGACAACATCAGCTGTTGAAGCGCACAAGGAGCAGACGAAACCGCGTAACTTTTTCATACACAGTATACATAATATAGATAGTACGTAGTAAAATTATAATAAGGTATAGTCTGTTCAAACAAAGAAGATATTGTAGCAAGATAGGAAATCACTCTTGCTCGGTCGATATTGGTTCAAAAATCATAAATTTGGTCTCCAATAATTGTAGATTAGAATATTACCTACAATTTTGAGACCAAGCTTATAATTTGTGAACCAATTTTGACCGAGCTGGAGTCATTTTCCCATCTTGTCAGAATGTCTTCTTTGCTTGGACATACTATACGAGTGGAAACAGCAATCATATTACATAGGCAGTGGCATAGGAGCTAAAGGGGGCAACGATCCTTCAACTAGATAGACAAGGTAACTGCAATATGATACCTGCCAGCTACATGCTGAACATAGGTATAAAGATAGGCTCACAGTGTACAGTAGCACACATGTATATAGGTATAATAATGAGAAGCCATCAAGTCAGCATGACTGATCGGGTTCTATTCTGGGCTTTTGCTTAACTTGGACAAGTATACACAGGTATACACTATAGAAACATAAGACAAGGTATAGTTGAAGTTGATAAAAATTAGTATTAAAATTATGCCTTGTAATTGTAATGCATACCCAGCTTAATTTGTGGAGTAAAGTAATTAAGCATTAGTTGCAACATGAATTTAAATTTGAATAGGAAACTGTTATATAGGTTTGTGACATGCAAAAACTGTATCAAACTATATAACTACCAGCTCCTATCTCTGTGTTACCATTTTTGATTCCTCGTACCCACGAAACAGGTGAAGTGCCAGTATCTTTGTGCTGTACAGGTAAAAGATACTGGCACTTCTCCAGTGCTAATTGGAAGTACCGAAGAAAAGGATGGATGATTGTCGAAAAGAAGAGGGAAATCGGATGAAGGGAGTAGAAATTGGAATGATAAAAAAGAAGGAAGGATATTGGATAGAGAAGGAATTCTATCGTTAATAAATGGATGAAAAAAGGGATTTCAGATGGAAAATGAGAACTAGATTGTTAGGAATCGGTAGGAAAAGAAAAAGAAGAAGAAGAAGAAGAAGAAGAAGAAGAAGAAGAAGAAGAAGAAGAAGAAAAGGAGTGAGTGGGTGATGAATGATAAAGCAGTGATGAAGAAAAATGAAATTATGGTTGACTTAGGTCGTTTTAATATAGTGGCAGACAGCCTATCTAACCCCTGCCAACAGGCATCAAGTGTTAGAAGATATTCCGCTTATGTCTGAATTCTTACTGCTTATTATTCATATACCTGTATAATAGATTGATATACATATACCTTGCACTTTCTTTTCTCTCCCTAATAGTAATTATATACACTCGAATAGAGAGATAACTCCTTTGATGATGAACAGACGCCAGCCAAAGCACTTTGTCGGCACTGGAATTGAGAAAGAAGATGAAGAAGAAGAAGAAGAAGAAGAAAAAGAAAAAGAAGAAGAAAAAGAAGGAGGAGTGGAGAGAGGATATAAGAAGTGGAAGACCATAACTGACCTCTTGCTAAAATCTAATTTAGTATTTTTTCTAAAAGAGCTAATTCGTTTTTGGATGGCTTGAGTGCTTGATTCTCCAGTCACCCACTCAACTCTCCTATTCTGCAGAACGGCAGCGGAGTAAATCATATAGCTGCTGACGTAAAAAAAATTGGGCGGCTTCGTCTGTCTCTCTTGTACGTGATGTAACCTACTAACAGCTGATGTAAAGCATCTATTGCCTCTGTTGATTTCGAAAATATCATCTAGGCATGGCTAGAGACAACTCTGACAACATCAGCTGTTGGTGCGCACAAGGACAAGAAGCAGAAGAAACCGCCTATTTTGGCGTCAGCTATACCGTGTCGTGTCTTCGACACTGGTGCCCACGAAATAGGTGAAGTGCTGTACCGTAAATGATATAGGCACTTCACCTATTTGGTGGGCACGAGCCGCCAGTGACTCTTTGGATGCTCTAACTTCGTTAATTTGCTTAGCATTCAAGTGGATATTACTTTAATTTTGTGCAGAATACTAATTTTGATGAGAACAGTTTTTGCAGAATACTATTTTTGATGAATTGGGTAGGGTTCTCGCCAAATTTAAGGCGTTAGGCGAGTGATTTTTAAAATTTCTCAGCTCTGTCAGGACAGTCTGAAGCTCTCTTTGTGAGAGGATTATCATAGCTGAGGTCGCTCTAGATTTGATGAACTCCCGCAGACAGTACGCCGACTGTCCTGACAGAGCTGAGAATTAACAACAGTCATTCGCTAAACTACTAAATATTTGGCATCAGCTTTCAGTGTGATCTTGAGGAGAGCCGCCAAGAAGGTTAGGTCAGTGTACCATGGTATATTCTTCTGGTCGAGCAAAGAAGATATTCTGGCAAGATGGGAAATTGACTCCAGCTCGGTCAATATTTGTTCAAAAATTATAAATTTGGTTTCAATTTGTAGAAAACATTCTGTTCCACTATTTGAGTCCACAGTTATAATTGTTGAACCAATATTGATCGAGCTGGAGTCATTTTCCCATCTTGCCAGAATTAAATGTCTTCTTTGCTTGACCAGACTATAGCTGGATCTGAAGGCTATCCTAGGCTATCCGATGCTTCTCCAATTCTCCACCGTCATTATCAATATCCATGATGTGATTCAGTTCATTGTTGACGCATTAGAGACGCCCATCATTCGCTAGTCAAGCGAGACGATTCTATTTTTTGTATTTTTTCTTCTTTATACGAGAAGAATAATATGTATGTTCTTTCGTATGTATTCTTTTCTCTCCTTTCTGACTATCTTCTTCCCTCTCTTTTTCTTACTCTCTCAACTTCTTCTTCTTTTTCGCTTTATCTTCTCTTTCTCTTCTCTGTGCGTGTAATGGAAGGTCTTCTTCTATGCAAAACATTCGGCTGCAGTCGAACAGCTGACTCTTGACTGGAGCTGTGATTGGCTACAGTCTGACTTGTATTGTCTCAAGACTGTTGTTTTGAGCTGTGATTTACTACAGCTGTTGGTCTGTGGCCGAAAGTTTTGTATAGAAGAAGACCTTCCATTACAAAAAGACCTTCCATTACAAAAGACCTTCCATTACACGCACACACACTCAAAAAGTTTGTTTAATCAGTCTCAAGTGGTCGTGAATAGAGTATAGTGGAAAATAGCGTTGTGCTTATCAATTGGAAATCAAATACCACACCTTCTTTCCTTGTACACAAAATGGAGTCAGGTTGACTTGGGCCAATGAGAGTGTCGAGTGGGCGTGTTTTAGTTATACTGGCCCCTGATTGGCCGTAGCTTTCTGACGTACTAGTTGACACAATAAACGGTAGGTGGCAGCACTTACAATGTCATCTATTGGCAATGGGAGTGTTCTAAAAATGTACTCGCTTGTGATTGGTCGAAGCTGTTTAACAGTTTGACTTGGTAGTTAAAGAAATAGACGGTAGGTGGCAGCACTTACAACGTCATCTATTGGCAATGGGAGTGTTCTAAAATGTACTCGCTTGTGATTGGTCGAAGCTGTTTAACAGTTTGACTTGGTAGTTAAAGAAATAGACGGTAGGTGGCAGCACTTACAACGTCATCTATTGGCAATGGGAGTGTTCTAAAATGTACTTGCTTGTGATTGGTTGAAGCTGTTTGACTTGGTAGTTGAATAAATAGACGGTAGGTGGCAGCACTTACAACGTCATTTAATGATAATGGGAGTGTACCACAACCTATTCGTTTCTTATTGGTAGATGCTGTTTGACTTAGTAGTTGAAGAAATAGACAGGTGGCAGCACTTACAACGTCATTTTACTGTGTTCACTGTTCAATTGATACAATGTTTCCTTGGTACATGATTACATGATACATGATACATGTATCAAATGGAACAATCTAATTGAAAGGTTAATAATGGATTAGTATTATTAGTCAGTGACCCTACTCTAAATGCACTCGCTTAGGATTTAATAAATTGTTTTTTGGTTCATTGATGTTGAAGACAATTTTGAAAAAAAAATTATTTATAGATGTTGCAGACGATGATGAGATTTTAGGTGGGTTCCAAACCAAGCTCTTCACCAGAGCTCCAGTGTGTATAAACTATGTTTGCAACAGAACTTGGTAACTTTGTTTTCTACAGGTGAAGTGTTGTACAGTAAAAGATACGGGCACTTCACCTGTTTCGTGGGTACGAGCCGCCAGTGGTTTTCTGCCCAAGTAGGTTAGGTTTTGTTGCCTCCTCGAACTTGTAATCTTTCAGCCTCCCGCTGGTCAGTTCATAGCAGGCCGGTCAGGTCAAATTGTTCGACCCTTCGCTATCACGCGTGGAAATAAATTGGATTTCTTGCAAAACTGTAGCCTGCACATGAGAAAGGTGGAACGGATATCGTTGAATTTGAAACTAGGAGGCTGTTCGGATAACGCCCTTTTTTGTGAATTCAATTATTTTTATTATTCATAAAAATTACTAGAATAAGTAGGAAAAACTTTTGAAAGCCTGTACTATTTCTCTTCAAATAAATTTTAATAGAGTAATACAATAGAAGTAGAATAAAGTTTCGATTTTTTCTTTTTCTTTTAATCTTGATAGGTTTTATAGGTTTTTCCTTGATCTTCTTGATAGGTATAGGTTTTTGTATAACAATAGAATTGAATAGAAAAAATCGTTTTAAGTTTTAATTCGTTCCAAGTTATAAATTAATCGTTTTTAATTTGAAAGTTGAATCAATTTCAAAATCCAAAATCCTCTGGTAATTATTTTAGCATCAAAATATTTATTTATTTATTTAGATACATGACAATTATACTGATAGGTGAAAACACAGACATGAGTGTCCTAATCGTCTTCGCTCCTAATTTGGATGAAAATATTAGAAAAGGTTATGTTCAAACTCACAAGCTATTTCAAAATCACAAATTTTCACTCCCGAATATAAAAAAGCTATGAATTATCAATTTAGAATTTCGAACTGTTAATATTTCAGTAAATCTGTGTTTACAAGATTTCAAGAAACATAACCTTCTCTGGACTGAACTTTTCATCAAAGTTGGGATTGAGATGGTGCCTGATTCTCTTTCCCTAGCATGATTATGATTGTGTGTGTTGTATCTTTCTGAATAAATAAATAAAAATTTAAGTAAGTTGAACATTTTACATTCTAGTAAGTTAAACACTTAAAAGTTGGGCTGCCCTTTATTGTAGTGTAACAACTCAATGAATTTACCTGATATAGAGAATTTCCCCATTTATCTGACTCACTAACAGCCCATGTTATTAGTAGGTGATATTTCTAGTTCAATTTCTGTGAAATGCATGGCATATTGCCCATAAAGCATGAGAAAACCGCATATATTTGTACTAAAACTCATTTGAATCAGATAGAAACCTGGCAACAATTTACATGCATTATTCATGCGTTGTATTTTTGGAATCGTATCACAATGAAAGAAGCCAACGCAAGGTTAGATCTAAGAAAAAATATGCATTATTATGAGAGAAACTTTATCACAGGAGCTTCCTGTGACTGTATTACGTATTTAGAACTTTGCTTCTGATTCTTGTGAAGTGAGCTTCCTCTTTACTTTACTTACCATAATTCCTTTTCTTTTTATTCTTAGTCCTCTACTTATCACTTTTACCCATTGTTTCTACAATGAAGCGAAGTTAGGACTCGCAGTCCTCCCTTACACTTGAGCTGAATCCTGTTGATTGGCGAAATTTCACATTCAATTTAATTCTAAATCACTTTACTTTGAATTACGTCAACTTTTTCATTATTAAGCCATGATTCACGGGTGTAACAAGAGTTAGGAACAATCTTTCATCATTGGTGGCTCGTCCCCACGAAACAGGTGAAGTGCTGTACAGTAAAATATACGGGCACTTCACCTGTTTCGTGGGCACGAGCCGCCAGTGTCTTTCATTCAGTTTACACCTTACCTCATACCATAGACTTACTATACAGAATAGTATATACGCTCATACTTAATACTCGGAGAAAGCTCGTTTTTCCTATATTACAATAATGTATTTTTAGATTTCCTAATAATGTACAAAAATTACTGAATGAAATCGACAACATGCTTACGCCCAAAGCTATCATTTTTCCAATTTTCCTTGAATAAGCAGCAAATGTAGGTAATATATTTATGTTATCTCTCTAACATCAATTTTCATTGAAAATTTTGTACAAAATTGATTTAAAATTCAAGAGATTTACATTTTGATCTACAGTTTTCAACCAAAAATAATTATCAAGAACGAAAATATATCAGAGTCATATCCCAGATTATACAGTTAGATTCAATTTATATGGCCTACTTCAAACGTATTTTTTCGTGGTACTGTTACTTACTGAATACAGAAATAATCAATATTCCAACGAACTACCAATTACAATAATTCCCATAGTTCACGGCACCGAAAACCAGTTAGCAAACAATCAAGTTTAGCGGTGAAAAAATACTCATAATTATTATAAACCACTAGTCAGGTATAAAATATTGTTAGGAATGTTACCACCCCGTTTTCACGAGCTGGATTTATAATAAGAGTTGAGTCAGACAGAAAAACAAGGCAAGCATATTCAAGCCGCGAATATGTGAATAGCATTGGGAAACTTATTATAATCGTGACCCGCTAGAACGGATTCCGGTATATTGGTATAGTCTGGCCAAGCAAAGAAGACATTCTGGCAAGATGGTAAAATTACTCCAGCTCGGTCAATATTGGTTTGAAAATTATAAGTTTGGGCTCAAATTGTAGGAAACATTCTGCTCTACAATTTGAGAACAAATTTATAATTTTTGAATCAATATTGACCGAGCTGCAGTCATTTTCCCGTCTTGCCAGAATGTCTTCATCGCTTGGACAGACTATACTGGTCGGTCTTTCTGATTGTGTGTCAGAAGCTTAATAACTTTGAACTAGCCAAAAAATGTACTTCCCTGGGTTACGGATTCAAACGGTTTTCTTATTTATTGAAAATGGAACTTTTTGTGGAAGATTTCCATTATTACTACAAAGAAACGGAAAAATGTCAGACAGAAGATGTAATATAATCACGGAGTTGAATAGAGCAATACACACTGGTCAGCTGATTTTTGATTTGCATTGCTCCATACAACTCCGTGTTTCTATTGAATCTTGCGTGACCGACATGTAGGACCTTTAGGACACTGGCGGCTCGTACCCACGAAACAGGTGAAGTGCCCGTATCTTTTACTGTACAGCACTTCACCTGTTTCGTGGGCACGAGCCGCCAGTGCTTTAGGAGTACTTTGAGATGAATATTAGGATGATTCCTATGATTGGATAAAAATGTATAATAATTTCTATTAACAGATTTATTTCAAGATTCAAGAAAACCAAATTACTATTTGAAAATTAAGTACTATGAAATACAATACTTGAATACGGAATTCTACAACAGATTTATTTACAAGATGGAAGAATATGCGGAAAGTGGTTTAGCACTAAGTACTCGGTGCAAATACCAAATATAGTTCAGCCAAGAACAGAAGAGCCTTTGGCAACATGGCTGCCATTCACTGCTACCAGTAGTTGAAATAAAATTGTTCCAACATAACAAAATCTAGGAAGAAATAGTACAGGCTCAGACGATTTTTTCTGTCCTAGTTTATAATTATGTTATGATTTGTGCTATCATATGTCAATAATTTAACAATTTTTCATTATTATTATTATGATTAGTGTAAAACCTGTAGGTTGGCTGAAGTGATTTCACCCTGAAATTATCAGTTCTGCGCATGCGTAGTTACACTCTCACTTCCCTCCGCCATCTTGCAAGAGGCTCTTCTGTTCTTGGCCCTACCAAGTACAAGATACTGGGTAGAAGATACTAAGTACTAGGTACTATGCATTCTGAAAGTACTGTACTATGAATAAGGCAGTAATCGTCTGTTGAAAAGTTCAACGAGGCATTGTTTTAGAGGCATACATTGATAAGTATCAGCATTTGTCATAAGCCACATTCTTCCATGGCTGGTTTTGAGGTCATACACAATGAAATTTGTTGTCGAAGCGAGAAATTCCTTCAAGTACTTTTTCGAGAAAGAATGACTGTATTTCGATTTCAAATAATAATTATTATAATTTGCAGAAGGTGTGGCTAACGACTCTATTCTCTGTCTTCTTGTATAGTCTGACCAAGCAAAGAAGAGCCTCTTGCATGATGTGAAAATGACTCCAGCTTGGTCAATATTGATTTTAAAAATATCAATTTGATCTCAAATTGTAGGGAACGATTTGATCTACTATTAAGACCAGATTTATAATTATTCAAAAAATATTGACCAAGCTGGAGTCATTTCCCATCTTGCCAGAGGCTCTTCTTTGCTTGGTCGGACTATACCTTTCGGTTTTTCTTCTTCTTCTCCTCTTCTTCCGACTTCACTTTGTACTTCTTCACATATACCACTCCAAATTTACTCGTCTTGTTTGTCATTCTTTTCTCATTGTCTTCATCTTTTAATTCTTCCAATTCAGATTCTCAATTCTTTATTTAAACAAAAAATTTTACATCTTTTTCACATTAATAATTTTTTCCTTTCTCCATCCTACTCCTATTCTTCTTTTTCAATTTAATTGTATTGTTGAATATCTTCTGGAATTTATTTTTCCATCTTGTTTTCCTCTCGTTCCTTTAGCTTTCTCTTCATCATCTTTAATTCCTCTTTGATTTTGTCCTCTCTTCTCAAAGTGCGTCTACTCATTTTCTATTTTCTTCAATCTGTTGTTATTTTTATTCCTATTTATCTTTACATGTTTCCGTACTCAGTTAATCTACTTTTTCTTTACTCTAGTGGTTTTCTATTTCTTCCTTACATTCCTATCTCCCCCACTTTTGCTACTCCTTCTTCTTTTTCCTCTGCTTCTCATTTTCCTCTACATCTTCCTCCTAATGTAGTTCTCCATCTCATCATCATTTCTCTTCCTCGTCGATTCCTTTCATTATTTCTCCTGTTTTCTCTTCGTTTTTCTACTTTTTCTTCTTGTTCGTCCTGATCTTCTTTCTCCTATGTCCTTTTTATTCTTCATTTCCCTATTTTGTTTGAACTTATTCGCCGTTATTTCATTCTCTTCAACTCTTCTCTTTTTCCACCCTCACTTCATATTCTTTGTTCCTCCTCTTCTTCTCCTTTTCGTTTATATTCTTCCTCTTCTTTTCCTTCCTCTTCTTCTCCTTCCTCTTGTTCTCCTCCCTCTACTTCTTCGTCTCCTTATTCCTTTTCATCTTCATCTTTTTCTCCCATCAACTCCTTTTTCTCCTCCAATTTTATGTACTTCTCCTACTTCGTTTCCTCCTTCACCTTATTTCCTCTATCATCCTCTTTCTTTCTCTTTTCTCTCACTCCCTCTCTCCCTCCTTCTTCCTCCTCGATTACACCGCCAGATTTAGGAATTATTTATTTGCGCAGCAAGCACATAGATAGCATTGCTAACCCACTCCTGGAACCCGTTCTGCTGCCAGTAAATTATTATTATTTTATTAATATCGCTGTTTTTTCATCTTGTACCGCGCACCAGCCACCTAACTTCGTTTAATTTCGTATTTTATTACTGAGTACCGGATTTAGAACTTAATTTCAGGCATTCACCACCACTCTGCCATTGTGTTATTATATGGCCGCTTATTAACAGCTCTATCTAATTGCTGGTTCACTAGCCATACATTTCTTGTTCTTCGTTTGATCATTTTTTGTTCTTATATTTTTTTGTTCTAGTACGTTTCCTATTTCTCTTCTTTTTTATTTCTTGTAATTTTCTTTCTTCTTCGTCTTCCTCGTCATTCTCCTCCTCCTCCTCCTCCTCCTCCTCCTCCTCCTCCTCCTTCTCCTCCTTTTCTTCTTGTTCTACTCCAAATTCTCCTACTTTTCCTCCTCGTCTTCCTTCTCCTCCTCCTCCTCCTCCTCCTCCTCCTCCTCCTCCTCCTCCTCCTCCTCCTCCTCCTCCTCCTCCTCCTCCTCCTCCTCCTCCTCCTCCTCCTCCTCCTGAATGGACATCTCTAAATCCAAACTTCGCCTTTCCATTTAGATATTTCAATCTTAATGGAAAAGATTGCCAATTAGTACATATTTTTCTAAAAATATAGTTTCTATAATTCCGCGTTCATGTGTACCCGTGTTTGTTGAAAAATTACTATGTTTCAAGCTCGATTTATACAAAACGTGATAGTTCCTACTGTATAATTATTCCTGTATATTAATACTTACTATATCTAATTGCAATCTAGAATCTAAGCGTGAATGTTTTGTTATTGTCTATATGAATAAAGAAATCTAATCTAATCTTTGATATAAATATGGAAGCTTTCTTTCAATTTAACTGATTATTTGGATGGTCGTGAATATAAAGATGAGTCTCCAACTATGACTATAGTTTGATAACTAACATCAACTATATAACTTAATGAGTATATAACTACATAACTTTTACTAGCTATTGCTTGTATAACTATAACTTAAATCACCATAACTATAGATTAACCAAAGCTTGCGCAAACTGAGAAGACACCCCTGTACAATGCACTTTGCATTGATACTGTGTATCTTCTCATCTTACGCGAACTTCAACTTGAGGAAGCAAGCAAGTTGAAGTTGTGAAAGCAAAGCAATTGGAATTAGACAAAAGGTACTTGGACGACCTTATTGGGAATGCACACTGCAGTGGAGAAAGTAGCTTAGCGGAAATAGTTTTTATACTATTAAAGGTAACTTCAGCGGTAGGTAAAGGTAATAAACCTGAATTCAGTGGTATAATATGCCGAAGCAAAGAAGACATTCTGGCAAGATGGGAAAATGACTACAGCTCGGTTAATATCAGTTCATGAATTATAAATTTGGTATCAAATTGTAGATCAGAATGTTTTCTACAATTTGAGACCAGATTTATTATTTTTGAACTAATATTGACCGAGCTGGAGTAATTTTCTCATCTTGCCAGAATGTCTTCTTCGCTTGGACTGATTATACTCATTATCTGCTCAGTAATTTGCATTGTTATTAACCAGGAAACGGTTTCAGGTGTTCTAGATACTTGTAATATTTGTTGAAAATTGTTTATTATTATAATTCTCTCTGCAAAACCTATGAAAAGTTTTCTAATTATGAAATTTTATTGCAATATCAATTTTAAATCTGATAAAAATCTTGTTCATTCCTGAACTAATATTGATAATATTAATAAGTACTTGAAAAAGAAACTGGAAACAGCTGGTAGGCCTAGGCCCTTCATGGGCTGTTGAGCCATCGACAAACAAGCAAAACTTGAGAAAGAAATACTTTATTTACTAATAATGCAGTCTAATAAGTACAGTAAAGTACTAAACTAAATTTTATTTCAATTAGGTATTGTTATTAGGACTTATTTTAGATGGTACTCTGATTAATTATGATTAATAAAATTTCATTTATATGTAAGAGGAATGAGCCTATATGGGCATTACATTGATTAAGAGTAGGCTATTGGATGATTTTAGCGGATAAATCATGATTGAAGTAAATAATGAGTAATCACAGTAATAAGGACTCTTGTAAGAAAGTATCACACGCCTTGCTTGACTGTGTACTACTTTAAATGTAGATTAGGTTACTGAACCATAATGTTACGTTCATGTGACCAATTTCACACCTATTTGAAAAGATAAGAGTACCGGGCGCCCATGGGAAATATCACTTATTGTTTTCAGTACAAGGAACTGAGGTTATAGCGCGTTGATGGTTGATCTAGAGCCTGTACAAGCAAAGAAGACATGGAGAGATGGGAAAATGACTCCACCTCGGTCAATATCGGTTCATAAATTAAATATTCGGTTTTAAATTGTAGAGCAGAATGTTCCCTACAATTTGAGAGTAAATTTGTAATTTTTTGAACCTATATTGACTGAGCTGGAGTTATTTTCCTATCTTGCCAGAATGTCTTCTTTGCTTGGACAGATTGTGCTGAAAAGATTCTGTAACACTTTGTTGAGAAATATGTAAGCAGAGTTCGAACATGATATTACAAAAATTGGAGGATTGTTTCATTTTCTTGTTGTAGTGTTCATTTTTGTTTTGGCAGAAAAACTGAGGGAATATGAACGGAATAAGATGAAGGTGTGTACTTAATGAATGTGGGAAAAATGAGAAGAACGTGTAAGAGGAGGAGAATGAGAATAAGATAAAGAAGAAAATGTACCCAAGATTCTTATTTGATTTTTTCTCAGTACAATCATCCAATAGATGAGAACTGAATCCTGTTAATATCTAATTAGGATCTCGTTTAGTTTTTGTTTTGAAATTTTTGGTAGTTATGTAATGAGTATCACTTGTTAGCACTGTGTTTTGTTGTTGGTAATAACAAGTTGTTTTTCTCTGTGGATTGTGACCTAATTTTAGTGGGAATGGAAGGTTTTATGGAATCTATTAACCTTATCAATATAAGATACGCAAAAATCAAAATTGTAAAACATCGAGTTTTCAAAATCTATGTGTTCTTATGGACGTTTTCACATTGAGGCAGTGGTTGTCCTTGTGAACACTTTCATTAGAAATTTCGATTTTCTTTTTTTGCTGTACTTGTTAGAATCCCTATGACTGCACCCCTTTGGTCGATTATGATTACATGACGTAGTGGTTAATACTGTTCGTGAATGGCGAAATAGATTATTTTATTAATGTTGTTTCCTTTTGAAGACATGCTTTTTCTACTATAAAGACACATTTATGATATTTCTATTCATATACAGTATTATAATTCAAATTCAAATTATAAAACAGGAAGACCCAAAAATAAGGCGGGATCTTTAGTTCATTCGGGGGGGATTGGCGTCATAGACGTTTGGGGGGATAGGCACCCCTGAATTATAATGAATTATAACAGTAAATTATAGTAAAATGACACAGTCTAGGAAATCATCATCTGAAGACATACAGTGTATTATAAAGGGTGTTTCAGGAGTAATGTGCAATACTTTTTAGGCTGATTCCTTGAACCCAGTAAAAAGAAGAGTTTCATAGTGAATACAGCCAGCTATGTTATGTTATCGATGTTCAATGACGGAAATTTGACATTTTCCAAAATATCTATAATTTTTTGAAGGCTCCAGAAAGTTGAATAGCCAAATTTCAATTCAATCGCGATCAAAAATTTGAATTGAATTTGAATTTCAAAATTTCTTCATTTGTTCAGATTATAAACATTATCATAAATTATAAATTGGACTAAATATTGATTTTTCGCGTGTTATGTTTGATCGCGATCTCTGGGATTAGGTTTACAGGATGATGGTCATTCAAATTTTTCTTCAGAATTTGATTCTCCACTACTTCTTTTAATAAAAAAATGAGTTTGATAAAGAATGAACCTGAGATGTATTATTGCACATCCCTCTTGAAACACTTTGTATACTACAAACCCTACGCTATTAACACTATTTAACCCTACACTTCAACTATACAGCCACAGTAATAAGTTTACTGTGTAATACTACAATGTATGTATTGAATACATAGTAATACATAGAATATACATGGGATAGAGCAGGTTAGCAGTGATGAGGTGAGAGGAGGGGAGGATGAGGAGAGGAGGTGAGTTTGAATGGGACAAACGAATGATGCGTTGGTCACGACCACGAGTTGTGTCGGGGCGAGACACGAGGCTTCCAAAACACTTTCACCCGTCTGCGCTGGTCGTGGGGCACCCACCTCTCTATATATCTACTGTTCTATGCTATGCAATGCAACACCTGTACTGACTTTTCCTTTTCATTACCATTATCGTCATCTCTAGTATTAAAAAATTCAACTGAGTCGTTTTCGATATTGCAGAATCGTTCCGTGATAAAATTAAACACACTCGAATTTTTTTTTTAATAAACGGTAAAATTGCCATTATCAGTGTGTTTTCATTCTACATTATTATTATTATTATTATTATTAGCTTATGGCTTTATTTGGTGGTGTTCCACCTCGCCGACATAACCTTGTTTAGTAGGAAACATGGTTGAATTTCTTGAATATGTTCACAGTTATTTTGATTCGGAAGAGTTATTTTCAATTCAGAAGGTCCAAAAACACAATTCAGAAGGACAAGTCAAAATCACTAATCGAAAACCGAAAATTTTTTAATTTAAGAAAAACTTGGAGCACAAAATATTAACGTGTTACAATTTTGTCATGGCAACCAAACCATTCTACATTATTCTTTATCGACTCTCGATTATGATTCTGTTCTATTTCCTGTATTGGTTATTTATTCATAGACAGTAGCCTAATGCAAAAAAATTACAATTACTAGTTAAGTTTCCATTACTACAAATCCAGGGCAAATGTCGTGAACAAGATGCGATAGGAACACGTGATTGTACGGTGCAACGCAAATCAAAAAACAGGTGACCAGTGCGCGTTGCTCTAGACAACTCTGTGATTCTATTGCATCCTCCTAGACAATAATGTTCCCTCTGACTTTTGAAGTAATGGAAACGATTCATTAATGGTTAATCGGTGAGTGTGTTTGCTTTTTGATCGTGAAGTTGAGTAACGAACACCGTAATTAGTAATCTAATTACCTTGTTATATGATATAGATGTGGAACCATGTATTTAGCACCCGCAGCCTAACCTTAAGCCTCACCTTATTTGACATGTTCTTACCCTAAGGGTTCCGCCATACTAAGCCTTGTTCCTCTTTACTTTAGCCGTGTCTTGCAGCTCTTATCACCGAATTGAATTTTGGAATTAAATTATTATTATTTTTGAGTTGCAGAGATTTATTGTGATTTGTGAACTCTGTTTCATCATATCATAACAATCCACGTACTTTTTGTTGAATCAAATCCCCTCCCCAAATCATTCGTGTTGGTGTGATGGTGAATTGATTGTCGAATCACGCCAATCGTGATTTTGACTCCTTCCTCTCTTCAGTCAATTACTCTTTCTTTCTCACTCTCTCTCGCCATTCACCCTCTCCAACCTTCTTCTCAATCCTCAATTCCTCATGGCTTCTACTGTGCAATACACAACATTCTGTGATCACATTCACTTTTTATTATTATTGGCGAATGAAGAATGCTTGCTCCCACCTGTGTGAAAGGTTGTCCTTATTCACATTTGGAAGAAATTTTGAAGCAGTGAAATTTAAATCTTAATTCTTGATTATTGTGATCAGAGATTCTAAACAATTAATTTACCAAGGAATATTAATCAATTAATTAACCAATTAATTCACCTGATATTATTAACCAACTGAGAATTTATTCATTGTACAGCTGAAACAAAAACGTTAGGCGGTTTCGGCTTCTCTTGTACGTGATGAAACTTACTAACAGCTGATGTCTACTAACATCTAGGCATGGCTAAATGATAACTCTAATAATTGATAGCATCAAATGTTGGAGTGCAGAAAGGGCAGACGAGACTGCCTAATTTTTTGTCGTTCAAATCTTCCTCAGGACGTAGTGAATCTTTGACGTCACGATAGTTGCTGAAATTTATACGAAGCCTAATATTGAAAGAACTGCCTCTATCTTTCCAATCATTCATCTTTAGCTCTTTACTTACATATCTTAAATCTTACTGAATATCTCAAGATTCCCTTGATATAATGTGTTTTCTCATTTTAATGGTTTCTCTTTCGGTGTTATTTGACGATCGATTATCAACTAATAATTCAATTTTTCCTTGTTTGCAGGTATGTTTTCTGATGATATTCTCCAACAATCATGGTTTTCTAGCCTTTAACTGATAACTGTAAGTAGTAGTTGTATAATTTTTTGTAATTTACTTCAGAACAAACAACTTTTGTACTTACTTTTACAACTTCTGACGGACGTCACTACATTTCTCCACCTGATTTAATTGACCGAACATAAGTGAGGTCTAGATTCAAGACGACGATTTTGCATTTCTCTTTATGTTTGTTCCGCATTTACGACAAAACGCGGCAATAGATACTGATGAAATTTAACAGGAATGTTTCTCTTGAAATTGCGCGTCGATGCATATGTAAGGTTTCTTGAAATATTGCATTTTAAGGATAATATGAAAGGAAAAGGAATTCCCTCCATACTAAAATATTACTATAATTATACATCTATAATTCTGTATTTATAGGAAAATTCAAACTATAGAATTATTCATGCTGAACCAGCTGTCGAGTTTATTATTAATTGCATTCAATGACGCATGCAATTGATGAAACTCAACATACTCATAAGTATTCCCTCTATGAATAATGCCCCATCCATGGGTGACTTCGTGAGGTGTACTGTTCACAGAACTACTAGTTATCTTTATATAAACTGAAACTTCATTTCATAGGTTCTCAATACAATCAAAGAGGATTCTAGGTTTAGAAAGTTCTATTATTCTATGATACATTGCTCTCGTAAGATGACATCACTCCACAGCTCTTTAATCCAATTTGATTTTTCGTTAACTGGCCGAAGATGCTGTGTTATCATTTCATTAGATAATAATTTCATTTTATATGTACCATCAAGCGTTCATTTTGCGCCTTGAACTCAGACATCAATATCGAGGATAGCTATAGGTATAGGATAACATTGTACTACTATTGTTATATTCGACTACTATCTAAAATCGATTCTTCTATTGTAAGATCATCCTCCAAAGAAGGATCTCCTCGATTGGTCAATAGGTAACCGTTATAATGCACTTTGGCATAGTCTGTCCAAGCAAAGAAGACCCTCTGGCAAGATGCAAAAATGACCACAGCTTTGTCAATATGTGTTCAAGAATTATAAATGTGGTCTTGATAGTAGATCAAATTTTTACCTACAATTTGAGATCAAATTGATAATTTTTTAACCAAAATTGACCGAGCTTGAGTTATTTTCCCATCTTGCCAGAGGGTCTTCTTTGCTTGGACAGACTATACTAGTGGTTCATTCATTGTAGTCTATTCTCCTTCTCTTTTGTTCTTCTTCATAATCTTCTTATTGGATTTGAATGCAGAAAACAAAACTCACGATTATAAATTAGAAAGGATCTGGCACTCAGTGCACCACTACACAAAGAAGACATTCTGGCAAGATGGGAAAATGACTGCAACTCGGTCAATATTGGTTCAAAAATTATTAATCTGGTTTCAAATTGTAGATCAGGATGTTTTCTACAATTTGAGACAGAAAAATAATTTTTGGACCAATATTGACCGAGCTGGAGTAATTTTTCCATCTTGCCATTATGTCTTCTTTGCTCGACCAGATTATAAATGCAGTAATGCAGTTATGTGCAGTGGACTTTCAATAATGTGTAACTATTGTGTTAGGTGCAAGCTGAATTCGTGTTCTATTCACTGAACTGGTAATCGAACAGCTGATTTGAAAATGGAATCCTCTCTGACGTCATTTCTCTTCTCTCTCTGCTCTTCTCTATGTTGCTCTTCTTCTTCTCTCTTGTTTTGTCGTTTTTATGGTTGAATTGGTTTCTTCAAACTTGGCAAACCAAATAAATAATGAATCAAGCGATAAATCTTCTCCCTCGTATCTTCTATTTTATATAAATTATAATTTTGATAGTGTTATTTTTTGATCTTATAATGTACAGTAGCTGACTAAAAATTTAGGAGGTTTATGCCCAATTTTTCCAAGCACACTCATATTTGAGGGACCCTCAAGTCTGCTACAGTTTACTACATTTCCTATACTCATCATAGAAAATGTCAGCTGTTCATCAAAATTTGAGGGTCCCTCAACTTTGAGTGTGCTTGGAAAAACACGGCATAAGTCTGCTCCTTGTACGCTCCAACAGCTGATGTCAATTAGAGTTCAGTTAAAGAATAATTGTCCAACTCATTTCCCTCCATTTTTCCAACTTATTACTTTTCTAACAAGAGTTTATATTTTGAGTTTGAAATAATTTTGTTAAAAATAGAATTTGAGTTGATAAGATTGAAATTATTATTTTTCCAATAGAGGCGCCAGATATTTCTGTCTGTATCGTGATACATGATTCATTAAAATTACCAAACAGTTTTTTCAATGGATTTTTTGCTATTTTACCTGTTTTCTGACGAGTTACGATTTTGAAGCGCAATTAACTGGTGTATTTCACGGTCCATTGATTCGGACACTTGACGATATCTTTTCATCTCTTCATTATTATTAGACTCATTTGGGATGCCCAAAGTCGATAAAGTATTAAAAGATTTCCAGCCTTACATAATTTTGTTGAAGGTAGTCTAATTAGCTCACGTAAAGAAGCTCTAGGGCTGAACGTAAAGCTTTGAACAACATTCCTAAAAGGTGAATTAAAAAATTCAAATTTAAAAAGATTTCTGTCATTTTACATCCTTTTTCCTACAATTTTCCCTTGTAGTTCCACCTTTGAAGATTCCTGTTGCAACCTTGATCGTACAGGAATTGCGGAATTCTGTCACCTGTTAAGAGCAGATGATGATGATGATGATGATGATGATGATGCTGGCGTAATATGAGCTTATTTATTGGTCAGAAACTTTCACTTATTACCGGTGTATTCCTGTCTTCTTTCTTCCTTATCCTTTCCCCCATCCACTGTATTCTTCCTCTCTCCTTTCCACTCTAAATACTTGTTCTCTACGTCTCTACTTGTTTCTTCTTTGTCGGCCTTTCTGAGCCACCGATTCTTTCATCTTTTACCTCATCCTCAGGTGAATATTGATTCTTATTTCCCTTGTAGTATCTTTCCTCTTTTTTCATTCCTTATTTGCTTATTCTTATATGAATCGGTTTTTTCGTCTCCCTCTTCTCCCTCCCTTCCTTCTCCTTCATCTCCTTCCGTTCCTTCCTCCCTTCCCTACCGTTCCTCTCCTTCCTCTCCTTTCTCTCCTTCCTTTCCTTCCTCTTCTTCCCCTCCTCCCCTCCTTCCTCTTCTTCCTCTTTTTTTTCTCCTTCCTCTCCTTCCTCTCCTTCCTCTCCTTCCTCTCCTTCCTCTCCTTCCTCTTTATCTTCTTACTTCCCTCCACCATCTTCTCCCGCTTCTTTCTCTTATTCTACTTCCCCTTCACCATTTCTCTTCTTATCTTTTATCCTTCATCCTTCTTCCTTATTTTCCTCCCTCATACTTTTTATTTTTCTCTTCGTATTCATCTACTATACACCTACTCACCTGAAGGCATTACTGAGGCCTGAAATATTAATAAGAAACTGGATTCTCTTCTACTTCGTATTCGTCTTCTTCTTCTTCTTCTTCTTCTTCTTCTTCTTCTTCTTCTTCTTCTTCTTCTTCTTATTCTTCTTCCTCTTCTTCTTCTTCCTTCTTCTTCTTCTTCTTCTTCTTCTTCTTCTTCTTCTTCTTCTTCTTCTTCTTCTTCTTCTTCCTCTTCCTCTTCTCCTTCTTCTTGCTCTTCTTCTTCTCCTCCCGTTAAGGCCACACCTGTTGTTTCTCCAAAGGTCGTTGCTCCACCCGCGCTCACTCACTCTCTCTCTACCTCTCTCTCACTCTCTTTCTTTATAACATACATGTAAACTTGAATTCACACTATATTATTTCTAACTTATATCCTCAGCACATGTACTGTATACAATCATCATCACATCATGCACGAGTATACTATGTTTTGTTGTTATTGATATGTCGCTTTTTTCACTGTCGAAGATACTATACTATACTAGTTGAAAGAAATGTCAGAATTTTTTATCACACAAATAAATTTAGTTTGATTACATTTTGTAGTAGTTGAAAGAGTTTGGAAATTTGTGAAGAAAGATTGTCGAACATGAAATTGATATTTTTAGATTTTATTTTTTAATTTTAAATAAACAATTGGCTGCTGATTGCTGGTTAAACTGTCAAATTCTATTGACATTTTTTGTTGAATCTACATCAACTTCAGTGTGTTTTTACTATCAATAATTCATTAAGCTGTGTGTATTCGGTAAAATTTGATACTCGCATAAAGCCCTCTCCATTCATGATACAAGGTTCAATAGTATGAACTTTGACTAACAAATAGAATACCAAATAGAATATTATTCCAAAAAAATAGAATATACTAACCTTGTTCATGATACGTATCCGTGATACGTAGTAGTTACAGCGAGTCCAAAATTGATACAGTTAGAAGTTTGTTGATAAGATACATTTAAAACGCCAATCATGGAAATAATCTGATCCTATTTCTCAATGATTGAAAATTTCGAGAGAATTTTAAGCTGATTCAGGTGTTTTCAAGTTGAATTAATGAAAATAAATAAATCACCAAGTTTTAGAGAGCCAATTGTGTTTTTCCACGATTTTCGGCACTGTCGAATAGCTAACCTCACTTTGCAACCCCACGTTGCAAATATTTTGTGTCAATGAGCTTCCTTTCTGTACGATTGCGTATCAATTTTACACTTTTGTATCACTACTGCGTATAGTCTGTCCAAGCAAATAAGACCCTCTGGTAAGATGGGAAAATGACTCCAGCTTGGTCTATATTTGTTCAAGAATTATAAATGTGGTCTTAATAGTAGATCAAACTGTTTTTTCAATTTGAGATCAAATTGATAATTTTTGAACCAATATTGACCGAGCTTGAGTCATTCTTCCATCTTGTCAGAGGGTCTTCTTCGCTTGGACAGACTATACCAGACTTCGTTGAGAGAAGAGGCATTTTCATATTGTTCTCTCCTATCACTCCATCATTTATAATTCTTTACATTATTTAAGAACGATATTATCTAACTTTACACCGAAAAACCACGCTAGTTTACTGAGATGACACAAAACTTTTGGAATTGTTGTAAAACACATTTAACTTTCCCAAGCCTCCATGTGTGAAGTCCAATTCATTTCTGGGTACTTCAAAATGAACCTAGCCTATAGTCTGTCCAAGCAAAGATGACCCTCTGGCAAGATGAGAAAACGACTCCAGCTCGGTCAATATTGGTTCAAAAATTATTAATTTGTTCTCATTCTGATCTACAATTTGAGACCAAATCAATAATTTTTGAACCAATATTGTTCGAGCTGAAGTCATTTTCCCATCTTGCCAGAGGGTCTTCTTTGCTTGGACACACTATAACAGATGTTCGTCAGCTCTACAAGTTAGTACATCATGTGCATACATGGTTTATAGTTTGTGCAAGCTGAGAAGATACTTGTTTACAATGTAAATTGTATTGTGACGGCGTGTCTTCTTGAATTGAACCAGGTTGGCGGCAGTGATCAGTTATTCCACGAACGTTGATCAGTTAATCGGTGATTAGTTGATCGACGATCAAAGTTGATTCTGCATTCCGCGCCTTGCATGTCAGGTTGCGCTTTCCATTCCGAGTTTTGAGTTTCATTCATCACGGTTGAGTTTCACTAATGATTAAAAGGAACGGAATCCGGAATTGGTTCTAATGTTCACTTGTTCTGCTATTTTAGTAAAAAGTTAATCGGTTGCTTCCTTATCACTTTTCTTCAAATTATGCTTCATCTGATATAGTCTGTCCAAGCAAAGAAGAGCCTCTGAATGACTCCAGCTTGGTCAATATTTGTTCAAGAATTATAAATGTAGTCTTAATAGTAGATCGAATTGTTTCCTACAATTTGAGATCATAGTGATAATTTTTGAACCAATATTGACCGAGCTGGTGGGCCTACCAGCTGGTTGCTAATAATCATCAACCAGGATAGAGGTAGGCCTATCCTTAAAATTAAATTATTAATTTTTTTAACTCTCCCAAATTATAATTTATTTGAAAGATGTTCATTCTCATCTTCCCAAAATTACTTTGGAAATGTTAATTTTGTTTGGAAACATTTCAAATTATTTTGATTTTCGCTTTTTGCGAAGATTTCTCAAGTGTGAAGTAAGGTTCCATAAATTACTGTTGAATAATCACTGAGTCATGCAATACGTGTAATACTTACTTCCAGTAATATACCATAGTATTTACTCATATTCAAAAACTAACTTAAAACACGGCCTTGATGTGCAATATGAATTTTTTGTTGTACCTCCACCAAAAGTGAAATTTTGTTTACAATTTTTTCAACCTGTATAGATTGATCATATTTCGACATTGTACCAGGTACCAACAATTTTGTTCCAGCAATTTGTTGCACGATGATTTACTTCATTGGGTGTAAGAAATAAATAGCTGGTTGTTTCGACAGTGTAATAAAACCAATTTAAAAGTAATAATTCATCTTTGGTGATCTACGCACTTGGGGTTATTACGGTAGCTACCACTGGCGGCTCGTACCCACGAAACAGGTGAAGTGCTCGTATCTTTTACTGTACAGCAGTTCACCTGTTTCGTGGGCACGAGCCGCAAGTGTATTACGGTCGCTACTGTGTTGATGAAATTTTCTGAAAGTTACATAGTAGATGCTGTGGATAGCTTTGTATTTGAATTTTAATTTTTTTTCAATAGGATATTGTTATTTTGATATTGAAAAGCTGGTAATATTATTTAGTATTATTGAAATTGTATCCTATCATATTATAAAATCGACAATACCTTTACTGCTAAAGTAGTGAATCAACGTGTCTAGTTTTTTTACTTTTTTGTTAGCTTGGAGTGTAGCCTAAAACATTTATTCAGTGTTTGATAGCGGGGATAACATAACCTCAAATTCTTGTGAAATATTCCACATTCCTGTGCTTTTTAACGGTAACTGATGACGTGCCGTGAATTTTTTACACAAATTTGTAATAGTCCGTTCATTATACTTGTGTCCACCTTACATACAATGTAACCTGTTTTTTCTTCTTGAATATTTTTCTTCTGCTTCTTCTTCAATTCTTCTGCTTCTTCTGTTTCTCTGCTGCTTCTTCTTCTTTTTTCCTTCCTCTTTTCTTTGTTTTCATTTTCTTCTTCGGCTTCGGTTTTTCTGCATTCTTTTTTCCATGTGTTATTGGTGTCATTTGCTATTTTTCATGTATTTTCTCGTCTTCTCATTTTTTTCTTATCACGATAGAATCTTGCAGGTATTATATTACGATTGTAAAGTTTTAGTTTTTTAAGGGGAAATTGTAATGTATACTTCAAGCATTCATTTGCTCACATAACACGTTTTCATAACTCATTTCATCATATTTTCAATAATTTGAACTATGAGATTGAACTTCAACTAATTATGAGTTGAAATTCAATTTCATTGAAGAATTCAAGATCATTGCATCGAATTACAATTTACAAATGATAATAATGATTATATTCAATAACAACATATTCACTCCCTGAGTACGTTCTAGGATACAATCTAAATTTTTTTTGTTTGGAATGAAGCTCTGCAGAAGGAGGAGAATGAGGAATAAAAGAAGAAAAGAAGGAGGAGAAGAAAAATAAGAGGTTGAAGAAGAAGAAGACCGGAAAGAATAGAAAAGATGAATATCCCTATGAAGCATGAATATTGTCACCTAATGTTGTTGAAGAATATGAGAATATTTGTGTAGGAAGAAGAAGAAGAAGAAGAAGAAGAAGAAGAAGAAGAAGAAGAAGAAGAAGAAGAAGAAGAAGAAGAAGAAGAAGAAGAAGAAGAAGAAGAAGAAGAAGAAGAAGAAGAAGAAGAAGAAGAAGAAGAAGAAGAAGAAGAAGAAGAAGAAGAAGAAGAAGAAGAAGAAGAAGAAGAAGAAGAAGAAGAAGAAGAAGAAGAAGAAGAAGAAGAAGAAGAAGAAGAAGAAGAAGAAGAAGAAGAAGAAGAAGAAGAAGAAGAAGAAGAAGAAGAAGAAGAAGAAGAAGAAGAAGAAGAAGAAGAAGAAGAAGAAGAAGAAGAAGAAGAAGAAGAAGAAATGAACTTGAATGATTGAATAGAAACTAGGAATATTGATGTACTGTATTGGGTCTGACTTTGGTCTCGCCGAATTAGTGCGCGCATAGTTTTTGAGCGCAGAGAATATTTTCACAGGCGTGACTGTTGGGACCTTCAAGTGGAGGCATAAGCAGATAAACTACAATCCATAATTATTATTATGCACGTGTCTACAGTCTAGACTCTAGAAGACTAATCCTAATGTATAATCTAGTCTAATGCTGATTCAAAATAGTTCATGTATTGGGATTTTGGCTATAGCAGACATAGTATTTTCTCCTTAGCTCATCGACGTTTGTACTTTGTACACCTTTTAATTCATTCCTATCTTTTAAATATTATTTTCTCCTCTTTTCCATATATTTTTTTATTTATTCTTCTCCTTCTTCATCTTCTTCATACATTTACTTTATTTTATTTTCTATTCTTTTGTTTTCTTTCCCATCTTTTCAATCTTCTTTCTATTCCTCTTTTCCATATTCGTCATCTTCATCTTCTCCTTCTTTCTTTCCTCAAAATTAGTTTATTCTATTAGTTTATTGACTTATTCTTTTTTCCTTTTCTACTTGTTTTCTCTAATTTCTTCTATTCTCATAGTTTATTCTTATTTTTCGTCTACTGCACCCCTACATTTGTCCATTTCCTAATACTCGATACTCCTTTTCTATATATTAATAGTTTTCAGCTTCTCTCTCCTACTAAGTCACCAAGTTTTTCTATAAAGGTTCATAAGATTATGTATCCTATCACTCCAACTTCTCTTTATAACCAGATTCTCTTCTTCTTCATCTTGTTTTGATTTTTATACTCCTTCTATTCTCACCCCCTATATTTCTTGTTCCTTCTCCTTTCTTTCTCTTCAACTGCTTCTTCACCATCTCCTTCTTCTCACCTCCATATATTATGCTCTTCTTATATTTTCCTCTTCCCTATTATCTTCTCTTTCTTCGATATATATATTTCCCTCTTTCTTTCTACCCCCTTCTTCTTAATGTTTTGCCTCTAATGAATGAATTTCTGTTTCTTAGACACTTTTTTACTAGGCCATCTCTTTCACATTCTCTATCCTCTATTTTCTTGTCTTCTTTTCTCCTTCTTCTCCTTCTAATGCTTCTTTCCCTTCTAATCCATCTCCTCCTTTTCTTGTTGTTGTTGTTGTTGTTGTTGTTGTTGTTGTTGTTGTTGTTGTTGTTGTTGTTGTTCTTCTTCTTCTTCTTCTTCTTCTTCTTCTTCTTCTTCTTCTTCTTCTTCTTCTTCTTCTTCTTCTTCTTCTTCTTCTTCTTCTTCTTACTCTTCTTCTTCTTCTCCTTCCTCCTCCCTTCTCTTTTTGTGAACAATGGGTTTCGATCTCATTCTCCACACAACATTGACCTTGAACTCAGGCTGAGTTTAGGACATACATCAAAGTCGAACCAAAAATAACACACTGCTACATATTTCTGAACAAAATATTTGGGCACGGCATATTCCGCACCTATACCTTTAGTTCCAGTATTATACCTTTAAATATCTCGTATTATACCTGTATATATCCAGAATAATATATTTGTAGTGTAGTTTTATGTATACCTTTATAGTTCCAGTATTATACCTCGGAATATCTAGTATTATACCTGCATATATCTAGAATAATATCTTTGTAATGTAGTTTCATGTATACTTGTCCTATTGTGGGAGGGTATTATTATTACTGAATATGTATATGGTTAGAGTATTGTGAAAAGGAATATAATCAATAGGTATTCCAGTGTCATAGAGGTCAATGTCTGAGAAGAACTGTAACGAATATTTGATTCACTGGTGGCAACAGATGAAGTGCCCGTATCTTTTACTGTACAGCACTTCACCTGTTCCGTGGGCACGAGCCGACAGTGATGGATTTTGATTTTGAAGGGAGAGGAAATAGTGATCACCAAAATGACCTAAAAAGAATTGAAAAAGTTGGATAAATTGAAGACTACATAAGGGATGAATGAAACATTTGGAAGTGATTTAATAATTGTTGTACGAAGGTGATTTGATGGTCGGTGACATAGGGTATCATAAAAAACTTGAACGTTTTAGTCAATTTTGACATTATAAATGTGTCCCGCCGTCTTTGATTCGCATACATCAATTGAAGACTGCATACGAGACGAGTAATTCAGACAATACTTTGTTTATATATTCTGTAGTAATATATTATACGAGTATTAATATAGATCTGGCGGCTAGTGCCCACGAAATAGGTGAAGTGCCCGTATCTTCTACTGTACAGCATTTCACCTGTTTCGTGGGCACGAGCCGCCAGTGATATAATTATATACTGTAGTAATATATATTAAAACTGTAAATAATGACCCTTTTTTCGAAAAATATTTTTGTTTTACACTATTTTTGAAAAACGCGTACTTGTAATTATTGAAAGTTTTAACGAATACTACTGTATTAAGAGAAAATAATTAATATATATTACTATAGATTGTAATGAAGGAAAAGAGTAGGACTATCCATTTGTCGTTCTACTCACATCTCTTAGGTTTTTCTAGAATTATCTGTGAGTCTAGATAAGAACTAAGTACGTTTTTTGGGCGTGTACTATAGGTCCTAGAACACAAAGCGAGAAACAAACACGACTAACTACCAGCTATGATAATATAGTTTGTCCAAACAGACAAGACCCTCTGGCAAGATGGGAAAATGACTCCAGCTCGGTCAATATTGCTTCAAACATGACAAATTTGGTTTCAAATTGTAGAGAAATTCTTATCTATAATTAGAGACCAAATTAAAAAGTTTTTGACCCAATATTGTCCGAGCTGAAGTTATTTTCCCATCTTGCCAGAATGTCTTCATTGATTGGACAGACTATAGGAGCAGCTTTTGACTGTTGTGACCGTAAAAAGTGGGAGGAGAAGAAGGAGAAAGGAAGAAGAAGAAGAAGAGAAGAGGAAGAAGAAGAAGAAGGAAGAAGAAGAAGAAGAAGAAGAAGAAGAAGAAGAAGAAGAAGAAGAAGAAGAAGAAGAAGAAGAAGAAGAAGAAGAAGAAGAGAAGGAAGAAGAAGAAGAAGAAGAAGAGAAGAAGAAGAAGAAGAAGAAGGAAGAAGAAGAAGAAGAAGAAGAAGAAGAAGAAGAAGAAGAAGAAGAAGAAGAAGAAGAAGAAGAAGAAGAAGAAGAAGAAGAAGAAGAAGAAGAAGAAGAAGAAGAAGAAGAAGAAGAAGAAGAAGAAGAAGAAGAAGAAGAAGAAGAAGGAGAAGGAGAAGGAGAAGGAGAAGGAGAAGGAGAAGGAGAAGGAGAAGGAGAAGGAGAAGGAGAAGGAGAAGAGGAGGAAGAGGAAGAGGAAGAGGAAGAGGAAGAGGAAGAAGAAGAAGAAGAAGAAGAAGAAGAAGAAGAAGGGGGGATGAAGAAGAAGAAGGGGAGGTGGAAGAAGAAGAAGAAGAAGGGGGGATGAAGAAGAAGA
The DNA here is from genome assembly GCA_017141385.1 of Sogatella furcifera. NCBI lineage: Eukaryota > Metazoa > Arthropoda > Insecta > Hemiptera > Delphacidae > Sogatella > Sogatella furcifera. Next base: position 27,404,260 of record CM029555.1, on the reverse strand, counting down.
AGGGGAGGTGGAAGAAGAAGAAGAAGAAGAAGAAGAAGAGGAAGAAGAAGAAGAAGAAGAAGAAAAAGTAGAAGTAGGAAAAGATGAAGAAAAAATAGTACTGTAGAATGAAAAAGGACCTGGCCGAAACTGTACGTTGATTACGATAG
>CM029555.1:26044015-26068229 GCA_017141385.1 Sogatella furcifera | reverse complement strand
TGAAAAATTGAAAAAATTTAAGAAATATGTATTTCTTATATTGAACCAATAGTGTAATTAGATTTATGTTTAATTTTAGAATCTAGGATTTAAGATCGTAAATGCTGTACTCTACTTGAATAAAAGTGAATAATCTAATCTAATCTCTCTCTCTCTCTCTCTCTCTTCGTCATTCTTTCTCTTTTTCCTCTTTCAGACTTCAGGAGCCTCTTTCAGGCTCCTGTTCGTAGGAGCTACGAAGGTGGTGTTTTCGGGCTTCCACTACTTCTTTTTTCTTTCTATTCTCCATTTTTTCCCCTCCTTATTGATCTCTTCCTTACATTTTTCTCTGTCTCTCATTTCCTCAAACATCTCCTCAGCTCTCTTACATCAAACTTTCATGTTTTGTATACTAAGATGTTTTTCACTTATCAATGTTAGGTGGAAAAACATCAATCTTTTTTCTTTCGATACCCCATCCTACATAATTGATGAATTTAGAATTTGAAACAACAATTAAAATCTATTGTAACTGGAATCAAATTTGTCCTGCCTAGGTTGACAAGAACCAAAACCACCATTAGAAATGCACCTTCCTGTAACACACTGTCATGTCCTGTATACTGTCAAGCGTGAACTATACAGGAACCTTATTTCCTATCCAATTAACTACTTCCGATTTCCCCCACCCATTTGTTAGGCTCAGGTGACGCATTCATTGCAGCAATTACATGTAGTTTCAGGTTTAATAATATAACGGTACTCTAGTCCTAGTGCATGATAAATAAATATAATTTTATTGCCATTTAACTAATAGTTACTTACAGACAACGTCAATCAGTCAATAAGGATGGTTCCTTGACGATAACCATGGTGCACAGTATTTATATAAAAAACGTAGATTTTCACAATATTCAATTTGGAGTATTTAACAGAATCTGGGAATTAAGACGTTTTGGACAATTATTGTCTGTGTTTTATCCATTAAGTAATGTGTTTCGTCAAATAAATGAATATGAATATGAAGCCTATTTCTATAGTTGTCAAAATGTGATCTGTGGGGTGTTTGAAACCGTGGTCCTTGAACCATTTATAAATAATTAAGAATTGTAAAAATTATTCAATTAAAGTATTAACATGTCGATAAATTTATAAGCTTACCAACGGTCATACCTTGGTACTAAAACGTCATACCTAAAGTATACTTTATGAACTCAAGCCTACTTTATGTACAAAATATAAAAATTACCATAAATAATAATAATAATAATAATAATAATAATAATAATAATAATAATAATAATAATAATAATAATAATAATAAATAATACTATAGTTTATTGCTATTACAGGTAAACTATATATACAAGACAAGATACGTACTATAACCTATGTCTACCTGTAACCCGCATCTTAAGAATTTGATGTTTGACTATATGAGAATAATGTACTATTTTTGCACCATTTTGTACCACCAAATGAAAATTTTGTTAACGTTCCAGAACCAAGATATTTTGAAAATAAAGTGCGGGTTACAGGTGGACACCCCTACCCGCATTTGTGATTTTTCAAAATTTGAAGATGCCATAATAATTACTATTTTTGCACCTTTTTGTACCACCAATTAAAAATTTTGTTAACGTACCAGAACCGAGATATTTGGAAAGTAAAGTGCGGGTTACAGGTGGACACCCCTACCCGCATATGGAATTTCTCCAATCTAATTATACCAAATTAATGTACTATTTTTGCACCTTTTTGTACCACCGATTAAAAATTTTGTTAACTTACCAGAACCGAGATATTTGGAAAATAAAGTGCGGGTTACAGGTGGACACCCCTACCCGCATATTGAATTTCTCAAATCTAATTATACCAAATTAATGTACTATTTTTGCACCTTTTTGTACCACCAATTAAAAATTTTGTTAACGTACCAGAACCGAGATATTTGGGAAAATAAAGTGCGGGTTACAGGGTGACACCCCTACCCGCATATGGAATTTCTCCAATCTAATTATACCAAATTAATTTACTATTTTTGCACCTTTTTGTACCACCGATTAAAAAATTTGTTAACCTACCACAACCGAGATATTTAAATAAAGTGTGGGTGAGGGGGGAGAAAAAAAATTCTCAATAACATCTCCATTATTGATTTTAAATCAAATCTGACTGAAGCATTATTTTCTACGACCTTTGTAGCATGAGAAACGGATGTTAGATGAAGATTTATTACGACAAAGAGGTAAGGAAGATGTAATTAGAAAATGGTGATTAGAGGTGGATATTTGAGGCCTATAACAACTTACCCTTGAATAAATATTGGATTATTTCGATGCTAGAATGTCATACCTTCTCAACTATCAAGAAGCATCGAAAAAGATTTTTGTTACCAGCTTATACCAGAGATATATGCAAAATCGTGGTAAGGATGGGCGGGGGTAGGTGAAACATCGAAAATCTTCTATAACTTTCTCAATATTGGATTTTTTTCGAATCTGTCAATGCCAGAATATTAAACTCAATCTCTACTATCGATGAGCATCAAAATAGATTTATGTTACCAGCTTAATCCAGAGATATATGCAAAATAGTTATTTAACTGGACAAGGGGGTGGTGAAACATCGAAAATCTTCTATAACTTCATCAATTTTCGATTTTTTCAAATCTGTCGATGCCAGAATGTTGACCTCCGTCTCTACTATCGAGAGGCATCGAGAAAGAATTTTGTTACCAGCTCAATCCAGAGATATGCAAAATCTTGACATTACTGGGCAGGGGTAGGTGAAACATCGAAAATATTCTATAACTTTATGAATTCTAAAATTTTTTTTTAATCTGTCAATGCCAGAATGTTACACTACTTCCCTACTATCGATAAGCATCGAGAATGATTTTTGTTACCACCTTAATCCAGAGATATATGCAAATTTCTTATATCTATGGATGGGGGGGTAGGTAAAACATCGAAAAACTTCTATAACTTTATGAATTTTAATTTTTTTTCGAATCTGTCAATGCCAGACTGTAACACTACTTCTCTATCTAAAAGCATCAAGAATGATTTTTGTTACCACCTTAATCCAGAGATATATGCAAAATAGTTATTTAACTGGACAAGGGGGTAGGTGAAACATCGGAAATCTTCTATAACTTTATGAATTTTAAATTTTTTTGAATCTGTCAATGCCAGAATGTTACACTACATCCCTACTATCGATAAGCATCAAGAATGATTTTTGTTACCACCTTAATCCAGAGATATATGAAAAAAAGTTATATAACTGGACAAGGGGGTAGGTGAAACATCGAAAATCTTCTATAACTTTATCAATTTTCGATTTTTTTCAAATCTGTCGATGCCAGAATGTTGACCTCCGTCTCTACTATCGAGAGGCATCGAGAAAGAATTTTGTTACCAGCTTAATCCAGAGATATATGCAAATTTCTTATATCTATGGATGGGGGGGTAGGTAAAACATCGAAAATCTTCTATAACTTTATGAATTTTAAATCTGTCAATGCCAGAATGTTACACTACTTCCCTACTATCGATAAGCATCGAGAATGATTTTTGTTACCACCTTAATCCAGAGATATATGCAAATTTCTTATATCTATGGATGGGGGGGTAGGTAAAACATCGAAAATCTTCTATAACTTTATGAATTTTAAATTTTTTTTTGAATCTGTCAATGCCAGAATGTTACACTTTTTCCCTACTATCGATAAGCATCAAGAATGATTTTTGTTACCACCTTAATCCAGAGATATATGCAAAAAAGTTATATAGCATGACGGGGGGGTAGGTGAAACATCGAAAATCTTCTATAACTTTATCAATTTTCGATTTTTTCAAATCTGTCGATGCCAGAATGTTGACCTCCGTCTCTACTATCGAGAGGCATCGAGAAAGAATTTTGTTACCAGCTTAATCCAGAGATATATGCAAAATCTTGACATTACTGGGCGGGGGGTAGGTGAAACATCGAAAATCTTCTATAACTTTATGAATTTTAAATTTTTTTTAATCTGTCAATGCCAGAATGTTACACTACTTCCCTACTATCGATAAGCATCGAGAATGATTTTTGTTACCACCTTAATCCAGAGATATATGCAAATTTCTTATATCTATGGATGGGGGGGTAGGTAAAACATCGAAAAACTTCTATAACTTTATGAATTTTAAATTTTTTTCGAATCTGTCAATGCCAGACTGTAACACTACTTCTCTACTATCGTAAAGCATCAATAATGATTTTTGTTACCACCTTAATCCAGAGATATATGCAAAATAGTTATATAATAGGACGGGGGGGTAGGTGAAACATCGAAAATCTTCTATAACTTTATGAATTTTAAATTTTTTTCGAATCTGTCAATGCCAGAATGTTACACTACATCCCTACTATCGATAAGCATCAAGAATGATTTTTGTTACCACCTTAATCCAGAGATATATGAAAAAAAGTTATATAACTGGACAAGGGGGGTAGGTGAAACATCGAAAATCTTCTATAACTTTATCAATTTTCGATTTTTTTCAAATCTGTCGATGCCAGAATGTTGACCTCCGTCTCTACTATCGAGAGGCATCGAGAAAGAATTTTTACCACCTTAATCCAGAGATATATGCAAATTTCTTATATCTATGGATGGAGGGTAGATAAAACATCAAAAATCTTCTATAACTTTATCAATTTTAAATTTTTTTCAAATCTATCAATGCCAGACTGTAACACTACTTCTCTACTATCGTAAAGCATCAAGAATGATTTTGTTACCACCTTAATTCAGAGATATATGCAAAATAGTTATATAACTGGACAAGGGGGGTAGGTGAAACATCGAAAATCTTCTATAACTTTATCAATTTTCGATTTTTTTCAAATCTGTCGATGCCAGAATGTTGACCTCCGTTTCTACTATCGAGAGGCATCGAGAAAGAATTTTGTTACCAGCTTAATCCAGAGATATATGCAAAATCCTGACATTACTGGGCGGGGGGTAGGTGAAACATCGAAAATCTTCTATAACTTTATGAATTTTAAATTTTTTTTTGAATCTGTCAATGCCAGAATGTTACACTACTTCCCTACTATCGATAAGCATCGAGAATGATTTTTGTTACCACCTTAATCCAGAGATATATGCAAATTTCTTATATCTATTGATGGGGGTAGTAAAATCGAAAATCTTCTATAACTTTATCAATTTTAAATTTTTCGAATCTGTCAATGCCAGAATGTTAACCTCCGTCTCTACTATCGAGAGGCATCAAGAATGATTTTTGTTACCACCTTTATCCAGAGATATATGCAGAGTTAATATACCAGCGGGCGGGGGGTTGGTCGAAATTTTCTATATTTTTTTCAATCTCACATTTCTTCCAAATCCGACTACTCCATGATGATCTACGATTTTTGTACCATCAGAAATGATGATTAGCTAAAGTTTTACCACAATCATCAGTAATACTTTTGGGATTTGCGGGTTACAGGTGCACACAGGTAAAGCAAGTCACCCTTTTAATTAAAATCGAAATCTTCTCATATCAGAACATTTTATCGTTCCTGCAATGTGTAGTTTCATGTTCCATATCTAAATAAAATAATATAAATATTGGTAGGCTATAATTGCGACTTCACAAAAAAGATACGGTAGTAATCTTATCACTTTAAACAGTTGAAAATATTAAGATCTGGAAATGTGTCTGCATAAGTATTAAGCCAGTGCGTAGAGAACATATTGATGGAATGTGCAGTTAATGGCCTAATTTTTAGTCTAGTATATCATACAATGTATACACAAATTTAAAAATATAAGGAACTAGATTTGGGGATGTGGTTATCAAATCACGTAAATAATTTCTCAGGTATGTATTTGAGTAGTAACCAAGAATTAGTTCAAATCAAGGAACAACAAAAGAGCGTAGGCTTCAATAAATATTATATACAGAACTATAAATGCTGTTTTTGATTACATGAATATCGTAATCTAATGCTTCTGTGTACAAATAATTATAAATATTATTCAAATACTATGTCTATCATTCATACATATTAAACAAGATTGAAGTGGAACTGAACGTATAATTCAAATAGAGTAGTTAAATCTATTAGGCTCAGTTCAACCTGGAGAGATTTTAACAGAGTGTTCTCTCTCAGAGGGCTCTCTTTATTCTCAGAAACAAGTCCTGACGTATACTAAATCGTATAATACAGTATTCTGAATACAATAGACAATGGTAGATATCAACAGCTATCAATAAATATGATACTCTAAGAAATCTAAATGACAATAGAGAATAATGACAGAAAGAATAAGAACATAGGCTACAATGAACAAAGTATGAGTTAACGATTGGTTCAAAATACATCATGCACAATTAGCTTGTTGGGGATTGAAATTTAAATTATTCACAGACCATGGAATGAGGATCAAACACTCAGTAATAATTAATTAGCTCACCAAATTGTAATTAACACTGAATTAGCTTCTTACATTAATATTATTGACTTATTCTTCATTAGAATCAATTTATTTATTTCAATAACGTTTTACATGACAACTTGAGCTGTTGGCTTTATTACAAATTATATTACATATACATTAATGTTATACTGTATTACATTACATATTTTTCTATCATTGCATTATACAAACTCCTGATTTCATGTGCCACAATGCACTTCATGATGAAGCCTAAATTTCATGAGAAGACGAAACCAAGATAAATCAGGATATTCAAATATCAGTGAATAATCTACTATTTTTCACTTGGACACATCCTATCAGATATTTAATTCTAATTTGGGAGATAGTCAAGTACCTTATAGTGAAAGTTTTTGTGTCTCAATTTGTTTAGTTTTTGTGTCTCAATTATGGTGAGTGCCAACATTTTCGTTTTGTTCTCTAACTCAAAATGTCAGTAGTTATATTTTTCTTAACCGAGGCCTTGATCTAGTTTAGCATATTAAAAATAAAACAGTAATTTATAACATTTGATAAAACATTAATAATTGATAAAACATCTTGATATTTCAACTGTTGAAATACTTTAATTTTTCAGAAAATTCTCATTTGTGTTACAAGTTGATCCTTTAAAAACGAATTATCAAAAGAGTAATCCACTTTACAAATCTACAAAACTGTCATCAACATGAATATCTGACAAGATTATTTCGAGAAAATTACAACAATGTTATCTGAAATTCATAAATTCTCTGAAAAATTTGAATAAAAAATGTTGGAAAGAATATATTTAATCGTGAATATTAATTATTCACCTTTTGTGATTTAACAAGCAATTTCACCTCAAATTATATAATAATTTTGCAATAACATCACAATTTTAAAGCCTGCCGGATTTAACGTATTTTTTTATGCTAGGCGCTACATAATATGCAGTCCCGCATTACATTAAAAACTCTCGTTACGATCATCTTCTTTCTATCCACATTGAAAGGTATATTTCACTGATGATTCAATTCTTTGAATACTCCAACAGTAACAGAAGAAACTATAATCGATCAGTTTTTCAGTTGATAAATTTCACATTCTGATGGGTAGGCTAATTACCTAATCAACTTTTTTTCCTCAATCCAATTGTATCCCATTGAGTGAATATGCATGAATTTGTTATTTATGACGAATTAGTATTATCAATGTTATTAGAATCCAGTGGACACATTCTAACAACTTTTATCTATGAAAGTGACATTGTGGTCATCCTCATCAAATAAAAAGACAAGATAATGTAAACCATGGATTTATTGAAAATCAAGATAATCAGCATCAGAGAAGAAGATTTTCGATGTTTCACCTACCCCCCGCCCAGTAATGTCAAGATTTTGCATATATCTCTGGATTAAACTGGTAACAAAATTCTTTCTCGATGCCTCTCGATAGTAGAGACGGAGGTCAACATTCTGGCATCGACAGATTTGAAAAAATCGAAAATTGATAAAGTTATAGAAGATTTTCGATGTTTCACCTACCCCTTGTCCAGTTATATAACTATTTTGCATATATTCTGGATTAAGGTGGTAACAAAATCATTCTTGATGCTTTACGATAGTAGAGAAGTAGTGTTACAGTCTGGCATTGACAGATTCGAAAAAAATTAAAATTGATAAAGTTATAGAAGATTTTCGATGTTTTCCCCCCCCATCCATAGATATAAGAAATTTGTATATATCTCTGGATTAAGGTGGTAAAAAATCATTCTCGATGCTTATCGATAGTAGGGAAGTAGTGTAACATTCTGGCGTTGACAGATTCGAAAAAAATTTAAAATTCATAAAGTTATAGAAGATTTTCGATGTTTCACCTACCCCCCCCCCACCCACACGTCATATCATATAACTATTTTGCATATATCTCTGGATTAAGGTGGTAACAAAAATCATTCTTGATGCTTATCGATAGTAGGGAAGTAGTGTAACATTCTGGCATTGACAGATTCGAAAAAATTTAAAATTCATAAAGTTATAGAAGATTTTCGATGTTTACCCCCCATCCATAGATATAAAGAAATTTGCATATATCTCTGGATTAAGGTGGTAACAAAAATCATTCTCGATGCTTATCGATAGTAGGAACATTCTGGCATTGACAGATTCAAAAAAATTTAAAATTCATAAAGTTATAGAAGATTTTCGATGTTTCACCTACCCCCGCCCAGTAATGTCAGGATTTTGCATATATCTCTGGGATTAAGCTGGTAACAAAATTCTTTCTCGATGCCTCTCGATAGTAGAAACGGAGGTCAACATTCTGGCATCGACAGATTTGAAAAAAATCGAAAATTGATAAAGTTATAGAAGATTTTCGATGTTTCACCTACCCCCCTTGTCCAGTTATATAACTATTTTGCATATATCTCTGGATTAAGGTGGTAACAAAAATCATTCTTGATGCTTATCGATAGTAGGGAAGTAGTGTAACATTCTGGCATTGACAGATTCGAAAAAAATTTAAAATTCATAAAGTTATAGAAGATTTTCGATGTTTCACCTACCCCCCCGTCATATTATATAACTATTTTGCATATATCTCTGGATTAAGGTGGTAACAAAAATCATTCTTGATGCTTTACGATAGTAGAGGAGTAGTGTTACAGTCTGGCATTGACAGATTCGAAAAAAATTTAAAATTGATAAAGTTATAGAAGATTTTCGATGTTTTACCTACCCCCCCATCCAAAGATATAAGAAATTTGCATATATCTCTGGATTAAGGTGGTAACAAAAATCATTCTCGATGCTTATCGATAGTAGGGAAGTAGTGTAACATTCTGGCATTGACAGATTCAAAAGAAATTTAAAATTCATAAAGTTATAGAAGATTTTCGATGTTTTACCTACCCCCCCATCCAAAGATATAAGAAATTTGCATATATCTCTGGATTAAGGTGGTAACAAAAATCATTCTCGATGCTTATCGATAGTAGGGAAGTAGTGTAACATTCTGGCATTGACAGATTCAAAAAAAATTTAAAATTCATAAAGTTATAGAAGATTTTCGATGTTTTACTCCCCATCCTTAGATATAAGAAATTTGCATATATCTCTGGATTAAGGTGGTAACAGAAATCATTCTCGATGCTTATCGTTACATTAAAGTAATGTAACATTCTGGCGTTGACAGATTCGGAAAAATTCAAAATTCATAAAGTTATAGAAGATTTTCGATGTTTCACCTACCCCCCGTCCTGCTATATAACTATTTTGCATATATCTCTGGATTAAGGTGGTAACAAAAATCATTCTTGATGCTTATCGATAGTAGGGAAGTAGTGTAACATTCTGGCATTGACAGATTCAAAAAAAATTTAAAATTCATAAAGTTATAGAAGATTTTCGATGTTTCACCTACCCCCCGCCCAGTAATGTCAAGATTTTGCATATATCTCTGGATTAAGCTGGTAACAAAATTCTTTCTCGATGCCTCTCGATAGTAGAGATGGAGGTCAACATTCTGGCATCGACAGATTTGAAAAAAATCGAAAATTGATAAAGTTATAGAAGATTTTCGATGTTTCACCTACCCCCCTTGTCCAGTTAAATAACTATTTTGCATATATCTCTGGATTAAGGTGGTAACATAAATCTATTTCGATGCTCATCGATAGTAGAGATTGAGTTTAATATTCTGGCATTGACAGATTCGAAAAAAAACCAATATTGAGAAAGTTATAGAAGATTTTCGATGTTTCACCTACCCCCCGCCCATCCATACCACGATTTTGCATATATCTCTGGTATAAGCTGGTAACAAAAATCTTTTTCGATGCTTCTTGATAGTTGAGAAGGGGTATGACATTCTAGCATCGAAATAATCCAATATTTATTCAAGGGTAAGTTGTTATAGGCCTACAAATATCCACCTCTAATCACCATTTTCTAATTACGCATCTTCCTTACCTCTTGTCGTAATAAATCTTCATCTAACATCCGTTTCTCATGCTACAAAGGTCGTAGAAAATAAGTCAGATTTGATTTAAAATCAATAATGGAGATGTTATTGAGAATTTCCCTTTTTTCCACCCCCTCACCCACACTTTATTCCCAAATATCTCGGTTCTGGTAGGTTAACAAAATTTTTAATCGGTGGTACAAAAAGGTGCAAAAATAGTAAATTAATTTGGTATAATTAGATTGGAGAAATTCCATATGCGGGTAGGGGTGTCCACCTGTAACCCGCACTTTATTTTCCAAATATCTCGGTTCTGGTACGTTAACAAAATTTTTAATTGGTGGTACAAAATGGTGCAAAAATAGTACATTAATTTGGTATAATTAGATTTGAGAAATTCAATATGCGGGTAGGGGTGTCCACCTGTAACCCGCACTTTATTTTCCAAATATCTCGGTTCTGGTAAGTTAACAAAATTTTTAATCGGTGGTACAAAAAGGTGCAAAAATAGTACATTAATTTGGTATAATTAGATTGGAGAAATTCCATATGCGGGTAGGGGTGTCCACCTGTAACCCGCACTTTATTTTCCAAATATCTCGGTTCTGGTATGTTAACAAAATTTTTAATTGGTGGTACAAAAAGGTGCAAAAATAGTACATTATTATGGCATCTTCAAATTTTGAAAAATCACAAATGCGGGTAGGGGTGTCCACCTGTAACCCGCACTTTATTTTTCAAATATCTTGGTTCTGGAACGTTAACAAAATTTTCATTTGGTGGTACAAAATGGTGCAAAAATAGTACATTATTCTCATATAGTCAAACATCACATTCTTAAGATGCGGGTTACAGGTAGACATAGGTCGTACTATAGAAGGCAGGATAAAAAGTGAAGGAAGGCTACAAAATGAACATGCCCTGTGTTTCCCCACTGCTTTATACTTATATAGATATACAGGGCGGTACAAAAAGCATAGATACTCGTGCAATATAAATATAATACATGTATAATACCATATATAGAATTATATGTATATATTTACGATTTCCCTATCAATTGGACACGCCTAATTTCCCGGAAAGCGCTGTCATGCTACTTACAGAAGGCTGGGGAGGTGGTCGGAGGTCACGCTTAACTTGACGTGAGCAATATCACGTAGCTAATGTAATCATAAGCGTGCAGAAGAGGATGACGAAACGGAGGGTTTCATGTGTTTTTTCAGAAAATGAAGTCAATATTGGCGGATGTTGGATTGAAGCTCTAGTTGACTGATCAAGGGAGGTACATAAGATAGTTTTCAAAAAAAAGAAAAGCCTACTATAATATAATAGTATAATTTTTTAATAATACTATAATTCTTTTATATATATATATATATATAGTACGAGTATATTCTGGTCGAGCAAAGAAGACATTCTGCCAAGATAGGAAAACGACTCCAGCTAGGTCGATATTGGACAAAGATTATAAATATAGTCTCAAATTGTATGAGAAATTCTGCTCTACAATTTAAAAACTAATTCATCAATATTGACCGAGCTTGAGTCATTTTCTCATCTCGCCAGAATGTCTTCTTCTCTCGACCAGACAATACTCCTGGAGCTGTATGAGTATAAAGTTGAAAATTTCCTTTCAAGAAGATATATAAATTTGATACATGATACGATGAAAAAATGACACGATACAAAAGTTCTTAATAATGATACAAAACTTTCAATTAAATTGTTTTATTTGATACATGTATCATATTATAACGACTTTGTATCTTCTTGAAGGAAAATTGAACCCAGGACACTCAGCACAAACTCGTTTTGGATTTACTTTTACTATTCATCAAAATTTTTCAAAAGACGTTGATCACATTAGCCTGTGTTTATACCTATAGGTAAGTGCATTAATTCATGTCAAATTATTGAATAAACATTCCAAAGCAATTTTAAAGCGCTCAACCCATAAACACTAAACACTACTCAACTGAATAAGCTAGTTTATTATGGCATTATAGAAAGAAAGGTTGGAAACATTTTTGAATCATTCCTTAGCGATCGTAGACAAATAGTGAGTATTGGACAAGAGAGATCACAGGTTAATGAAATAAAGTGCGGTGTGCCACAGGGGTCAGTTTTGGGGCCTTTATTATTTATTCTAATGATAAATGATTTGCCACTCTGTGTGAACACCAATTCCATACTCTATGCGGACGATGCGACGTTTTTTAATGTTAGCGCAGACTTTGATGCCCTTCAAACCATTGCTGAGAATAGCTTATCCCAGGTCTCAATTTGGTTCAGAGCTAATGGATTTTTGCTCAATGAGAGTAAACCCAAGAAAATCTTTTTAGTTTGAGAAATCCACCTGTGGAGAGCAATTTGGATGCTGGTAGCGTAAAGTTTTTGGGTGTTTAAATTGATAGAAAATTGACATGGGAGCCACATATTAAATATATCAGTGTTAAATTGTCCAGAGTTGTGTACTTGTTGAGAAACTTGATGAGCTACGTCCCCAATGCATATGTAAGGTATGCATACTTTGCGTTCTTTCAAAGCATAGTTTCATATGGGCTTCTACTCTGGGGAAATAGCGCACATATGCAGGATGTCCTTTTAATACAGAAAAAGGTTATAAGAATAATAACAAACTCTGACAGATTGGCTCACTGTAAACCATTATTTATTGAAACTAGGATATTGACCGTGATAAACCTTTACATATATATTGCTCTCACACACACAAAGAACAATCTACTATCTCATCATCACCTGAGAAGGAATATACACTCTCACAACACTAGTAGTAATGGAAATATTGATACACCTTTTTGCAGGCTGGGTAGATCGCGGAATAGCTATGATGTTGTTGGTGTAAGAATGTTCAATAAATTGCCACCAGAATTGATGACAGCCCCAATTCCAGTTTTTAAAAAAAAGTTGTACAGTTGGCTTATTAAAAATCCATTTTACTGTGTTAATGAGTTTTTTGAATCTCAAAATATTATTCTATGAGATATATGAGAATATTAAACCCTGATTATTGATACAAATGGTTCAAGTATTATAAGTACATATTTTTATATTATTATTTTTGTTGCTGTTATTATTATTATTATTATAATAATTATGACTACATTTTTATGGCTGTGATAATGTTTGACTTGTAGCTTAACTGATTGACGTTGTCTGTAACTGTAAAGTTGAATGGCAATAAAATTCTATTTATTTATTTATTTTAACTAATTCCTCTTTCAAAATTGAATACTTAATTTCAACCTATAAACTAACACAGATATATTTCAGCTCAGGTCACTAAAATAAAGAACGTTGAGCATTGTCAAATGAATCTAGACTGTATTTAAAACACATTAGCTCATCTTCATCTATCATAGTAACGTACAAAAGAGTTCAGCAATCTATCATACTATTTAGCATCACATGAAAGAGTTTAGCATTCCTCCATTGAAAAACAGAACTGTTCAAAAATCTCAATACACGAGGATAATGTTACAATAGAATCGCATAAATTTAATCCTTCAAAAGAACACTGATATGGCTATGAACACTCGCTATGAATACATCAAATAAAAACCTTTGTATTGTAGGCTAAAAAAGATAAAACACAGGCGATGTGGATCTAATATGGTATAGTCTGTCCAAGCAGAGAAGACATTCTGGAAAGATGGAGAAATTACTCCAGTTAAATCAATATTGTTTTAAAAATTATAAATTTGGTCTCAAATCGTAGAGCAGGTTGTTTTCTACAACGTGAGACCAAATTTATTATTTTTGAAAAAATGTTTTCCGAGCTGGAATCATTTTCCCATCTTGCCAGTATGTCTTCTTTGCTTGGACAGACTATATCCATATGACTTGTGTATATAGATATGTATAAAAACGTAGTATGAATGGAGACATGTTTTTTAAATGTATATAGGTATATCAAATGCAATGAATAATGATGAATTACGGGTGAAGGCATTATTCATACATAATAAGTCAAGCCAGCTATCCTGATTAGATGAATGGCAGTAACGTGACAATAAGTTGATTTGCGTGACCTGGTTTCAAAATGGCGACGGTTCATTCATTCATTTATTCATCCCTCACAGGATGCATGAATTTATGACCATGGGACGGATCTATTTCTAGTCTTTGTTCAGGTATTATCGGTGTGTTGACAGGTAAAATGAAAAATGTATGAATGAATGAAATTATATTTTGTGAATTTCAAACGGTAAGAATCACAAGGAAATTACAAATGAAACTATATTGTTTGGAAAAATTAATGTATTTGAATTCACAGAAAAATCCTACATTTGAAAAATAGATTCAAAAGCCGTACAAGATTTTGGAAAGAAAGCATAGAAGTCAGCTATTTGAATTATTTTTCTTTTAGGGTGGAATATTTCATTTTATTTAATAAAGAAGAAATCATGTTTAAAACAGTATGTCCAAGGTTCAATTTCCTTACAAGTGAATAAAAAATTGATAAAAAATTTATTATTCAAGAGATATGTTTCAAAACGTTCTTACATTTACATTTTGATGTATCACATGGGCCTATACTACATTATTCTACAATTGTTGGTATCATTTAACTATAATATCACATTAAAATGAACCCTATGCATTGATACGTATAGTCTGTCCAAGCAAAGAAGAGCCTCTGGCAAGATGGGGAAATGACTTCATCTTGGTTAATATTTGTTCAAGAATTATAAATGTGGTCTAAATAGTAGATCAAATTGTTTTCTACAATTTGAGATTAAATTGATAATTTTTGAGCCACTATTGACCGAGCTTGAGTCATTCTCAAATCTTGCCAGAGGCTCTTCTTTGCTTGGACAGACTATACCTACTAATCTTAAATACGTGTAAACAAGGTGGCATTAACATTTTCCTGAGAAGAAATTAAAGAGTAGACAAACAGCTCAAACAAATTGAGAAATTAATCCTAAAAAAATTATAAATAGTTTGTAATTATCATTATTTGTAAATATAATTGTTTGTAATTTGTATTACAAATTGATACTTGATTCAATAAACAAGAACTGTAATTATCGATTATAATATATGATAAATGTCTTACTATACCCTGTTCACGATCACTTGAGACGAAATAATGAAATTTTTTGCATGTACAGGTTGCTATTTTTGTTTGAGCTTGAGAAAAAGCCAAGAACTGTGATAGACTACAGCTGTTCGACTGCGGCCGACCGTCGTATGAAGTAATACCTCCCTTTACCCGCACACACGCGCAATAAGTTTGTTCATTTCGTCTCAAGTGATCGTGAATAGGGTATAGACATTTTTCAGATAAAATTACCTTTCTAAATAATAATAGAACATGATTAAGCAGTAGACTGTAGAAATAGAATGCATTTCCCAATAGAAATAGTGAAGCAAGAGCTTGATTGAAATAGAACAATGTAACAATTTGCTAGTAATGAAGTGCATGTAACAATAATAAAAGTCTTTTCATTCTTTACACAGCTGGTTTGAAAAGCACGGCGGGGAAAACAAAAGATTTCGTCATTGGATATAAGTTACAAGCATAATGAAATTTCTTTAGATGTCACTGTGACACTGTCGTATCAGTAAGGGAAGTATTGAATTGGATAAAATGAACAAAAATACTCAATAAGTTCAACTGTATTTACGAGATATAACAAAAAGTGACTAAGATTTGAGACTAATTAATTGCATCAAAACGACAAGAATTTGGAATCACTTACTAGATTCGAGGCCAATTACATAAAAAAGAAGAGGATTTGGAATCAATTACAATATTTGAGACCAATTACATGAAAAAGAAGAGGATTTGGAATCAATTACAAGATTTGAGACTAATCACATTAAAACGACAAGAATTTTAAATCAACATCGTCAAAACTACGAAAAAATTCATCGAAAATAATAGAGAGGTCAATGAATTCTCAAAAACTATCAACATAGATATGCTTAATTTGAAATTTTCATCTAATTTACCAAATTTCAATTGAACATCGAAATCTGTAGAAATAGACTCTAGTTTTGTAGAGAGATTGAGTTTTGTTCTAAACTGATAGCCGAATAAAGTATGTTAGAAGACGTGCTCTAATATTCTGATTCATATCTTTAAATGCTAACAATACACCAAAAAATTTGGCCACCTCACGTTGAATATTGCAATTGTGCAATCTCCCAAAAAAACACCAGAAGATTTTTATTATCAAGCCTAAAGTAAAGATTTCTAAATCAAGACAAACTATAGTCTGTCCAAGCAAACAAGACATTCTGGCAAGGTGGGATATTGACTCCAGCTCGGTCAATATTGGTTCAAAAATGATTAATTTGGTCTCAAATTGTAGATCAGATTGTTTCCTACAATTTGAGACCAAATTTGGTTCAACTTTTGAACCAATATTGGCCGAACTGGAATAATTTTCCCATCTTCCCAGAATGTCTTCTTTTCTTGAACAAACTACTGAAAATTCTAAATGAAAAATGTACCTCACACAGTCTATGCAAGCAATTTTGCAAAAATTACAATCCCCAAGAAACTCCTAACGGCAGAATATTTGAAATGAGATTTTTGTGTGGAATGACAGAATATTCAAGATGGATTACAATTACAGCTCCGGTAAGACCACACAACGATTATCAACTACAACAACCGAGATTACGAATTGAAAATTACAAAGATTTCGTGTAATTACAAGAGAAAAGTATCTGACTTGTAACAATTGCGGGTGGAATGAGCTACGAAAATCTTAATAGTTTCAGAGTTTCTGTTTTGAAAATGGCATAATATGACACAATAGATTACCGTTTCTTTTTTTTGAAGGTTTTATAATGAAAATAATTGTTGAAGCCAAAAAAGTTAGCATTTTGTCACTGGCGGCTCATTCATTCAGCAGGTGAAGTGCCCGTATCTTTTACTGTACAGCACTTCGCCTGTTTCGTGGGCACGAGTCGCCAGTGGATATAATATACGTTCAAAAATATGAATTTTGAATATAAAATTATATTTGCCGGCCGGGTTGGCCGAGTGGTCTGGGGCGTTACAACCTTCAGTCCGCTAGCGCTACCCGGTCGTGGGTTCGAATCTCACCAGAGGCATGGTCGTTTATGCACCTCATAAATCAACCTCGCACACTCCATTACCCATGCAGAAGTAAATTTGAATACTTATATGGGCATCATCCTAAGCAAAAATCCATGGAATATCCAAATGGCTACAGTCCAAGTTTCTATGAAATTCAATGTCATTCCCTCTCGAATTTGAGTACAGTCAATCAACATGATTTTCATTGGAACTTTTAATGCATTTCAAATAAGCTAATAGTCATTTCAAACTGTTCCACTTCTCATCCAGACAGGTTAAATACCCCGACTAACTGCTTAGTAAGACATTTTCAGCAGACATAACAATCGTTTGGCATTTTATCAGCACTTGAAAATCGTTTGCAGCACTTTGCAATTGTTTCAATTAGTTTTCAGTGTTACTGGGTCAGGTAATTACTCACTGCACTAACCTTGTTACCAATTACAATGTAACGGAGGAACAGTAATTTAATTTGGGTTAATTTTCATCACTATTAATTATTTATTGTGCTTATTTTAGTTTTCCAGTAACAAAATCTCTGCTATATTGAATAAACCAAGATGTTCAATTCTATAGGATCAATGTATATTTTTTAAATTACTCAAATTTTAAAAATTCTTCCAAGTTACCACATTCTGGTCGAGCAAAGAAGACATTCCAGCAAGATGGAAAAATGATTCCAGCTCGGTCAATATTGATTCAAAATTTATTAATTTGATCTTTGGTAGAGAATAATTTTTTCTGTAATTTGAGATCAAATTTATATCACTATTGACTGAGCTGGAGTGATTTTCCCATTTTGCCAACTCTCCACCAGACTCTGCTATTGAATAAATTAAAATGATTATGATTGATAAAACTGTTTCTTTTTCCTCTAAATTAAAAAAAAAAACAAACCTCTAAATTACTATCAGTCTATGTGCATACAGTTAATGTTGGAACATTCTCTACTAAATAATAACAGATTTTCTACAATTTAGGAGAAATATGCCATCATTTCCTAACTTATTCTCTCAAGCATCTTACATTATTTAATTTTCCTTCCTTTATTTTTTTATCAAACATGCTCATAAAATATTGATATATTCTAAAAGAGAAAAATTGAGTTCTAGCTAGATAAGTAATTTGATTGATATAAATTATTGAATTATTATAGTTTTTATTAATTGATAAAAATGTATCTGCCTCAATGATGAATTTTGTTATTAACAAGGAGATTTACCTCCTTGGTTAATACGTTAATCTTAATAAAAACAATCCTCAATATATTGACTGATTTAATAGTTTATAAATACCGATGTAACTAGATACTATCAGCTTCAAGGCGTTTGTATGCCAACAATAATTGAGGCAGTAAATAATCAATTTTATTCATCAATGACAATTATTATTAATAATTTATGTTTCCGGCACGATTCATTCAGCAAAATAACTAACAACTGCATCAATTGGTTCGAAATTAATTTGATGCAGCCAGAGATAAGAATAGCAATAACTCAATTTCTTAATCTAGCTAGCAATAAACTTTTTAATGAACTGAAGAGAGTTAAGGAGATGGAAAGCGGAGATAATAGTACCTACTGTAATTCTATCATAATTTATGTTATTATGTTATTTATTCATTCAATTATTTAGCCCATTCTTGTCAATCATAAATTCTTATCATACATTATGCAGATTTATAAAAATTATAATACTGTATACGGTCATTGGGTTTAGTTAGAGAACAAGGTGCACTACATTATTTATTATTGTGAATTCAGTTGTATTATAGAATATAATCTCAAAAAAATAATTTATATTTATTAATTTTTAACTTTATCCTTCATTATTATTAACTTTATCCTTCAAACATATTTATTTATCAACAAATTACAATGACAACATAGTTGAGAAAACAACCACACAAGCCCAAATAATTTTTTACAACCCTGATGATAGGGTGAAATAACATTCACTGTACAAGATTTAATAAAAAAGGGAGTAACACAATTTTTAATACCTTTCATATAATAAGTAATATAATATATAAGTTTATATCATAATAAGTTTTAATCACAAAAGTTAATAACAATAATTGTGTTAACAACTCCTGTGTAAACGCAGCTTAATGGTGATTAAGATAATACCGGTATTGATAAAGTTGATACATGATGATGAGGCTAATAATAATAATAATATGTTGATGATTTTACAAAACATCAATGAGATTCTTAGCTTACAAACTAGGAAAATAATAATAATAATAATGGAAATCAATGTAAAATCAAAATCCTAAATCCAAGCATTGATAGAGAAACGCAAAAATCTAATCCAATTAAAAAAATATAAATAAATATTGGTTGATTCAAATTAGAAAAAGGCAATATAGAAAAGAGACAAGTTAAAAAAAGAGAGAAAATTAATTTTTAAAATATTTGAATAAAAAAGTGCATGAAAATTATTCTGGAAACTTGGAAAGGTGAGAGACATTCAACTTATCAAATTCAAGTTCTCGACACACATGATTCCTAACCTAACAAACTTTATGAAGTAAATAAATTATATCAGAATCTACAAATAAAACTTACAATGACAATGAAACGTATAAAAAAGCTTCATCTAGCGTGTTAAGATTTATTCAAAACTCAATAAATATAATAATAAGCTTTTTAGGGCAAATTTAAGGCTAAGATCGTTTAAACAACAAATTACTGTAGTTGAATAAGATTCAAATACTCATAATATGACTTAAAAATACTTTATTTTAAACTAGTAAATAGTTTATTTACACTATTTTCCATCTTCATAAAATAAATATTGACAATTTATGAGAATGTTAACGGATGTAAACATTGGAAGGAAGAACAGTTTGATGACCTGCGCGAAAAAATCTAACAGGTTGTAAACACGACATAACCTATAAAACGACTATTTTATTTTTCAAGAATGGAAGAGTTGTTTTGAAATAAGTTTTGATAAAGATTGAAAATTTCGAAAAGTAGAGTTTAAAGTGCAAAATTACTCACCCTGATAGAATAAAATAGTTGATTTAAAACACGAAAATATCACAAAAGTAACACAATTCACAACGTCAACACGCACGTTTGACTCTTGTCTGAAGACTGAAGGGAACGTTTCGTGCGGCGATGATTCGAACTACTAGGTACAGGCTCTCCCCACTACTCTGAATCCCTACCATACCAGAACTCCTGCGGTTCTAACTTGCAGCGGCCAATTTACAGGCTTTATTACAGGCTGCTCAGTTTCAATAGAAATTTGTTTTTATTTAAATTCGAAAAAATTGTATTAGTTATATAGACTATAGAGACTGTATAATCAGTCTTTATGATATAGACTATGACGTCATGAGATATAGGTAAGGTATAGTCTGACCAAGCAAAGAAGAGCCTCTGGCATGATGGGAAAATAACTCCAGCTTGGTCAATATTGTTTCAAAAATTATCAATTTGATCTCAAATTGTAGGAAACAATTTGATCTACAATTAGACCACATTTATAATTCTTGAATAAATATTGACCAAGCTGGAGTCATTTTCCCATCTTTCCAGAGGCTCTTCTTTGCTTGGACATACTATATCAATTAATTATAAATTGATATCAAGAGCCAGTGCCAAGAAATCTCTACCAGGGACTTTATCTGCCATATTTTCGGTCCAAACAGAGAAGACATCCTAGCAAGATGGGAAAATAACTCCAGCTCGGTCAATATTGGTTCAAAAAATATAAATTTGTCTTAAAATTGTAGGAAACATTCTAATCTACAATTTGATACCACAATTTTTAAACCAATATTGACCGAGCTGGAGTCATTTTCCCATTTTGCCAGAATGTCTTCTTTGCTTGGACATAGGTACTATAGATTGATAGTTGATTACTTAATTTGAACGAATAATTTGAACCTTGGGTTGGATGTTTATACAGTGCTAGGAAATATTACTAAAGCATGAATCATAAATCATTTTTAGTATTATCTTGTATTTGAAAATGTTTTTTTTAGTATCCTCTTGGTATAGAAGGAAGGGGATTTGCTATCCTATAGAGCTTGGAAAATACAAGAACATTCTGCTTTAATAATAAATCAAGGTAATTCAATTTTATTTTTTGTCAAACTTTTCTATGGTTTCAATAAACAGATAATATTTAAAAAAGAACCGTTCAGTTAGAATACTGAACCAATCACCTGCAAGGAAAATCCTAGAGGATTTTATAAAATTATAATATTATATCATTCCTCTATGATTTATCTAGAACTAGATGAATAAGATTAATCATCATTCGATTTGGCTATAGTCATTATGTATTTTCTACCATTAAAATCACATTGAATTCTCAAAGTATCCATAGAGTTTGGAATGGACTGATTGATAGAAATTGAAGCTCTTTTGAAAGTAATACTAATTCAAATAATACTGTTTGTGCCAGTCTGGTTAAAGTAAATTGATAAATAATAGTGTATTTGAATTTTAATATTTTACTGTAGTAGAGTACAATCTATATTTTATATTTCATTTTAGTATTGAATTAATGTACATATTATGTACTGTAACATACTGTGAATTATAAAGTAGTTTTTGTAGTTAATTATAAATTAATTATAACTATAGTAATTTTTTATTAAATATAATTATAAAGTAATTTGTTAATGTAATACACAGAATATGTCCAGTAATAATTGGAAATAGCAATTATTACAATTTAAAAACTACCGGTACTTATCACCTGTCATTCTCGAGACTATACTTTGAAAACAAGAAAAAATTGTTTAGAAAAACATAATAATATAAAGAACACTCAAACATGTTTACAGTAGCATTTCTGTATTTGAAGCTTTATCACTTTGAAGTTCAAGATCATCTTAACACGATCGCTCATTTCCTATTGAAACTGTCCTTCCTCTGCCTTTTAAGTAGTTAATGTCGTGCTAATTTAGCATGAACATCATCCACATTGAATGAGCTCTATTGTGAGCGTGGTTCATGAATCATGAGACTCAATTACTATTGCAGACTTGAAGTACGATTAGTGTTTAAAAGCTACTGTACTGAGTGACGTTTGGCAGTATTGAATGACTTGTAAGATTGATTCAAATTTCGTATTAAAGTTTAATTACTTAATTTTAATTTCTTGAAGTTCAATTACTTATTTTTAATTTCTTGAAGTTTAATTACTTGAATTTTTGTTTTATTAACGAGATTCAATTAATTAAAGAGAGCAGATCCATGTTTTTATTCCTTCAATGCATACAAACTCCAGTGGCAGATTCAAACTTTGAAGAGCCTAAACTCTTTGTAATCTTTTAAGATTACGTTAGGATTTCCAACAAAAGTGCAAACCATATGTTGAAAAACTAATTCAAACAGAAGAGAAGAGATTCTTGCTAAAGAACACTCATGGAACAAAGTACAGTAGGCTATAAGGTACAGTATAAGATGTAAGTATAAGATTTTACAACTATTTTTTTATTAATATTAGTTCCTACTATCAAATCAATCTTCCAACTATTTCACCATACTAGTGAATATAAAGTATACTCTCCATATTATTTCACCATACTCCACTTTATCTGCTTTCTTTTCTCTTCCTTTATTCAATCCTCTTCATCCTCACACCATAATTATTCACAATCTGCAACTGTTTCCGAGTCGATTCGTAAAAACGTCGAGGATCGAATCCAAGGTCAGAGATCAATTTCAGCCATATTCGGATATCTGTGATGAGCGACCTCCAGCGGTCAAGTTTAATTTTTGCTTCCTTCCTTTTCACTCTCTCTCTCCTCCTCCTCCTTATTCTTCTTCTTCTTCTTCTTCTTCTTCTTCTTCTTCTTCCTTTTCTTCCTTCTTCTTCTTCCTCTTCTTCTTCTTCTTCTTCTTCTTCTTCTTCTTCTTCTTCTTCTTCTTCTTCTTCTTCTTCTTCTTCTTCTTCTTCTTCTTCTTCTTCTTCTTCTTCTTCTTCTTCTTCTTCTTCTTCTTCTTCTTCTTCTTCTTCTTCTTCTTCTTCTTCTTCTTCTTCTTCTTCCTCCTCCTCCTCCTCCTCCATCTTCTGTTGTCCTTCTTCCAAGAATGGACATCTTTATGTCCAAACTTCTTCCTTTTCATCTAGACAATTATTCAGTCGTAATTTAAAAGATTCAATTCTATATTTTAATAAAATTTCTATAATTTCGCGTTCATGTGTATCCGTGTTTGTTGAATAATGTTCTATGTTTTCAGCTCGTGACGTTTATATAGAAGTAATAGCTTCTATATATTCATTTCTGTATAATAGAAATACACTTCTTCTTTATTCTTCTACTTCTATTCAAGCAATCTAGAATCTTCTTAAAGCGTGAATGTATTGTTCCTTCTTCTATTCTTTTCTAATCTAATCTTCTTCTAATCCTCCTTCTCTTTCTTTTCTTCTCCTTCTCCTTCTTCTCCTTCTTTTTCTTCTTCTCCTTCATCTTCTTCTCCCTTTCTCACACTTCAATTCTCTCTTAAACTTCCTCCTAATCCTTTTTCTCTTTCTCGATTTTGTTGTTATCTGCCGACAATCTCCGATTACGTTGATGATCGCCGGTTAACCAACAGCTGATCGATTGTTTACCAACAAGACAGTGGCGTCTGTTTCTTCCCGATTCCATCTACGGCAATAGATTATCCATAATTTCGTAAACGTTTCTTGTTACCGGAAACGTTGGATACTCCATATGGCTCTGTGAGCCTTGGAAACCCATACTACAAGTA